>VXBA01002661.1:410616-485816 GCA_013399895.1 Serilophus lunatus
CTTTGTGTCGGGCGCCGGTTTTGGGCGACCCCCGGCGGCCCCTCCCCGGCGGTCGGCGGTGCCGCTGTGTCGGCGGGCAGATGGCTGGGGTGGGGGGTAGGATCCGCTTATCGTGCGAGGGAGGCGGTCAGTGCGGCGGAGAAAACCAGGTATACGCTCGCTGACAGGGTGTTTGCAACTTCGTCCCGTGCCACTTGGATTAATGAAGATATGCTTGCTCTCTGAAGTATCCGTCCGTAGATATCAGCTTGTAATTCATTAAGTTACAGTTTAGAAGCTGAGCATTGTGGTAGGCCTGTCATTACAGTGTTCTGCAAGCAGCTTTTACCCTACTACTTAAGGAAAAATACAGTCCTGGACTAAGAATCTGTCACAACACCGTCATTAACTCTTCTGTGCTCCGTTTCTCTAGAGATAACTGCTTAAAATAATAGTGAGCACAAACTGGCCTTTGTTCTTTATCCCTTTTAGCACAGTTGTGGAACTGAAATAGTTTTCACGGAATACTTGTGTTCCATCTTTAGTAGTTTTTACAGTAGTCAGACCTTGTGCTTAGTGATTTAATCAAGACTATAAACTTGGAGGTACCTTGGCATTAAAATCCCAAGAGTTTTTCTGTTGGGTTACTCAGCATTCTTTGCTGATTATTATTATTAATGCCTTTGAAATTTGAAGGGTAGCATCCAGTGTTCATCAAATGATGCTTTATCAGGCACTCTGACTCTCATGACAATTGTATATTGTCTGTAAAAAAGGGAATACCTGCTTTAATTTTGAGTAAGCTGTGTTTGACTGCATTTGAGACTACACTATCTGCAGCCCATCCATCAATTAATTGATTTGGCTGTGAGCTAATTTACCAAGGCCAGCTGTGTTGTATAAGCTCTAGTACCTTCATAATAGAGGGTAGGAGCCATCATGTGCTACAGATAACAGCAAAAGGCTGAAAAAAGAGATTTTTTTCTGTGGATTTTGTCCAGTTTCTGACTTTGCTGGAAGTCATTTACGTCTTGTTCGTGTATCAGAAGGTATTGAGCGTGGTGGGAGGAAGAACTGCTAAATCATAGGTGAAATCTTGTGTTTATACTGAACCTTTTCTTGAAAGTACTTTCAAAAGCTGGAGCTTATTAAAGCATTTTTTCCATCATGTGAAACAATCCTTCTGAACAATCAAGATTAATTTGAGAACAGCAAAGGAAGTAAATAGTTTCTAAAACTTCAGTTGTTCTTGTCTCATGAACTCTCATATCTCCCACTGTTATCCAGCGACCTTGAATGCAAAAGTTCTTGAAACTGAAGAACAGTGTTCTGCATTTTTGTGGGTCACTTTGTGCTATGTTTTTATTTTTTAAATAAATTGCCACAAAATAAAATACTTCTTTTTCTGCTTTAAAACATTTGAAGGGAGTGAGTTTGCTTTTATTTACAGCTTTTCATTCCAGGCTGTCTCTCTTGGTGCATACTAACTTAGGCTCAGATTAAGCTTTTGCAGAAAGGTCACTCTAAAACAGGAAAAGTGAAGTAAAGCAAATAACACTAATAAATTCTTGGGTGTTATGCTTTTTTCCAGACATTGCTTCATTGGCAACTCAGAAGAATGTTACTGGTTGCCATTTTGGAGTAAATGTTGTTTGGTTGTGTAGTTGCAGAGTCATACCCATCTAAGTGTGGGCAGCTTCTGAAATCTGGTTTAGGCTGATGCCTCGTTTCGTTAGTGCTCAGTAAAACCATTTCCCAGAGCTGACTTGTGCAGGAGGTCCTTGGCAGTTGTGTGTGGAGGGATGTGGTTGTGGTGAAGGGCAGACTTTGCTGGCTGCAGTTTCCTGGTGTGTGTTTATGACTGTGGAAGACCCCTTCAGGCTCAGGATGCTTGTCCTGGGCTTCCCATCCTCAGAGGCAGGTGCTTTGCCTCGCTGCAGCTCAGCATTATAGGTGCAAGGTCTGTTTTATTTTGGTTTATATAAGCATGCTATTAATAAAAAAGAACTCTACTCAGTTTATAATGATTCTTCCCAAAAGGTGGAGAGTTGGATGTGTAGTAGTTGGCATGTGGAGCTGCATTAGTGACACTTAAAAACCTAAATTATCTTTCCAGTGTAGCAGTTGCATTTTCTCACTGTGTGGAAGTTTAAATGTTCAGTAAAATGGCAAAAGAGGTTTCTGCATAACTTAGTTTCTTCTAAAATTTACTGTTGTTGCTTCTTTAAGGCCGTTGGTCTGTTATTTTTATCAATGTTGTTACTTGACTGATACTGAAAGTCAAATTTGTAACTTTAAAGTTTTGTTTGGAATTGGTGCATGCTTACTATTAGAGGTGACAAATCCAGTGGTAAGTCTAAAGTTGCTAGCTCAGTACTTGTTACTTTGCAGCCTGTGTGCTGTTTGGATGCTTTTCTTTTTTCATTAAATTTACTGATGGAAATACTTAGAGCAGTTGGCTGTTTCTGTCTGAGGACGTAGTGCTCTCTAAGGTGAGCTTAGAATTCCACTTGTGGAGAGCTCACCCACCGTGTGCTGAATCCCCGGACTGTTTCTGATGGATTAACATGTTCTTGTTGCTTTCCCTGCTGAAAGGCAAGAAAAAAGCTGTTACACTGGCGTGTTTGTTGCTCTCTGTTTTGCTTGAGAGAGGTGGAGGAGGAATCCAAGCCCTGAATTCCTGACTTCATTTAAGCCGGGGCAAACCAGTGGTGGGCTTTGATCGGCTTCTCTCCAGCCCGTTGTTTTTTCTGGGAGGATGCCGACAGCAGCTGCTTAGGCCAACTAAACGCTGCTTCCCACACTTGTTCACAGCCCATCCCAGCCTGAGGAGGACAGAGGGACCGAGGGGCAGCTGCGTCTCGCTCTGTGCGGGAGGCGATGGCAGCGCTTCCCCTGCCCCAGCCTGTGCTCGGGCAGCCAGGGAAGGCTGGTTGTGCTTGGAAGGGCGTGGGTGGTGCTTGCTCGGGAAATAGCCCGCAGTCTCAAATCGGAGCCTTCCTTGCAGTTGCCGAATAGCGACTCCTGTGATTCAGCAATGTAGATTCTGAGCAGTCTGGGTGTGTCCTCGAGGTCTCTCTCTCACAGCATCTTCTGCCGTGAGCTGGGTCTGCGCTGTAATTGTCCCTGGTCCCTTCCCTGGCATGGGGTAATGTCCGAGATGTCCTGCTCCACCCCGAACAGCACAAGAATGCTCTTTTGGGCTTTTATATGAGTGATGTGGCTCTTGAGTGCAAGTGCTTATGCTTGCTTTGACAGAATTTCTGAACAAGCCACTGTCCAGTCTTATTTTTTTCCTCCCAATGGTGTAGAAAATTATTGGGTTTTAAAATAAAAAAATATTGTTAATGTAAGTCTTCTTTCCCCTTGAGAGTTCATCCTTGTCTTGCCTCCCTGGATGCATGTAGCAGCTTCCTTACTTTGGCAGCCATTTTCTTTAACACCATTTGACTTCATACTTCAGCTTTTTTTTCTCCTTATCTCTCCAACAGAAGAAGGGGTTCATTTTATTATATTCTGTTCTTGAATCATCAAGTTGGAAACTATTAAAGATTGAAATGCAAATATTAATGTGTATGCTTTTTAAGAAGTTGTCTCCTGTAGCCATTGAAACACAATGATAAATGTGACTGCATTGAAGGGCTGTGTTTCACTGGGCATACTTGCACCTCTGTTAAGTGATCTGGTTTTGACATTTAACACTGTCTAACTGTGGTCAATGTATCTACTTTTTTAAAAGCAATGATGTTTCTATTTTTTGATAAATGTTTACATTTTATGGAAGAACTGAAATGAAATAATTAAGGAAAAATTCTGAAAGCTAAGTGCACGTTGATATAACAGGGAAAGAGCCCTACCAGAATGTTTCACCTTTAAAGGAGAGGAAGTAATATGTATAGACAGGAATTTGGGTGTTTCATATTAGTTTCATCAGCTTCTTGGAACTAATAGATTTTGTGCTCTTTTCTATAGTTTTTTAGAGTTCTTGCATTTTTAGCTTAAATTACAGAAACTAGATTGATCTATTAATTGAATTCAGTTGGTTGATTATAGTGGGAAGGTGTGTTTTACCTGCACACACACATGACATGGTTATCTTCAAAAGCAGTTGTTGCATTTAGGTGAAACTTGACTGCAGTGGGCGAAGAGTGGGCTTTTTAAAGAAATTCCAAGGGAGGGGCAACTACGAGTCAATAGTTCTAAATTAAATTTGTTTTCAACGTAGTTTTTAACACATTATCGCTAACCAAGTAAGATGCTGATAATCAAGCAGACTTAGTTTGGGATGGCTCTGCCCATTACATTTGTGTGGCAGAGTATATAAATCCAGCTTTGCTTTGGGGATCACTAATGCAAAGCAGGTTTAAGGCTGGTGAGAAGGCAAGTCTTTGCCTGACCTCCCCCTTAGAATCATCATGGTGCCTGTGGCCTAAAGCAGGAGAACAGTGAGTGTATAGTGCCCAGGTGGAATTGTGTAACAAGTCATAAGCTTTGCTGCTCACATGCTTTCCAGTGCCTCTGTTTGATCTTAAAGCTTGTTAATAGAAAACCAAACGATGTATCTGGAATTCAGATTGGTCAAGTAGTGCTGGTTACGGTGCCTTTGGTTTTGTTCCATGTGTTTTCTGGGAGAAGGTCTCAGATTTTTCTGGATGATTGTCGCGGCTGAGTCCCTCTCTAGAATGCTGGTGCAGTAACACTCAGAGCATGGGAACAAACGGGAGGAATTTGCACTCAGTTGCTGTGGCTGGGGTTCGGCTGGGATCATGCATAGGTGATAGGACAGCTCACAGAACTGCAGTGCTGGGGTGGGTGATGAGTACAGGCTCTGCAGGAAGAACCAGATGGACAGCAAGGAGGGAAGTTGCCCCTTATGTGGCAGAGCAGTGAGAATGCATGGAGCTTTGCTGTAGAGTCACCTGGGAGCATGTGAGTCAGGGCTAGCAGGCAGGCCAGTGTGGGAAAGCTCTTGTGGGTGCCTGCTACAAGCCACCTGATCAGGAAGAAGATGAAGTCTCCCTCAGGTAATTGGAAGAAGCTTTGTGTTTGCAGGCTCTGGTTGCCGTGAGAGACTTTAACCACCTTATACCTGCTAGCGGGACAAATCAGCAAGGCACAAGGAGTCTAGGAGGCTTCTGGTATGGATTGGTGACAAATCCTGACCCAGGTGATCAAGGAGCTGACGAGGGGAGGCAGTCCTGCCGGACTTCATACCTGCAGATATATGAGATGTGAAGTCAGGGGCAGCCTTTCCTCTAGTGACCGTGGGATGATTGAATTCAGGATCCTGAGAGGAGGGAACTGTAAATAGCAGTATCTCAGCCCTTGAGATTCAGGAGGGAAGACTTTGACTTTAGGGATCCATTTGGAAGAATCCTATAAAATATGGCTGGAGTCCAGGAGAGCTGGTTATTTTTAAGAATGTGTAGTATGATTGGCATGTTTTCGCAGTGAAAGTCACACTTCTTATGAGGAGAGGAGGAAGGAAGGAAAGGACACACACTACAGCATGATGGGAGTTGTGCGTGTGCTACTGTTACAGCCATTACTTTCAAGCAAGTAAGAACAAACTCACTATCATCAACTTCATGTTCAATGCAGTAACTGTAATTTTGACAAATATAATGCATTTGCATTGTCAGGCAGAAGATCTGATATAGTAACATGCAGAGGTACTATGAAAGTCTTTCCAGCTCAAAGGAATAGAAGTTATGCTGCTTTTTGTTATATTTTGGAAGCAGAAGTGACAGGTTTATACAAGATTGTCAATACAGAAGTAGAAAAGAATTCATGAGTCTTTCCTCTAAAAGGAAGGGTGGATAGATACAAGTAGTTTTATTTGCTATTTGTTACACTGTTGTAAATAACTTAATTGCATAAAAGTTTCAAAGTATATGAATACTGTGAGACAGAGCCTACTATGATTTCCTCTTCCTTTATCTAACTGTTCCTGCAAACTGCTGAATAGCATAGGTGAGAAGGGATGTGCTTAGTGGGGTAAGTCTTGCACAGTCTTTACCAAAGTATGGCAGCTACTGTCATTAGTCTTTTCAGGCCATAGTTAGTTAATGTGTTGATTGAAAATATAACCCAGTCATTACTGGTTAAGTGGATGGACACATGTTAGAGACTGACTAAAGTGGTACTAAAGTTGGTAAAAAGGAAAAGAAGTGCAGCTGCTGGATCTTGGGTCTTCTGTGGCTATATGACCAAAGTGATTTAGAAAAGTCCTGCATCGTTGCTAGAAGTAAAGAATGAAGAAAATTGCCATGCCATTATCTTACTACACATTTCTATTCCCAGGCCAATTTGTTAAGCAGATCCTTCTTCTGTTTGATCTGAGCATGACTTATTTTGTTTAACCTCCTTCCCCCCCCCAGTACATCCAAATACAACAACTTTTTCTGTTAACTTTTTTTTTTTCAGGAAGAAAATTGCATTAGATATCAGACATGAATGACTTTTTAAAAAGCAAACAAAACAAAGCCAAAACTAAGTCTTTGACAAATTCTCAGATTTCACATTGATGGCATTGCTAACCCTTCTGTAAGGGCTCATCCACACCTAGAGAGAAGTGCTAAGGCTTTGTGTACTTGTTTTGTTGGGGATTTTTTGTGTTGTTTTTATTTTTTTTTTTACTTTAAAGGTGGGAAAAATCGCAGAAGAATGGTATGGTTAAGATGCTGAAGGGATGAATGTGCAGCTAAAAAGGACTCCAGGCTTCCTATTTGGAACAAAACTTTAGGAACGTTAATTTTTTTAGAATAAATTGCTTTTATGCTTTGAGTCAGTGATTTGTGTTACAGGGTGTTGGCAGTAGAAATAGCTGCAGGCAAACGTGATTACCTGCCAGCACCAAAGGAAGGCAGGAATGCTGTGAGGAAATCCAGCTCTATAACTGTAGCTGCACTAACTGCTCATTGCCATTCATTAGGCATTGGTATGTCTTATGTAAATACTGCTCCTCAGGTAACCACCTATCCTGTCTACTGCTTTTAATGGTGAATTTAAACACAAGCTCAAATTCCAGAATTCAGAGAACAGAGAGGAAAATGGTGGGAAATGTAGCTTCTGTTACTAAGGCAGATATTTTAAATAATTCTCTCAGTCAAATCTACATCTTATGTATCTGATTCAAAGGTCACTAATTCTGATTTATTTCAGCTCATTTTTGAGTAATGCAAGCAGTGTCACTTTGTATTTCTGTAAAATGCCTTTCTCACTTGTTCCTGAAAAGCCGAGGGTTGTATTGGAATGATGTCATAAAAGGAAGGTGAGCTCCTCAGCACAAGTGAGTTTACAGTCAAGTAGATTATTCTTCAGTGCTCCCAGCACTTTTAATAATGATAAAGTCACGAAGCAAACAAACAAATCAGTGCATGCCTTGTATTTTTGAGTGGAATAATTGAGAAAAGCTTACAACCATTGCTGCTTATCCTCGAGGTCAGTGGTGGGGGCAGGTTCCAGCCATCTAAGCTGTGTGCAGCCAGTGTGCATGTTATTCCTTGTGATTAATGGTGTGCTCAGGCTTGTGGATTTAGGAAAGCAGACCTATGGAAAAAATTTCAGATATGATTGTTTAAAATAGAGATTGAAAAAATACAGTTAAAAATAAGTTCCCGGTAAATCTTGATTCAAATATGGTTCAAAAGCAGGAATAGAAGAGAAGAAAGATGTATCTTCATGGTTTATATTTTTCCTACTTCTCCCTACCTGTGTGCACCTAAACACACAAACATTGAGATGACACAAAGGGAGGATTGATTATGACTTTCACTTGTAAAACTTGGTTACTGTCAGTGCAGTCCTGCTATGCTGACAAGGGCAGGAAAAACATGGAAAAGCTATATAAATTAAAGGCATGTTTTAAACTGCACTACACTTCATATGATTTATGATTCTTAAAACACAATGTGCTCTGTAGTATATTCATGCAATTAATGCATTATATGTAGTTACATACTGATGATGGACTTCCTTTAAGTTCTTGAAGACAGAACGAGGTAGTAGTTACATATTGATACTAGAAATCTCACTCAATTTCAGTCTTTTATGGGAAAAAAAAAGATTTTCATTGGGAAACAGGGCTCCAAGAATCGTTATTTTTTTGCTGTGAAGTATTTAGTTAAATTATTCATTTTTTTTTATGACTGGTTGTACACTTAATTAACAGATGTATTTTTTTAGATGGAAAATAGTTTTCCACTGGACAACTGGGAACTAAAGCTGCTGAAATCACTGAACACTGCTGTGTTCATAATTTGGTTGGTTTAAGCCACTGCTTTGCCTAAAATACATATCAATTTGAACTGTGTTTGTTTTAACGTGTCATAAATAGAGTGGTTGTGAGGTCTGCAGAAGTCAAATCAAGAAAGCAACGAGTAAGTCTCAGTCCAAACTTACTGCCTCTTTCTTGATGTAATATCCCTACATTCCTTTGCAGTACTAGATATAATAGATGCCTTTTATTGGGACACTCTGGAGTTTTTCATCTCTGCCATGACTCCATGCATAATGTATGCTATATGTATATGTTTGCTTGGATAGGCTTGGATAGTTTGATTTGTTGGTCTTTGGTCTTGTTCTGTGGATCTGCTCTATGTGAGGTATGGCATTTACATTTTTGTTACCAATGCTTGAATAGCGAAATCAGAAAAGCTTTTGTAAACCATCAGAAAAAATCTGAATAAAATAGATTATAGAAATAGCATTAAAGACTGTTTTACTTACAAGAGAAAGTTAAGACTTTACTTAGTCAAGAAAAATGAGCAATGGGATGCATCTTATATTTGATACTGTAACAGATGATTGCCTTCCAAAGAAGAAATGCTCATGAAATATCATTATTCCTGGTGCTTGTTTGAGCTGACATTGGGACTTAGAGTAGGCTAGTCATTTGCATGTTGATTTGTAGGCATCCTTTTAAAGGTGTGGAGTTAAGTATTGTAAATTATCAGAATTCCTGATGATGTGTTAGTGAGCCTGACAACTTCCAAAAGTACCTAAGGACTTCTGTATCTTCTTTGCCTTTCTTATCTGCATAATCTCTGCACAGGTCAGAGGATACTTTTGACCTGTGCAGTAACTACTGTTGTTGCTAAGTGTATATGAGGTTAGCAGTTTTGAAAGAATGCTTTCTTATTAATTTAACAAAATTTTCTTACAGAAGTGTGTTGTTTTTTAAGGTGAGGTTGCAGTGCAAACTGGAGATCTGTTGCCGTGTAGGATTTGTGGAAGGACTTTCTTTCCAGCAGCACTGGTAAGTTTGTAACAGTTAATAATGCTGTTGGCTTTTACATTTGATTAATTTGATATGAGATCCAAGCAGTGGCCACTATAGCTAAATAAAGTTGATCTCGGTGCTTTGTTTTGGTGGGAGGTTTGGTTTTGTTTTTTTTCCCCCAAAAAGAATTATTAATTTCAGTTGTCTTGGTGTTGAAGCTTCTTAGAAGGAGGTTAATTTTATTTTAAGATCCCCATCACTTTCTGAATACAAGCTTTGAAAAGCTAGGATTACGGAATCAGTGCTTGTCGTTTCAGCTTTACAGTCTCACCCAGTAAATGAAGTTTGTTTTTTTTTTTCAAAAGACTTTCTTCTCCGTTGTTTATTAGAAATTGGTTTGTCCTTAAACGTGAGTATGAATTTCAGGCACCTCTCATTTTTCTTGCCACTCAAAGCAAATACTGCCCACCTCTCATCAATTTGGTATGTGCAAGGAGCAAATATGTCTTTTACTTTTCCTCTTCACTGCTGCCCAAGTTTTTGTGACCATGTATATGCATTCATGATTTCCTTTAGTTCTATTTTAAAGGTAATGGCTTGCATAAATGTTTGAAAACAATCTGAACTTGCTCATCGAGAATTGGACCTCTTTTACTGATTGTTGTATCAAGAAAGAGGAAAATAACATATTAATAACTTCTGTTTTCAAAACTGAGTTTTGTTTTTTCCTTTTATTTTGCTACTGCTTGTAGAAAAAGCATGGACCCATTTGCCAAAAAACTTCTGCCAAGAAAAGGAAGACATTTGATTCCAGCCGACAGAGAGCAGAAGGAACTGACATTCCCACAGTAAAACCTCTTAAGCCACGGGTATGTTATAATTTACTCTGAATATCAATGTTTTAGGCAAACTACATATGCATTATAAGGCTTATTTCTGTTGGCAATTTTTGATAATTAGATCAACTAGGATCTGGAAGAAATCTAACCATAATGTTGTTTATTAAAATAAGGCATGTTCTTAGCTTGAAGTAAAAATTTGAAACATGCAAAGCTTTCTTTTTTGCTTCTTAGCCAGAACCACCCAAAAAACCTTCTAACTGGCGACGAAAGCATGAGGAATTCATAGCAACTATACGAGCAGCCAAAGGACTTAATCTTAAGGACGGCGGAAAACTCCCTCCACCACCTCCACCGTCATATGACCCTGGTATGTAAAACAGTCAAGTTCCTTAGAGATTTTAAGTCAATTTGTAAAAATTTGAATTTAAAGGAATTTGTTGGAATACAATATTCACAAGTTCTCGAAGATGACTTTTTATCCCTGGTTAGTGACTGTGGGTCTGGGTGGCTCACATGCTGCGTAACTTTAAAAGCCCATAACTTCATTTTTATTGTGTCAAAAGGTGGTTGTGGCCAACTTCCAGCTTGCTGCATCTTATAAATCATAAGCTGGACAAACTGTTTCAATACCTTTTTTGCATCCACAGCAGTGGAACTGCTCATGTGGTGGGGGTACTTGGGTTTTGGGTATGTGAGCTGTGTGGAACTTGTATTATCAAGGGAATAACAGTCCTTGGGTGCCTTCAGGACTGAGACTGGGTAAAGTGTTGAAGCAGTCTGATGTGAGTGAGAAGGAAATATACTTTTCACGTAACTTTTGGAATGTGATAATTGTTTGGAGAGTATGTTTCTTCCTCTTGTCCTAAGAGCTAAACCATTTGATCAGCTCAATGACTATTTTCAGAAAGATTAAGAAAAATGGAAAAAAACATGTGTTTGCTTCTGCCTGTCTGGTCAAGTGAGGATGTAAAGTGCTCCCTAACTTGTTTCTCTACAGGAATTGTGTTAGTCCAGTATTAGGATTGTAATTGTGCATTCATTGTAAGAAGTGAAGTTGTATTATTCAGCATTCTGTACATGTGATCTTGAAATCTATAAATGTCTTAAAATGAAGCCATTAGCTGATGGCATGGATAAAAATCATAAGCCTTGATCATGGAAAGAATCATTAATAATCTGGTTGTACAGGTCCTGAATTACAGGCAGAAAAGCCCAGAACTAAGTCTAGCTTGGAAAAGCTACTAAAATGGTGCTCCCTTGGTTCCAGAGACTGCAAATGAGTTTGAAGCAAAGCCTGCTTGAAACTGATAGGAGGTAAAGGGAAGACAATGTGTCTCTTGTTTCTCTTCCTTCATTTTTTACTTTTTCCAAGCTTAGCTTTACTGGTTTTAGTCTCCTGGCTTCATCCTGCTGCAGTGGGTAAAACTAAGGAGGAGGAAATGAGGAATGAAAAGAAGATGGACAAAATGATAGTGGATTCTCTTCTTACAAATAGAGCAGGGGCAGCTCCTTTTCTGCTTTCATGTAGGAGAGAGGGAAAATTATGCGTAGTGTCATAGAGTGTATCCATCCTCTCCTATTCAGCACTGTCTTTTGCATGCCTATTTCTAACAAGCAGCTACTCTTTTTCCTTTTAAAGGAAAGAGTCTTGTATTCCTATTTCCTACAAATAAGCAGTATTGCTGCTTCTCTGATCTCCTCTTACTCTTTCTCCATGGAAGTGTAGATAGCCTCATGATGTTAAGAAAGACCTTAAGTCATCTTGAACTTGATTGCATTTGTGTACTGCCCTCTTATTTTCATTAGTTTTTATTTTATAAAGCTTGCATTGAATCCTAGAAGTTCTTCTGGACAGTGTGAACGGTACTTGCAGATAGCCAGTATTGTGTTTTTCCAAAGGATGAAGATACTATTCTTGATTCTTAAAAGAATATGCATTCATCCCCTACAGCCTGATACATTTTGGTTTTATGGGCTTTGAAAGTTTTCTGTAGGAACTGAACTCTGCACCAGCCAGATCTAGGAGGGGCTTTTATAGCTGCTTTGTTCATCTATTTTGCTCTTTTAACTTTCTAATTTTTTTTTAATTTTTTTACTTTGGAACGATCTTGGTTTGACTACATAGCTGCTATAGTTGGGGTTTTTTCTGAGTTTTTGTCTTGGAAGGCATAATTGATGTTTGAGTGTTCTGACCATAGCAGAGTATATGTAACACTTCTCTGTGTTCTTCCTGCTTTTCCTTTGCTCACACTTCTTGGGCCACAGTTCCTGGTTTGGCCATTATATCATTTGACTTCTTCAAAATTGTTTATTAATTTTTAAATGGCTATTTCAGCAAGATCTACTGCACTTGGTGTAGTAATATGCAATCCAAACCTCATTTTAGATTTTATAATAGCTAACTGTCATTTTGGAGGCAATGACTGTTGAATCTCTCCTCATTTTCTATGATACATTTTTGAAATTACCTAGAAACGTAATAATTTAACCTGCTTTGCCAGTGTCAAGCTTTTCTGAAGTTGATGTTTTTGAATAATGTAACATAGGGAGTAGAGCATCAATATCTCTAGATGCTAAAATATCTGTCTGAAATGGCAGTCCAAACATGTTATTTTCCAAGGACACTGTATTTTAAGATGTGCATTTTCAGGACAGGTGATGTATCTTTTTAATATTTAAAATATTTACATAGCCTTTCTGTTTTTTCCCAAATGAGAGTAATATTATTTCCTGCGCCTATTATCATTTACAATGTCACTAAATTAAACTTGAAAAGTAATGCAGCCACCAGTTATTCTTTTGCATGTCTCTAGGATTATCCCCTAATTTTGGATGGGTTTCTTCTGATTCTTTTTGTTTGTTAAATTTATGATTATTTTCTAATGATCATTTCCAGTATTTCAGTTAATATTTCTCAGTCTTTCAAAATTGCCAGAGGAAACATATTTTGTTGTCTTTTGCTGTTTGTGTGTGGAAGGCTTTAATGTGTTTTCATATCTTGAAAAAGCTGAACTGCATTTGTGATATTTTAAATTTTTGTTTGTTTAGCCTCTTCTCCACTTCCTTCCAGATAATATCCCTGCCGTGTCCCTGTACCTCTTTGGCTACCTACTCTGCAGAGTAGCATCTCTTAAATTCTTTCTCATTTTGCTTAGATTGCTGATGATCCTCAACCATTCTGATTCTTATCCATCAAATGAGAAAGATCTTTTGTGTTACATGTGGACGATATTAATTTCCTTTGCAATCCTTATTTCATTTTCAGATTCAAGAAGCCATAATTTGTTCTGGGGGGGAGGCTGTTTTTTAAAAGACTTTAAAACACTGTCACGTTTAAAATACATTATTAATGTTTTTATGTTTTTAAGATTACATTCAGTGTCCATATTGTCAGAGGAGATTTAATGAAAATGCAGCTGACAGACACATCAATTTCTGTAAGGAGCAAGCTGCACGCATTACTAATAAGGGGAAATTGGCAGCTGATACCAAAGGGAAGCTTCCTACTCGAACGCAGGTGAGCTGCCACGTTTTTCTTAACTTGTGGCTTGCATTCAGCATCAAATCAAGCTTTTTAAGTAGTGTGTTGCTTTTAAATGGAATTAACTATTTCATTCTGTAGTTTTATTATTTGCTTTGGACTGACATTAGACACTAAGTGTGGACAAGGCTTTTGCTTTCTTAGAAGAGCTGCAGAGATTCATGAATCATCAGATGGCAGCAGTTACAAAACCAAAACCAGTCATAAATGTAATTCAGAAACGTGAAAATGACAGGTAAAGATAGTGGCAGGAAGGAGAGATGCAGTTTTAGTAAAGGAAGTTCAGTTTCTGTTGTGCTAATTTTCTGAATCCAATTCAAGACTGTTCCTTAAGGGAGCATAAAGCAGTACATGACTACAGGACAACTGCAGCAATATTTTGCCTAATTAGAGGCCTTAGATGGATTCATGTATATTAAGGAAACAAATGAAGGTTTAAAATATATCTGTGTTTTCATTTGGTGACGATGCTCTTTTTTCTGGAAGCTGTGAAGAGTTAAACAGAGATGAGCAGTTTTTTGGTGATCCTTGCACTGCATTCTGAATCAGTGCTGGGACTGGTCCAGATGACACAGACAAATGTAAGATTTGGATTTGAAAGGCATAAATTATTCTGCCTTTTTAAATTAACTGGTAATGAGATGATAGTTTAAATCTCCTGAGGCAGCTATGGAAAAAGATGGTGAAAGCTGTAAAGAAGTGAAAAATGCAGGAATATTTGCCAGTGAACAACAAAACACAAACACTGAGTTAGAGAATGTTTCCTACTAGTATCATCTGCATGTATAAGAAAGCAGACTGGCAGAAACTATTGCATGTTCCTGTAACAGAAACCGTTTACCTAGTAGAAAATGAATGTCATCTGTTCTCCCACAGTACCTGAAAAAATTACCTATCATGTTATATAGTTTGATTTAATTGCTTAAATTTCTAGGTTGTATTTTGTTACAGTACAAACCTGCTCCAGTTAAGAAGATGCCTTCTGTAGGATCAACCACGTCACCATCGTCACGGTTACCACAGCCAAGTGGTGTTAGCAAAACTGTTGTAGGTATGAAACGAATGTTTTTACATTTCCTTTCTAAATGTTAATTCTCAAACTATGCAATGAAAGTTGATTGTATACTTGATATAGAAGTTTGTAAAAGCTCATTTAAAATAAAGTTGGAAGGGGCACTGGTTGGCATCTTTTTAAAAAGACTCTTGAGCACTTAAGGTTTTCTTCTGGTTTATGTCAAGCAAATTTCTTTCTGAATTGAATCTGCAAAATCAAATATATTCTATTTGTACATAGATATTTCTTGCCTTTTTTTGTAAAGAAACTAATTCTGATCCAACTTTTTTATTCGAATAAAACATTGCCTCAGTATCATATTATGTGTAAATTTCTGGGAAAACACTCTTCCTAGTATCTTGACACTTGCTTATATCTTTGTATTTCTAAGACTCTCTTGGTTTGAATTTTGCAATTAAAAATATGTAATAAATTGTGTCATTTCAGCAGCAAAATCTTAACATTTTCTTATATGTTTATGCTTGCTTTCAACTGCAAGGTGCCTCTTCAAGCAAAGCATTGTCTTCATCTGGATCCAGTGGGAGCAAAATTCAGACATTATCCCCAGCTCATAAAAACTCATTGGGAATGGTGAACCCACAAGCAGGGTAAGTTTCCACTTAATGTTGTCATTTATGCTTTATTTCATGTGTATGTTGTGCTGGTTCTAGAAATCTCTGTGGTCTGTTTCACTTTTTATTTTTTTCAGAAGTGCAATGTTTAAAATTCATCCATTATTTATAAACACAGTTAATGTTTATGGAACATTGGAGAAGGCAAAGATGCATTTTCTCAAGTTAAAGTGACAAGAAAGGTCAAGTGGTAAAACCAGATACGAAGTAGATTAAAAATTATAGAACATGCAGAAGTGGTTGGAGCTATGAAGTTTTTTCCTGATAAATGTGAAGTGACTTAAAAAAGGAGAAAACAGGCATAATTTCCTGCAATTCATGAAAATAAAAGAGTCTTCTGCCACAGACTGCAAGCCAGCTGTGACAGGATCTTCTCTCTTGGCACAAAAGGATGGATATTTTCCCTCTTCCCTTTCCTCGTCTTCAGAGGCAACAAATGAACAAGTGTAATTAAGGCAATGGAAACCACTGCACTTACATCAGCAAGGAGTGATAGATGTAGATTACTAGAGTTAACTGTAAGTGCTGGTGTGATCAAGGCTGTTACTGATATTTTGCTGGAGGAGTAGACAGTGCACACTATCTCAAAGAGAAATCCATGGAAAGGGTGGAAGGAAAGAAGTGCAATTCTACAAGAATATGAGGAACACTGAGGAGCACTGAGAGAACGCAAAACAAACAACAGAGTGTTTGCACTGGTGATTGAAAAAGACTTGTTCCTATTAAAATGAGTATCAGATTGGTGAGGGCTGTAAGGTGGAGAAAAACAATGACTTAATTTTGTGAGGAAGGGCATTCCGAAGGAACTCATGGGGATGGACAGCAGTTACAAAACACTAGTGATTTTTAGTTTTTCGTTCTTAGTTTTTACAAGTTATGCACAAGTGTGACTTACAGCTCTGTCATACCTCCCTTCTAATGCTCTCTAGTGTGAAGATTTAGTTCTGTCCCTCCTTGCTTTACCTCCTCAATCTGTTTTTCACACATAAGTCACAAGTAGAGTCCATGAGGTTGACAGACATCTTGTTTGTTGTTTTTTGTTTTTTTTTTTAATATTGCCCCCACTCCTGGTGTCTCACTAGTGTTTGATCAGCTTCACTACTATTTTTAGACATCTATGCTTCGACTGTCAGAAAATCTCACACTCTGTTATTCACTGACTGGTATTTTTATCACATTTTTCCTTTTCAGAAGTTGAATTAATACCCACTTACAAGTGGCAAACAATCAAGTCTGCAAACCACAATAAAAAAGTCAGCTGAGATAATTTGGAGGCATGTTTTTGATCCCCGTGGTGAATTCCAGTTGTCTGGGAAAGGTGTTTTCCTGTTGGTAGTTGCTAATTGCAGTGTGTAATTGTTTGAGGGAGTAGGGATTTTGGTCTTCAATAGAACTTCTTTGTTAAGAAGTGAATTTTACCGGTCAGTTGCTGGTGCAATAAGTGTATGAAATTTGCCAGAAAATAAACTCCCTTGTGTTTCAGCTATTCCTCAGAAATCAGAGGGGGTGGATGTGGCTGGATTTAATTTCTGATTATAACCAGTTAGGCACTATAAGTCTGGTTATGTTCAATAAGAACTTTCACAATCACAGATTCACAAATAGTGTAGTTTATTGAAGCAACAAGTTACTAGTTCTTGTTAGATTGCTCTGGATAAATGCACTAGATCTATAAAGTAAAAGTGTGTAGTGCAACGTACAAGTGTTCCTGGCTGCACTGGCACAGTCAGGAGCACAGATCTTACCAAAGAGGCCTCCCTGCTTTAGCGGGGAAGAGACAACCAAGCTCATTGACTTGTCCACAAAGTAAGGTCATATTCTCATCCCCCAAAATGGAGAATCTCAAATATCAATTTTATACTTTCTTGAAAAATGGAGGTGTGACTGTAGTCAAACATAACTGATTACCAATTGTTGCCTTCCTGGTTGAGGGGCATATCTTCTCATTTTCATATTGGTTATGGGAGATAAGAGTCCTTCGATACTTTTGGTTAAATTGAATTGACTTATAGTTGAAGCAGAGGCAGCATAAATCCCTGACACTTCAGGATCCTCCTCTATCTGGCTGAGGGAGCAGGGAAGGCCATCTGGCATTACTCCCACCAGTATGTTACATCTGAACGTTGCTATAAATCTTGTCCTTCAGGAAGATACCTACCAATCATTTGCTGTGCATGGAGAAGGGGGAGTGAGGCTAATGGCTGTCACAGAGGCCTAGGTGCTCCTCTCTGCTTCACTGTGACATCAGGCTGTGAGGTCTCTTCACCCCAGGCATCATGCAGTTGTTAAGCCTTGCTTGAGCCTAGTGCAAGATAAGCAAGTGGCTTAGCTCATGTTTTTACTAAACCAGCCTCACGAATTCCACCAACTCATGGCATCTCTGTATCTTGACATAGCAAGTCTGGCAACTTTCCACCATTGCTCGCTATAGTCTTCCATTTTCTTTCTGTTGCTTGGAGGGAGAACTGTGACATGACTGAGCCAAACAGCAGCTGGGGAGATATTTGCCCAAGTTATCCCTGGTCACATGTTCTGCTAAGCACAAATAGATGCCTTCTGGTTGGCATAGCAGAGATCATTATCTGAGAGCTGGGAGGCAGTAAATGTTAGCTTGGCTTATAACCTCAATTACCTACACAATTTCCAGTTTTTAAGACTACAGATGTGAGGAGCGTGTTTCTGCCTGCCACACTTCTCTGCTCTACAAAAAACTGGTTCTGTTTGCCAGCTAGTCATACTGACCAGTCTTCTCACAGGGGACTTTCTCCTAAGTGTTATACCTGGAACCTAGCAATTATTTCTTTTTTTTAGCTATGTTCTGTTCACTTCTGAGAACAAATCTGTGAGGACTTATGATGAAGCAAAGAGGCGTAGGAGCACTTAAAACATGAAAGAGTTAGGTACCTCAGATTGGTCATTGATAACAATTTTGCCCTTAATCGTCTCAACTGTGGCTTTGTATCGGAGTGTGAGGGGGAAATACATTGGCATCTGTTCAAATACCTGCAAAATTATATCAGAGCTGAGTCTGAGACACTAACAGTTAATGTCCTGCGTGAGAGGCTGACAATAGTTAAGACTGTAGTGGTACAAATTTTAAACATTAGAACACCTTAAAATTTATGCTACAGCTAAAAGAGCTTTTACAAGTTACCTTGATTAGGATGAAACAAAATACATCTTTTACAACATTTATGCTTTAACCAATAAAATGACAAACTGTGAGATCTGTTATTCTGTTGTACCGAAATCAGACAGGGCTTATGCTGTAGGATGTCATGCTCTTCTTTCTGAGTTGTCAGTGAAACAATTTACTGAGCAATGTTGCACGTGGATTAAGGGCAATCTTTTAAAATCAATGTTAAGCAATCACTGTCTCTTTTTTTCTTGGCAAATATTTAAGGGACTTAGACACATTTGTCAGAGAGGTAGTAGTAGACAGGCTGAATAGTAGAATTACAATTAGCAAGCAGGAGCTGTACGTATGTTGAAGGGAGCAATTTAGTCAGACACTGCCGCTTTCTGTAGAGTCTTGATGGATGCAGAGGGGTGGGAAGTTGTCCTGCAGTTGGAGGGATTGGTATGTACGGACATGCAGTTCCCCTCCTGCCCTTCAGGGGGTGCTCTTGAGCCGCTGCCTGCAATGCCCGTGACAGCCCAGGGCGCTGCTCCTGCCGTGGTGTTGAATGGCCAAAACGAGCCAAAACAAGTTCAAACACCGTATGCTGGGTGTGCATTTTTATTTTGTATGAGTGGAAATGCAACCAAATTTTATGAGCTGCCTCATTAAGTCATTTTTACTACGTGGTTTACTTTTTTTAGTTTGAATTCTCCTCTTCTGCTCCCCGAGTAAAGGACTGCTCAGACAGCAAACCACAGCATCATCAGCATAAGCTAGGTCAGTGTCAATGAGGGTGGCTTTGTACGTGTAGATCAGAATGTGTAGTGTCTTCTTTTTCTGCCTGGACAGAGTAAGAACACAGCCAGTTATTCCAGTATGAATGGAAGTGCAGCATAAGGGTGTAATTTTTGAGTCCTAGAGAAGCAAGTGAAGAGTGCAAGAGTAGCATGTGACTGTATGGTAGTCAGTAGGAAAACCTTCATTCACTTGGGTGAAAATAGATTTTTATCGTTTTGGTATTGGAAGAAAAGGAAAATTAATTCTACATAAATTGTAAATAGGCTCACAATTTGACAGTGAATCATGTTATGAACCCAGGTTTGATATATATTTTGTAGAAGTGTAGAGGCTAGCATTGTTTTGCAGTTCTTGAGGGGTAGGGTGGTTCTATTAAGCTTCAGAAGTAATCAGATCTTCAGGGGGGGAAAAAATTGGGCAGGTTCTTCCTAACGTAGAGGCTAAGCACACAAGTGAACTCCACACCCACATGCAAACTGTTTTGTCTGGCAGAGCTTGACCCCCCTCTTTATGGCCAGCCAGGGATCTTTTGCTTGTACAGATTGTCTGTGCATGTTTCATTTATGAACAGTTCTGTCTGTTGTTTATTTTAACTGGGACTTGAAAAATAGGGTATTTTTCAGTAGGGCAAATGAACCCATAGAAATTAATTTATAATTTATTTGGGGGATAAAACGTACTATTTAATGTTAAGCTGATCAAAGTTATGCTGCCTGGGAATCATGTCTGATAGTGGCACATCCAGTACTGTCTTACAGCTGAAATAGAATATGAATGGAGCACTAAGCTAATATCAGTAAATTTTTAATTCCACTTATTTTCCGTGCAATATTTGTAGCCTTTAAAAACATTATTTTAAAAATAATCTGTTCCTTTCATTAAGGAGCAACTTACAGAACTTTTTGAATGAAATGAAGATAAGTAAATAGTTGTCTTGGTGGTTGCATTCTTATGATTGTGTTTTTTACATTAGAACATGAAAGGTCTGTCAGCTTTGGGTTTTTGGTTTTGTCAAAGTTTGAAATAATACTGTAGTTCTTTATTTTGACAGTATTACAACTGCTTCTAGGCTATTTCTTTAGTATTCTATTCTGTAGGTGCCTGGAGTCCACAGATTATGCTGATAATTTGTTTAAGGGTCAAAAATAACTAAGAAAACCGTGTTAGGTTGGAATATGTGTCTTGTAGTGTCAAAGACATCAATATTGCTTCTCAATTCCTTGGGAAGCATGTAAGGAGTATGTTTTGGGTCCAACAGGAATTAAGCATTTCCTGAGTTTAGTTGGAACTAGAACATTTATTTGGGAACAGGAATGGAAAGAGGAGCTCCGAGGGAGCTTGTCTTGCAGCCTGCATTATTTGGGGCTAAATTGTCAAGACTCACATGCCTGCTTAGCATTGTTGAACTTTTGTTTCTTATGGGGACATTTCTTTTGATGCTTAAGAGCTGTAATGTGGTTTGCAAATTCACACCAGAAACTTCCCAAAGTACAAATTATGTTGCAAGATCTGTGGGTTCTGTACCTTTTAATATGATGTTATTGTAGAAGAAGTATGAAAAGTAGTATGATATGAGTGACAGAGATACACAACAGCTGTTGTGTGGGGGTTTCTTGGGATTTTTTAAAATATATATATTAAAAGCTCTATTGAAAATAACACGCTTAACAGCAATTAGCTGTTTTGTCATTTTCCTGGCATTGTAGTTTATTAGGGTTGTATGACATGAATCAGAACTGCACAATTTTAAGAAATTTTTTTCCCTGGGTGTGAGAGACTGTTTTGTTGGTTTTGCTAGTTTGTTTTTTTCCTTATGACTTCCCTTTAGAGAACCTAACAGAAGAGTTAAGCTTTAGCTATTGGCACATGTCCATCAATATTGCTTTGTTTGTTTCCTAATAGTTCTTTAATCTCAGAGAAGTAAATAAAAGTACTCTTAAGCCTTAACTGGAAAATTATGACACTTAAGTTACTAGGCTTTTTTTGAGAAGAAGCTTTGATTATATTATTGAGGTAAGAATGGAGGTATAATTGCTTTTTCTAGGTTTTAATTCATGATTTAAGGTTATAAAAATGCAGAACGTGAGTTGAAGACCTAATGTTTCTAACATAAATTGTGATTTCTGAGAAGTTTGCCTTATGATGATGTGAGGAAGGAATGGTTTTGGTTTTTTTATTTTGTTGCTTGCTTTTTCCCAATGTTTTTATAATTATATTTTTTATTATTATTTTATAACCAATTTTAGTTTTGGTTTATTCTTTTTGGTTTGGAAACATTATCCATAATAGTAAAAAAAAGTATTAAAGTATTGCCTGTATGTATAGCACTGTCTATTGTGAAAGGGATTTTTTTGTTATTAAAAAAAATTGGATTGCCTTCAGGCTTTCCTCTATTCTGCCTTTACAAAACAAAAAAAAAAGAAAAAGGAAAAATTTTCCTTCTTGCTAATTCTAGAGTTAAGGGGGCTTGTACTTACATACCTATTATTTTCTAATGTCTTAAACTTATTATGATGTGTAATTATGAGCCCTGTTTTCTAGATGTGATGTATGACATGAAAGTTATTCTTAAAGGAGACCAAATGTGAATACATTGTGCAGATTGTGAGGATAACAGTCATATTTTTTTGGTTGGTTTATTCTTAACAAAAAAAAAATAAAAAAATATACATTGAATCCTAGTCCAAACATAAGTCTACGAAGGCATGTCCTCGTTAAAGCAAGAACAACTCTTTTGTTTTCTGGGTAATTAAAGTCTGATTTGTGCATTTTTTTTAAGTCAATGGTAAGTAAGATAAGTATTTAATTGTGAGTACTTAATTTTTTCTGCCATAACTTGAATAGCAATGTAGCAATCTCCTTATGAGTACCCCTTTATATATTTTAGTAGTAAGATGGACAGGTTAGGCCCACCACTGTGAACTGGAAGAGATGTGCAAAAGTTTAATGACACTGATACAAGAACAGACAGTACCATCAAAAGACCAAATGAGTTGTTGCCATTAAAGAAGTAAGTATTACAAATCAGTGTGATTTATCTTTTTACGGAAATGTTCCTCCTAAGCAGAAAAGTGTGGCCTTGACAGACATGAGGTGTCCAGTATGTCCTTGGTATACAGGCTGTGGGAGAAAAGTAGGTGATACAATTTCTATCAGTGTGAGATAAACAGCTTCATACTAGGACAGGAAAGATAAAGACTTTGCTCAGATTTGATTTCTTCTGTCACTGATTGGTTATGGACTAAGAGTAATTAACTTTTGTGTTTCTAAATCCGAGATAAACTGATTTGCATGATGTAAAGCTGGAGTAAGCATTTAAGCCTGATAACTGTACTGTTTTAGTTATTTTATTCTCTTAAGTTCAATTGTTTAACTGTCTCTTGCATCTGCAAGGTAGCTGTGGTGGTCCAAAAACATGAGAAAGGCACACTTTGAAAAGAAAGGTGAAGTCTTTTGTTAAGTCCAACATACCTCATATAAAAACTTCTGGAGCCTTTATAAGATCTAAGTTTAGAGTAACTGGAATACCCTTCCTTCCAATCTTTTAAAAAGGAAATAGATATTATATTGTAGTTAAGCCTACAGCCTGATGTAATTTGCAAGATGCCAAATTCAAATGGACTGGGCTTTTATAAAGTATACCTTGAAGCATATTGCAAAAGAGAAATTAGTAATTAATTATGTGGCACATACATGGAATGTAATGCTTTAAATAGTAGAAATGTTTCTTAATGCTGTATCAAAGCTGTGGTATTTTTGAGACAGGACAAGAAATTTGAACTTTGATTTCTGTTTGGAAGAAGCAAAAAACAATGCAAAGAGAGGGAGCTCTTTTTATTCAAACAGAATTTTCTTTATTTGTTCTTTTGTTTATTTGGTTACTCTTAAGTATCCCATGAACCATCAAAAAATAGGTCAGATTTTCAGTTTGTAATACATTATTAAGATGCTGAAAATTTGACTAAGCAGTTACTACAATTGCTTACCATATTCCCAATCCAAACAATGGTGTTTATTTTTTCTTCTTGGGAGAATTTCTTTAAGAGTATAGGCTCTTATATTGTTCTTCTTAACATCCCTGTTGTTCTTACTCAAATATACACTGAGCTTATGAGTTAAATGTGCCTTCCTTGTGGGGATTACTCATTTTGTTTTATGCAACAGCATTCAGCAAATGTGAGTAGTTTCTGGCCATTCTTAAATTCAACATAGCTGTGTGGATGGTTACAGTTGGTTACAGTTCATAGGAAAGATTTCTGGACTTTGGGATGCATGTCATTAGTCATCAGGAAGTTATTTATGACTTTACACAGAACTATGAGCTGTTGTGGGTGTTATAGTGGCAGCTGTCAAGAATAGCTGTGAACACTGTATCTAGAAAGCAACCTTTATCTTTTAATATTTTATGATAAAATTGAACCAAATTGTGAATATATGCATAGAAAAAGACAAACTACTTTTACAAATTTCAGTTTTTTATTTTGTAAGCAGTGGTAATTCAGTGAGATTTACGACACGAGCTGCTTTTTCAAGGGAAGTCACCTTCAATCTCCTTTCTTTTAAGTGAAAAAAAACCTGCAGAAAACTATGTTTAAGCATTTTGGAACGAAGATGTCCTATTAAACCTTTAATGAATGATGTTTTATCTGTTCATGGGGCTTTGCCTCCCTCAATAGGCAGTGCGGACAGTGCACTTTAAATGTGACTTTTCAGTGTTTTGATTTCCTTCTACCCTTCCCCTGTTCAGTGAATGCTATGTTAGACGCAATACAAATAATGTTTTTAAGACACTGATTTCTCTGAAATTTCTTTAGTGTACACTTAGTATTAAAGTATCAGGCAAGTTTTCTTAATATCTAATAGGATGAAGGTATATGATACATATCTTAGAAAATTGAACAGTTGAAATACAGGAAAGAATAGTGGACTGTTTTTCCTGTCAATTTATTTCAAGTATCTGGGATTCTTAACATTATGTTCAAAACTGTTGGATTCAAAGTACACCCTGAGAAGACTTCAGTTTAAGAAATTCATCCTGTCAGTTTTGAAACAGGACTATGTTGGTCCCAAGGTGAAAATGTAGAGAAAACTGAGCTAGTAATAATTTGAAAAGTTGGTTATAAATTACTTGGAACTGCCTAAACAGGAATTGAGACACAATTCTATTCTTTACATTGTTGTTTGATCATCCCTCATCCATGATGATCCATACTGTTTCTGTGTGTACAGCTGATTTTTTCTTTACATGCTTTTCTAGTTTTCATAACGGGTCAAGTAACAGTCCAGGATGTTCTGTCTACTATTGAGCTCTAACGTATTTTACTCGATTAACCAAAGGTCTCTCCTTATTGTAAAATGAGATGGGGGAAGTAACAGAGTATTTAGCATCTCTACTCTTGTGCATTCTTGTAGCAGTGTAATTTTGGTTACATTTAGAATTTTATCCTGGAATTCTGTAACTTCTGAACGACTGACATAGCTTTTATTAAGTTTTAATTCTGATATAAGTGACATATTACTGTGCAGACTGAAAAGCACTTTCTTCAATTAAATCCATCTTTAGAATCTCCATGTAAAATAAGAGAGCAGACAGGAAAACTAGTGGAAAAAGTTACTGTTCTGCCCAGTGAGCCAGAATCTTTGCTCATTCCACTCTACCTGTTGTATGTGGAAACCATTCTTGTTAAACTTGACTGCTTGAGCCAGATACAATTTTACTTTATTTAATCTTAAATTTAGTTGCTGATTTCTGCTTTCGTTCTTAACCATTTGATCCCTTCACCACTGAGTTAAGTGATGGAAGGAGCTGAAAAGCCATCTTTAGCCTATGATCATGAAATGATGGAAGAAATAAATTAGACATATTGCATACTTCAGGAATTACTGTATGTTTCTGTGTTGTGTCAGTGTAGTATTTGAAGTTACTGGAGTTGAATGCATTCCCTTATACGTGGTTTCAAAACCAAACCAAGATCTGATGGTTAATAATTCTGAAAGGAGCAGTTATGTTCACCTGAAGGGGAGGGGGGGAAAAAAATCGAGCTTTTGTTGCTGAACTGGCTCTTGGTGATTAATTCTTTTAATGGAGCCTCGTTTTAATTTTTTTAATGTCCATGAGCCAATTCCACTTTTCTTGAACACCAATGTATAAATTATGAGAACAGAAAAACTTGTTGGGTCATGCACAAGATGTCATAGTAACTGAAGACATACCAAAGAAGAAGAAATTCCAGTGAATGGTAATTCTTTTGAGCAATGATGAAAGCTTATGTCCTTGGTCACTAATGCTAAAAAGATGCCCCTTCCTATTTATTTTTCTTAGTGCTACTCAGATTTTTCCAGGAGTTCTGATGTTTCTCTACTTACCAAAGCAAGCATTGAGATGTTCCCTATGTTTGGGATGTGCTATTCATTGTATACTTGCTTCTCATAAAACTGGGAAAGCAGGTTTCACAGCTATGTGATCATACTATTGAAGCCAACTTTAAGAACACTGTGACAGGCTATTAAAAATGAGGCCCTAATACTCAGCTAGATACACTTTCTTTCATCTCCTTCTTCTGTTTATATTCATAAATATAATTATGCTTTGAAGAAAGAGGTTCTACAGCATTATTTAAAAATCATGCATCCTAAATAAAGTCTGTGGCTATGAAGAAAAACATCATGTGACTGACTTTGTGTTGGGCACAAAGTATTGAAAATTTATTATCCTTTCTACAGGTACTAAACTATTAAGACCTGCAGTCTCTATTTCTCTGAAAGTCCTGCCAGTCCTAAAAAGTGATTTGTAATTTGTCAAGGTAGATATTAGGATGTACTAAACAATCAGTAGTGCAGGGCCTACCTGTATTTTGGTGTGTCAGCAAGTGAAACACATGAACAGGAAGGGACTTGCTGTTTCCTTTAGCTTGTCATTGTGAGATTCAAACCTCGCAAGTCCGTGCCAAAGGTCTTCTGTCTGCTTTTGGTAGGAAATGAGTTATTTATCATACAATTAATTAATGTGTAGATTGTTGAACTTTTTATAAATATATATATATTATTTGTAAGTGCATGTTCTTTTATGTATTTCTCTGTGTGTGTGTGTAAAAATCACTGGATATTTATTATATTTCAGAGGTGCAGCAAAAACCCGGACATCAACCCCTCCTGGTGTGGCAAGAACCATGAGCACGGGTGCTTTAACAAACAAAAGGAAAACTAGCAATTCAGATATTTACTTAAGGTAGCTTTTAACTGTGGAATTTTTCATCAGTAGAACCTTCATTAAAGGGGATTACTTATTACAAAAGAAGTTTAGGAAAGTATTATTCTCTGCAGCTAATAAATAACTCATGGTCAATATTTGGCATGTTTGAAATACTCAATATGTTATGCATATTTGTCAGCTGACAGCACACCTTTATCATGAGCTGTTTCACATGTGCACAGAAGACCATGTTAGAAATCTCAAAAAACTCTTAGGAGCTGTTGAAAATACAGGCAAATATTCTTTCAGTAGAAATCTTTGTACTAAGCACATAAATTGTCTGTTGCCTGCCCTTTTAAAGGGCAGGATGAAAAATTGTGGTGTTGTTTTAGCCTTTCCTTTTTTGACAAGCTGAGTTTTAAATTTTCAAACACTCCAGTTAATGTAACTACTGAATCAAATATTTGCTCCTGCTTCTAGAATTTTAGCATTTTTCATTTTCCTGCAGGGAAGGGGGCTATCTGGAGATGCATAGAGGAACCTGAGTAAAGTTATAAGTTATACCACTGTAAATAGGAAGTGTAAGCATGAAAATTACAGTAACAATCATTGTAACTCACTGCAGGGATTAAAATAATTTTACATCAAGTTACATTGAACTGACTTACAGAGAATGTTGTTTATCTGGGAATTTTCAGGTCTGACAGTAAAACTGGGTGTGACGGTGGAGACTGCCCATCCTCAGTCAATGGAGGAAGTTCAAAAAGCAGCGAAGGAGTTTCACCTGTACAGTTATCAAAGTTCTGTCATAAATGTGGAACAAGGTATCCAGTGGAATGGGCAAAGTTTTGTTGTGAGTGTGGAATTCGAAGAATGGTTGTGTGAACACATTCTTAAAAGCAAAAAGAAAATGAGAAATTGGAAGCATCTGCTATGTACTGTTGCATGGAAAGCTAGAGCTGCAAACATGTCTCAACATCATTTTGTAATTTTCTGAGTGCAATCTTCTGGTTACGCAGTAATGTATAAACAAATATATATACTGTATATAAAAATAGTAGCTACCTAAAACTTTCAAGGTGCCATTCAAGTAAATACTCTTTTCTCTCTGTTGGAAATATTTTAAATTAAGGTAAAATATGTTAAATAATCTAGGTAGCAGAAGTGGTTCCATGTTATTTTTAATAACGTAAATCCTACTAGACAAAGGATTTTTTTAAAATCACATATGTAGGGTAATACTTACTCATAGGGAACTAGCCATGAAGAACTTGATCTTCAAAGGTTTCTCTGTGGAAGCGTTTCCTTCATCTGTGACAGTAACTGAGATGCTGTGTTCTAAGTGAAAAAACCCCATGAACGACTCCTTTTAAATTCCTAGTTAAAAGTGTAAAAATCTGAATCTTTAAACTCTCTAACAGTAATATCCTAAATAGACTTTCCAGTTCTTCCTAGAATTTTTCAAAGAATCAAGGTGGAAAGGCTACCTAAAGAATTTTCTTTGCATGTGAAAAGAAAGGCAAGATCTTCTCTGTGTTTTTCCATGTTCTGTTTTTCAAGAAGAACATGTTAGTATTTTTATCTATTTATAAGGACAAATATGATATCTTCATTTTATTAAGCTCCCTTTGTTCAGAAATACTTGTCTTCCTCTGCCCGTGCTCCACCATGTCTAGCATATCTAGAAGTGTTGGGCTTTGTCTTTGTCCTGTTTGCAAAGGTCCTGCTCATTTTTTTTCTCTTTCCTCATTTCCTGATGGAAAGGTGAAGTCTATGCTTACTCTACCTGAATATTGAACTATTATATTGAAAATGGCCTTCTTGATGCATCCAATACCAAAAAAAAAAAAAAGTAGTTCCGTAAAGATGGAATGTATATGTTATTAGAGCAGTAAAACTTGATGTAAGTAGTGGCTCTTTTTTATTCTTATTCCTTTGAAAATAGCACAGTTTACTTAGGAAGGCATAGTGGAATAACTGTGCTTTGTAGGTCTATGTGTCAATACCTGACATAGGGTGCTTTTGCAAAATCGTGTATTTTTTGGCTCTGAACAGCAGCCTCTTGAAGTCAGTAGCAGACTTCACATTAATTCTTTGGAAAGAAGGAAATTGTTGGGTGTTTACCTAATTACACAGGATACTAAAACAATTCACAAGCTGAATTACATAATGTATCTTAATGTACTGGTTTGTTTTGTGAAGTTTTGCTTTGAAGTTCTGGCTCCATCTTCACTGTGCGTAAAAGAACAATCTGAAACAACTCAACTGTGCCTTTCCCACAGTAAATACACTTTTTGTCAGAAAGGGGCACTTTCAGCTCACAAACACAATTAGTATCAATTAATGTAATTTCTTTGTTGCTTATGTAAAATATAATGTAGTGTTCCTTGATAGTATTATGATCGTTGTTTGTGTACTCAAAAACTGGTTATTATCACTGGGGCCAATCTGGAAGAAAGCATTATTGAAGAAAAGCATCTTCAAAGCAGATATAATTTTAGAGGATGAGAGATTTAAAAGTCTTTATGTAGTCATGTTGCAGGCCAAAAGCTATTGATGTTTTAGGATTAGTTCCAAGATTGTCTTACACTTTTTATACAAAATTATTTTTAGAAATTTTCTTTCATTCAGCATAGTGTTATTATAATTGACATAAGCTGGCTACAGAGCCTAGCAGGATGGATGACTGGTAATGATGGTTAGAACTGGCAAATCATAGCCAATTTATTTTCTAGGTAGTTTAGATAGTAGGATCTCTTATGTCACATTCATATCTGTACTTGGAAGAATTGGCATTCTGCATTCCTTTGCATAGATAAGTTTGCTTTAGAAAAATTGCCCTGGGCTTGGGCCATGGTGTTTTGAACTGTTTCAAGATCAGAGTCCGTAAGGAAAGATACCAGCCCAGAATAGATTTGTTCAGTTAGTGACTGTACTCTGACTTGATGAATTTTCAGTTGTTTCTGCTGGAAAATGCATTTTACCATTTATTGAAAGTGCTTTCTACAAAGGGAATGTTTAGTATGGCACTAGATACCTTTTACCTTTTTCAGGATTAATATGACTGTAGAAAAAACATATTGACTGTTTCTCCTTTGAATTGTAGATGGCAGGTTTCAAATCAATCCCCATGCTATATTTTCTGCTTTTTGATCTGTTTATGTAATTCTTTGCTTTCAGTGCATCATTTAGAAAATTATTCGAGTAGCACATAATTAGTTTAATTTACAATTCTATGATTTATTACGAGGATTAGACAGGAGATTAACTTGAATGAAAAAAAGATTTTTTTAAAACTGATCTTTTAATTTAGCCTCCCGAAGAAGGTCTGGGAAACATAATTGACTCTTGATAGTAACATTGGATAATGTGTGTGTGTTTGAATCTAAAATAAATATAAGCAGACAATGAAATTGTATTTGACTGTGCAGTTTGCTACTGTATAGTGAGACTATCAGAGGCCTGGTATATTTCCTGTTGATTATCAACTGGTTTTGTTACTGAATGACAGAGACAATGATGTTACAGATCCTAGCCCTTATTACACAGGTTATCACTGTAATTCTGTCTCAGTGGAATGTTTGAAGAAAACGGTAGATTCGGTTTCATAATGCACCTGCAGAACCAAATATGGGAAGCAAATTTGTTGTATTTAAGTTAAAAATTGTTAAGGGAGTTAGACTCTGAATTTTCAATCTTTAGTGTATTACACATGTCAAGAAGTTCCCAAATTTTACTTATTAGTGATCTAGGTCCAAACCCTCATGCCCTAGTCTTCCCCATGCCTTTATGCCTTGGTTTTCAGGGGAGGAAGAAACATGAACTATGCACTGTCTACTTACAGTAAAATTTATTGATATGGTCATTTTAATGATTTCTGTACTAATGTCCGATCCTATGGCAGACTTTGTTTTACTGTCTGTCATTGTATCTTCCTAGTGTGCTAAGTTTCTTTCATTCATTGGAGGAAAAAAGTCGAAAGTAAAATTCCATTTAAAGAAACAAGGAAAAGGCTTTTTTTGAGATTTGGCTCAAGGGAGTTTCATTTTCATTCTGCTTTTGTGATTATCTGTTATACAAGGGACCTCTCTGTGCCAGGATCATTGGAATTATGCTGATAGAAGTGCAATGGAGTTAACAAAAAATAATAGCTTCAATAGTAAAAACAGCATAGCCTCAGGCTTAATCTTTATATGATGTATCTTACACAGGTTTGTATTTATGCATGATACTCACATCCTAGGTAGTTTCAGAACTGAAATCCCCAAATATAAAGTATGTGTTTATGTGGATGGTTATACTGTCAGTCTTACGCGCCACTTCAGGGAAGTGGACACCCCCTTTTCAGATTATAACTATGAACTGAACATTTAGGCAGAATTTTTCAAACTGGCGAAAGAGACTCAAAGAGCCCTTGACCTCCACCCGAGGGTTCCCTGGCGGGGAGGACAGCGCGGCGGGGGGAGCTCTCCATGGTGCTCCAGCATGGAGCCTCTCCCGCAGCACCGCGGCAGCGGCTGCTCGAGTGCAGCCACGTGTTCTGCAGGTTCACAGAGTGGTAACTCCAAGTTGTATTTGAAGACCTGACCTAGTTCATGTCATGCAAGTTCTCTGCCATCTGCAAGAGGCTGCTAGCTCCTAATTCGCCGTCCCAGCTGAGAGTGTGCGCAAAGAACAGTTTCATGATGTGTGCTTACAAATCAGTGGAAGGAGGTATGACTGCAGGAGTTTAAATACTAATAAACAAGATATGTGTCAGCGCACACAGATATAGGCTATGTAATTAGTCTGCTTATAAAATTAAATGGTATTGTCTGTGTATTGCAAAGCTCACAAGAAGTGCTAGTTTCCATCACGTAGACTTTATATATGTGCAAAGAACAAACCTGTTATGAGTGTTTTTTAATCTTGGCTGAGAAATTTGTGTTTTGTAAGAGCACTTTTTGCAACTTTAATGCTATCCAGTTTGACTAAGCTATGAATAAATATATGAGTTGTATGACAGGGTAGAATTCGTATGTTTGGTAAAATTGGTTTTAGTGACTCTAGTGAAAATAGTTTTATTGCCTTTCAAGTACAACTTATTCCAACTTGTGATCATTTTGTTGCTGTTTGCTTTGATTGGGTTTTTTTCCAACTTGCTAAGTAAGATCTGAGTGACCTAATTGTGTTGTTGAAAGAAGTGTTAGGTAAAAGACTGTTAACTGTTTTCAGTAGTTACTTGATTGATATTTTCTTTCCAGTGTTCACAGTATATCTCTTGCATACTAGTTCATTTTTTGTTTTGTTTTGGGTTTGGTTTTTTTGGTGTTATTCCAAAACACATGGAATTCCAGAATACGCATTTCTGGAGGATCCTATTCAGGCCCTTTCCACTTCATCTTGCCAGAAAACAGCTTCTTCAGACTCTGTCTTAATTAGTACTTGTTCTTCACAAAAATAATTAGTAGGGAAATCATATTTCTCTAATTTGAACTAATTTTGAGTCAGCAGATCAAATATTGAGTTTGATATAACTGTATATTGAGCCAAAGTTCTAAATAGTAGTCCATGGTTTACCATACTTCTTTATTTGATTGGCTTTCTGGCAGAACCATGAATGGATTTGGGTGGGATCTGTAAAGTGCTGAGTATGTTACGACTGTTACAACACCTACTTGATATGGTTGCTCTAACTCTTGGTGTTCATCCTTCATATGGCATTTAATATGTTTATCTTTGTAAGTTTATTTATTGTGTTTCATATTTTTAAATGATGTTTTCATTCAAGTGTTTGAGGTGATTAATTTTGTCAGCATTGCGTTTCTTATGTTTGCCTTACCCTTCAGCACATTGAATATTTGTGTTTGTGACCATCCAATGGGGGTTTTTTTTGCCAGAATTCCTGGATTAGTTTGCATTTTATTTGATCTATTATGTTTAAAGTGTCAATTCTGTTTTAATTAATAAATGTAAATCACCACCAAACACTAATTTGCCACTTGTTAACAATAAAGGAAATATGCCAATAAAACTTCTTGTGACGCATAAATTTTTGTAGTCAAATGTGGAATTGTCTTAAATAGCATAGAGGCAGGTAATATAATTTCAGCCTTATTCAGGTGGACCATCCACTGTCTTCTGGTGGCAGGGAGTGAGCCGCTTAGTTGTTTTCACAGAATAGGGTTTTTAAATTGACCTGTGAGATGAGACTTGTTCCTCAGTCACCTTGAAAAATACTCTATACCTGATATTTAAGTCGATGTGATCTGCTTATAGAAAGTTAACTCTGTATCACTACTTTTTCACTAACAGTATTAAGAGTTTAGCTTATGTAGAGCCTATCACTGTGATACCTGTAGTAAGTCATTCTATTGGGTTTTTTAATACTAAAACTGTAAGTCATATTACTTAATTTTGATCTATGTTTGTTCTCATGAGATTAGAACACCATTTTGTTGATTAAGAAGGAAACAAAGAAGTTTGTATTTTTCTTGAGAAATTCACTTACATAGAAGAAATTATAATAAGAGTTTAAATTCCAGATTTTTTTTTGTAAATATGGATGAATAGAAACAATTCCTCTTTTCATTACTCCTTTTTAGGGTAAAGTTCCCCCTACTGAGCTCCTTTGTTTACTTGGAGAGAGATGGATTTGAAGGGTAGACCGTTCAGTGGAAAAGGAGTTGATGGGATGGATGGAGCCAGAGAGCTGTGATCAATGGCTCCACATCCATGTGGAGGCCAGAAACAAGTGGTGTCCCTTAGGACTCTTGTTTTGAGACTGGTGCTCTCTAATATCTTTACCCATGACACAGATGGTGGGATCAAGTGCACTCGTAGCAAGTTTGCTGATGATACCAAGCTGAGTGATGCAGTTGACACAACAGAAGGAAGGGATGCTGTCCGAGGAAATCTGGATGAACTTAACAAGTGGGCCCATAAGACCCCACCCAGTAAGGTTAAATAAGTCCAAGGTGCAAGGTGCTGCACCTGGGTTGGGGTAATCCCAGCTATGAGTACAGACTTGGGGGAAAAAGTCATTGAGAGCAGCCCTGCCAAGAAGGACTTGGTGGTTCTGTGGATGATAAGGTGGACATCAGCTGGCAATCTGCACTTGCAGCCTGGAAAGCCACCCACATCCTGGGCTGCATCAAAAGAAATGTGTCCTGCACGTCGATGGAGGTGATTTTTCCCCTTGACTCTGTCCTCGTAGACCCCACCTGGAGTACTGCACCCAGCTCTTGGGTCCACAAAGATGATCAGAGGGCTGGAATACCTCTCCTATGAAGCCAGACTGAGAGAGCTGAGTTCACTCAGCCTGCAGAAAAGAAGGCTCCAAGGAGACTTCATTGCAGCCTTCCAGTGCCTTAAAGGGCTTTTATGAAACAATGGAGAGGGATGTTTTACAAGGGCATGTAGTGACAGGACAAGAGAGAATGCTTCTAAATAGAAAGAGGAGAGATTTAGATTAAATGTTAGGAGGCAATTCTGTACTGTGAAGGTAGTGAGGTGCCAGAATAAGTTGCCCAGAGATGTGGATGCCCCATCCCTGGAAGTGTTCAAAGACTGTAGCAACCTGGTGTACTGAGTAGCATCCCTGCCCATGCCAGAGGTGTTGGAACTAGGTGATCTGTTAGGTGCCTTCCAAACAGACATGATTTGCTTTTAGTGATGCTAATTGCCTCATTATTTTCTGTGTGCCATAGCATATTTTCCATGAGGACCTGCTCCATGATCCTGTTGAACACTGAGATGGGACTGTAATTCCCCAGGTCTTTCTTAATTCCATAGGTCTTTCTTAAATCCCATTTTTTAAAAGGAAAATATGTTTACCCTTTTCCAGACAGAGGAGCCAGACTCCCATGACTTCTTAAATATGATGGATGTTGACTTTGAGGCTTCCTCTTCAGAACCAACAACCTATATTGCATCAGGTCCCACGGACTTGTGCACCTCAGGTTCCTTAGATGGTCTCAAACCTGAACCTTTTGCAACAACAATGCTAAAACAGTGCTTTTTACTAATTTAAATACCTAAGTTTTTTTCCCTTGACATAGAGGTGGCAAGGAGGTAGGGTGGTGGTGATAATAGCATGCAAGGTTTTCATCCCTTTGCCCATTCCTGCAAAGCAGTTTATTGCCACATCTGCAATTCAGGAGAGACCAGAGGAGGTTCTTAAATAGAAGAAACAAATTACAGAGTGTAAGTCACTGCACTTGGCAGTTACTGTGTTTGCATGTAAGTGGTGACTCAAGAAATTAAGCAAGAAGAATCAGACAGGATATTTATTAATAAGAAAAAAAATCTACATTTTCATAAGCACTGAAATTTCTGCTCTAGATGTACCCTTGATCTTTTCCCAAGATGGTCCCAGAACTGCTTTATTTGCCTTAAATTTTAAGTTTTGGGCTGCTGTTTAAGTCATTTAAGCTGACTTAACTTTCAGTTTTTAGTAGCTAATGCTGCATGTGTAGGGGTTTAATTCATTCTACTGTTTCCTTGCCAAGTGGTTATTAGGAAATAAATCTTGGCTTTCAACTGTTCCTGAATTTCAAAAAAAGCCCCAAATAACTGTACTTCAATCTCAGAGACCAATTGAATCCTCAATCTCTTGAGTTGTCTTTCAGAAAAAGGAATTTCCAGAGACATCTTTACAATACTGGGAAATGCTTCCCTTCCCTATTACATAAAAGATTTATTGGTTGGGTGTGGATTTTTTAACTCCAAACACTTAAGTTGGCATCTCTTACATGGAGAGCTAAAGAGAATACATCAAAGTCTCAATCACAGTTTTACAAAATTATCACTGCTGCCTTACTGTCATCATAAAGAGATCGGGATTGGAGGGTGTTGTGATGGGTTGACCTTGGCTGCATGCCAGGGGCTCACTAAGCCTCTTATCACTTCCCTTCCCAGCCAGACAGAGGAGAGAAAGTAAAATGGAAAATGACTGATGGGTTGAGATAAGGCAGTTTACTAAAACAAAAGCAAAAGTTTGGTTTTGCATATGCAAAGGAAAAAAAGGTTTGTTCAGTGAGTGATGTTCAGCCACTTCCTGGGAAGCAGGGTTTCAGCACAAGTAGCTGTTCCTCCAGAAGGCAAACCTTGTAAATGACAAATGCTCCGTGTTTCCTCCTCCTTCCCTTAGCTTTTATATCTGAGCTGACATATGGTGTGGAATATCCCTTTGGCTAATTTGGGTCAGCTAGCCCAGTTGCATCCCCTCCCAGGACCTTCCCTACCCCCACACCCTTAATGGGGCTGGGGGAAATGTTGACAGAGTGCTGATGCTGTGCCAAGTCTTCTGAGCAGTAACCAAAACACTGGTGTGTTATCAACACCTTTGTAGTTACCAATGCAGAGCACAGCACTGTGAGGGCTGCTATGGGAAAAGGAACTCCATCTCAGCCAGACCCAATAAAGGGGTGTATTGCAGGGAAGCACGATAGTTTTCTTTGCTCTTAACCTCTTCCCTCATGGATGCAGTACAGTCATCTTACTGCAGTTAAATACTTAAGACTAGTGCTGTTTCCAGTCAACTGAGCAAACAGTTGGATGTACATCTCACCATTTTTTCTCTTGTTTGTTCTGAATACCAAAGTTTTTTCAGAGTAGTTCTACAGAAAAATTCTTCTAGCACAGATAAAACAATATATATAATGGTTTATTATGAACAAGGAAATGACAGGCTGGCTTAACTAAAGCTTTCCCAAAGTGTTTAGTCCAAGGCAGTGGCTGGTATGGAAATGTTGAGCTAAACTGGCCAGGTTACAAGCAGCTAAGAAATATGTATTTTAAAAGGGGCAGTACCCAGCTGGAAGTCACATTACAAGCTGTGCTTTTAATGACTACCTGTGAAAAAAAGCTAAAAAAGAAATAGTGACGGTCAAAAACTAAGCAGCCCAATTCCATAGAAGACAAATATTTTATTACCAAAAGGAGTTATAATATCAAAGTAATAAACTGCAAAACAGTTATAAACAACTATAAAAATACTTATATTTACACAAAATTAAATATGAACACTTTATTAATTAAATGCCAATATATTATTCTCTGACAATACTCAGACATTTTCAGTCTTGCTTGTCTAACACCTTAAAATACGTTATACAAAATAATTGCATATAAGAAATCACACTCTGATGCTAAAAAATTCTAGCTCCTCCTGCAGCTAACTCTGGGTTAACCAGATATGTAAGCCTAGTGTTGTTTCCAGTCAACTGAACAAACTTATATTCAGGCCTCTCCTTTTTTGCCTTACATAGGACTGGCTCTCTTGCCTCTACTTCAGCCAGCAGAAGCATGCTCCATCTTTCAAAAATCAGTACCCTTCTTAAGTTTTTGAAAAGTTAACTTTCCCCCCCTTTTTCCAAACCCAGATCAGTTAGCAGACCCATGCGACCCACACAGAAAACACTCCTGTGTCAGCAGAACTTACCCAACGTTAGCTGCTGCTTTGATAGATTGTTACTTTTGGATCTTGATGCATTTTACGAAGATGTAAGAAACCAGCTACTTTTCCATACCGTTTTCTTCACCTGCAGCTCCTAAGATGATTTTATAAATTGCAGTAGACATGTAAGTAGGTTGCTTTCATGTGATGGTATTATAAAATTACTTGAAAAATCAGAATATTCAAAGTAGCTTCCAGAGCCCAAAGGTAGTACACAGCCTTTTGCAGCGTTCTTTTTTTCAAATGCTGGTGTTTTATTCCCACTTCTTGGACTTCAGCAGCTTGGTTCAGCTGTTTCTGTTTATTCCATCTCCAGGCACAAGGTACAGTAGCTTTCTGTCAGAATTCTGGCATAAAGTGTTTATATATGAGAGCAGGGTTACTTGAAGAATGCATATAAAATGCAAAGATACCAAGTAATGCCACTTCAAAAGAAAAGCTCAGGATTCACCTGGAATCACCTGGAAATTATTTTTTCAAATTTATTCCAGCAGGATCTAAGGCTAGATATATTTTCTTTCAGTTCACAAACTTCTTGGTTACATTTCTTTTTGGACTGTTCACCTGTCTCCGTATCTTCTTTACCAAATACCTTTACCTGTGGGCAAACCTGAAAAAGAATAGATTAATTAAACAGAAAAAAATGACCATGGCTCTTGTTCATGTTAAATGGCTGCTCATAATTTTAAATTATTTCAATTAGTCTTTAAATAAAAACAGCTATCCATGAGGTTAGGCAGGAGCTGCAAGAGTGACACTCTGACTTCTATGACTTTGACTATGATACCTTTTAAAGTAAGGCAAACATTGGATTCAGCACAGGTGACTAAGCAAATTATAGATACCAACTCTACTAGTTTGAAATCAAACCAGTGGGAGATCGCAAGTCAGAATTATAATTTAATAGAAAGAAGAAAATTAAAATAAATAAATAAATGCAGTAGTACAAGAACACTGACAAAGTCAGATACACTCTGACACTCTATGGTGGTAGCAGTCCAAGCAAAGCAGTTCCGTTGAAGCGGTGATCCTGTAGAAAGAAAAGGACGAGAAAGTCCAACGGTAGCTCTTGTCCTCTAGGAGTCCAGTAGGTAAGCGCTGGTGTGGTGTTCAGAGTCTCAGCTTATATCCAGGATGGAATAGTTGGTTCCTCTCTCTGGGCAAAGCATCTCACAATGGGATGGTGAGTCGCATGATAAGGCCTGATGGGCCTATTAACAGGAGATAGTTCAGGGGGTGGGGGGGTGGGGGGTTATCTCTGAGTCATGGGGCGAGGCATTGATGGCCCATTAACAGAAGATAGTACAGAGGGAGGAGGCGAGGAACACTGCTTCACCTGGTTTCAGCAGCTCATGGAGATGGTAATAGAATATACCCAGGACACCAACCTTACCTCAAAGATCTGGTCCCAAAATATAAGGGTCTCTCCTTTTCAAGGAGTAAAAGAATGAGTTAAATGCAGCCTTCAATCCAGCTACTTAAGAATTATATCCTTTGGTGACTATGTGGAGACTTTTTGATGTTGGTTAATATTTTTGTGTTCAATAGGTAACACCAAGCCACACTTAGGAGAACACTCTTATTTGCTACAGTAGCCTGTAGATAATTGCACTACATTTGAGTGACACATCGAAACCAAGATTCATATTAATGGCTAGAAGTCCAATTATTATCATAACTAACTCTTCTTGTTGAATTTGACATGTTGTTAAAATAAAGACCAAAGAGATTATGGAAAAGAGCAATTCTCTCTAATTGTTTGTTGAAACAAACCAAATTAAATATTACTGTTAGGATAGAACCCCAATGAGAAGTAACTTTGTGAAGTAGTAACTATGATTTTATACTCTAGACTTAAATGCCTTCTTTGCTCAAGTGTGGTCTTTGTTTTTTACTGGAGAATTAACTCAGATATTTCAGTACTGAACTAGAGTAGATATCTTTACCTTAGACATGCAGATGATTAGTTTTTGCACTGTGCTTAATGTCTACAACAAGATATATGTTACACAGAGCAAAATTCCTCTTGCATATAACATGTGCATGACAGTTGTACCTTTGAGAGGTAGATATGATAGTTGTGTTGAATAGCTCTAAGTAATAGGTCAAATAATTAAAATAACCTGTAGAACATCAGTTCGACTCACCTTTTCTTTTTTATGTCCTTCACATTTGCAGTGTAGAACCTGTAATGTCCCACATGAGACGAATGCTGCTTTCCATCTAAAGGCTTTGCTGATTCTTTGCTTATTAAAGAATCTGAGCAGGTTGCATGCCATGCTCTGTAGTGATTCTATTTCCTGTAAAGACAGCAAGAAAAGTATGTCCTGAAAAGACTATGCATCACGAATTCTTTGCAATGTTAATTTGTCTTTAAAAGAAAAAAAGCCTCCACCAATTACCATTACTTTCTTTCGCTTTCATAGTGCAAATCTTTTCCAATGAAACACACAACTACTCTGACATACCTGCCATCTCTTCAAAATATTTAAAGTAGCAATTTATAGTAGTAATAGTAATAGCATAAGGATGTTAAGGAGAAAACATAGCTGTAATGAAATCAATTCATGCAGTTAGGAAAACAGTAAATGATTTTTGTAGTCAGTCGTTCTATCAGGTCATGATAAAATATGCAGCAACAGCTGACAATTGTGCTTTCTGCCATTTGAGATCTGCCCAAACTATTTTAAGGCTTTCAGATCTGAAGTGAAAAGTTTAGCTAATGTAATTTTCTGTAGAAAAATAAAAACAGAGATTGGGAAATTTTAATGTTTAATTCCAATGGCAAAATAAAGGGTTTTTGTACTATTTTGGTTTAAAAATATAGAAGAATCTTTATAGCAGAAAAAAAATCCACATTTCTTGGATATGGAATTGCTTAATATTTAAATATTATAAATATCAGTTTTTCTGGATAAATTACATGATTCCAGATTGAAACAAAGAACAACCTTAAATATTATGATTTGACTATTAGAAGATAGTATTACTCTTTATCACACTGTTATTCAGGGACTGGACTGTACAGAGAACTCATTTGATTTTGTATTCTCTGAATTCTAAGAAGTTGACTTTTACCTGAGTATCATTGCAGAAAAACACTTTGATATTTTCACGTTTTTTATTCTTGCAGCACCTGTCACGATTCTCTGCAGACATATTTACCTGTAAAATATCATGTATGTTTAGACACGGAAGTACTTTTAATCAAGTGAGCAGATTTTCTCCCTAAGAGCCACTGATGTCAACAGTTAATTGTTCTGTAGCACCTTCTCAGTCAGTGTAGCACTGTCAGTGTATGATTCCGAGATCTTCTTTGGCAAGCAGGAAAATAAAACCCCAATCCAGCTACACAATATAAAGGTATTCACTGACTCACATGGAATCACAAAATGGTCAAGGCTGGAAGTGACGGCAGGAGCTCATCTGAGCCCCCTACTCAGGCAGGGCCCCTACAGCCAGTTCCCTGGGACCATGTCCAGATGGTGTTGGAATATCTCTAGGTTCCCTTGGGAATCTGTGCCAGTGCTCAGTCACTCTCAGAAAGAAAAAGTATTTCCTGATATTCAGAGGGAATCTCCTCTCTGCTGTTGTGTGCCCACTGCTCCTTGTCCTGTCTCCGGGTACCACTGGGAAGAACCTGTCTCTGTACCCTTTGCCCCCTCCCTTCAGGTATTTATACACTTTAATGAGCCTTTCTTCTCCAGACTGAACAGTCCCAGCTCCCTCAGCTTTCTTTGTTAGATAGATGCTCCAGTCTATTCATCGTCTTCATGGCCCTTTGCAGGGTGCTCTCTGGTTGCTCCATATTTCTTTTGTACTGAGAAGCCCAGAACTGGACACAAATCTGTTCAATTTAAATCTTCATATTCTATCAAATTACTTTGGTCTTTGGCAATTTTGAAACATACAGCAATGTTTAAATTTTACATTTGAATTGTAACATTGAATGCACTGAATACAATGTTTGCCAATATTTGCTTCAATAAGTACAACCTCCCGGGCTCTAAAAAAATTGTAGCACTCGCTTTGCATATGTACTAACAGAATATGTCCTAATCAAGATCACTTGCTCCTTTGCCTGGCTATAATCTTTATCAATGGTTTAATCTCTGTTTGTTTTCTTCTTTCACTTTCACACTTGTCACCAAGATGACGATGGAACCCAACTCAACAAAAGCTTAGTTTCTTCTTTGACTTGCATCCAGATAATCCAATGCAACCAGAAAGGCTTTAAAAAAGGCAGCTCATGACAATACTGTCTTAGATTTCCTCACTTAGGCATGCATATGAAACACATTAGACAACTTAATTCCTATGGTTTTTTCACAAATTTTCATGTAACGTTGCCTGTATTTTGGAAGTTCATCCATGATGAATAGAACTTCATCCAGGAAGTATTTTCAAAACCAAGAGTTTAGGGAGTGAAATATTCACTGACAAAAAAAAAAAAACCTGAACAAAACTAAACAACAAAAAAGCCAAGCCAACAACATTTGGAAGCTTTTTTTGTATCACAGCGTAATGTTTTGCTGCAGTCACACAGCACAAAATTTATAAATAATTAATTACACAAGTAAATAAATAAACAAATAATAATCTCCCTGATAATCAACTCCTACATATCAACAGCTTCATTTGCTAACTGTTATGGGATTTACCTGTCAGTGCCTCAGATCACCTTTAGAATAATGTACAGTAATCACTTCTGAAAGGCAGTTTATTGGCTGTGACTACACAAACCTAGGGGAAATTCTCACCTCAGAAAAAGCATTAGTGAAAATTAAATTACCTTACAGAGATCTACTATATAACCCACTAGTCATCTCCATAACTGCTTCAAACTTCAGGTTGTGTGACTGAAAGCTATTGACTTTGGCTCTGCAATTGCAGGGAAGTGCCTAGTAGGCAGTTGCTGTCACCCACACAGCACTGATTTTACATGGGACACAAATGAATCTCTTAAGCTGGGAAAAATAATGACAGGACAACGAAGAAATTTGCACACTAGTTGTTTGTGCATGCCTATTCTAGGAAGTAAAAGCATCGGAGTTCAGTACCTTCCCAATAGTTTCATTAACATTAATTCATTAGTGTCTTATTTGTTTATTTATTTGTTTATTTATTTACTTATTTGGATAACTTTTTATTTTCATACAATCTCCTAAAAACCTCCATGTCTTAAAAAACCCTCTATAATATTTATTACAAATTAAAATTAAAAGAAATAATTTTTTTAAAAAAGGATAAACTCTTTCAAAATGTATCTGGAAGGATGGTATTGCTCCGTTCAAGTCTTTGATGGCTACCAACAGCATCAAGCTCCATCCCACAAATGAGTGGAAAGGCATTGCCACCTCAAGCCCAGGACAGCTCCCCAGCCTCCTTGACCCTACAGCTCAAGCAGAGCTGGGATGCACCTCATGGCACTCCACTACTGTCATAGTATTTTCTCTGATAGGTTAGTTATCTTCTAACTGCTCAACAAGAGTGTTTATTTTTGTTCTGTAGGAGATACTAGTCTTTGTCATAAATAAGACAACAAACTAAAGGGAATACTCACCTATTCTAATATGGCCATGAATATTTTCCCCATGGATAATGTCTTGTCCAAGACAAGGTCATTTATCTCCAGAGAAGTACCTTTCTCTCTTCATAACCTCAATGAACACAACATGATCAGAATGTTAAATGATTATTCCCTTATCCTAAAGATATTTTGTTTCCAGATGGAGGCTGATGTATCTTGGTAGAGGAAGGTTGGAAAGCACTGACATAATGCTCCGAAGAATGGTGGTGGATTTTAAGTGTGAAGAAATACAATGTCTTCAGATTTGCCCTTTGGAAAAACACTGTATATAATTTTTTATTTCATGCAAGGAGACCTTAATTAAACACTACAACACAATGGTGAATTCTCATTTAGTGATAATCTGTCAGAGAAAAATCCCATTTTCATGGAAATGCCTCTGCTAATCCAACTATGGTGTTTTATCCCACGAAAATGTTTCTGACAGATGAATTTAATTATTTATCATTCATAAGGAATAGTTTGAAGGTAGGGTTTGGGCATGGATTGGTAAACTGTTATAACACTGTTCTGCAAAGCCAAAATAAATCTGATTGATAAAGCCACAATGGAGGAGATTTACAGCTGAGAATGTTCAGTTTTTCTCTTTTACCATCTAGAAATCTTCATTCTTCATTGACTAAACAGCATTATTAATAGGTGAAATACAAAGAAACTTTTATTGTCATATGAATTTCGTGCCTCTATGCATTTGTATTCAAAAGACAACTGTCAAGAAGTATACAGTTAGTAGAACAAATTACAGGTTGTGTAATGCTTTCTTCTATTCATAAAAACATACAAGCAGAAGTAGTCATGGAATTTTTTTAGAAAAGAGTATTTTTTAATGTGCTATATTATACTATTTATGGCCAAATGATTCCTGTGTCTAACTACATGATACACAGGCACAAATACCTGTATCATGGTATTTGTGCATGCAAATAGGAAGCACCCACATATTTCAGAGATTTTAAAGAAACTAAATTGTCACATCCCCTCAAATAATGGATAATGTGTGATTTTAAATTAAATAAATTTTTATTAAATTTTATCCTGTGTTAACATTAGAGCTTTTGTTATTATTTGCTAAAAATAATTAACATTTTTTTGAAAGCCCAAGAGCTATTACCTACCAGCTCATTGATGTCATGACTTAGTATATTCTCATACTTCACACGGATTTCAGTTGTTTTATTTTCCATTGCACAACTAGATGAGTTCACTGGAGACAGAGCAAGGAGCAGTGGCAGAACTGGAAAGGTAGATCTAAAAAAGGCTGGATTACAAGAAGAACAGTTAAATATACATTAAATGCTGCAGACTGTATGTGGCACTTACAAATACATCCTGTAATCTGCCAAAATAGTTTAAAAGGGATCTTTGTGCAAACAAATTACTTGTGCCTTGCTCGAGAGAAGGATTGAGCTCCAAATTAAGACACTGTTTGGGTGTCTAAACTTCCTCACACTCAAAGATGATTTAGTGGTTAAGAGCATACAACTATTGAGCTGGCCAGCTACTTGGTGACTGCTTGGGCTGAATTCATCTCCAGGCTTCAATGCAAGAATTGACGAGGTCTTCCCGTTGATCGTAACTGGCTCATAACCACCTTGGACATATGTAAACAAGTAAGTTTCTTAGTCAAACAAGTTTAGAAATCCAAGTGCCTTAACCTGCAGCTGAATCTCATTCTGATTGTCAATTTTGCATTTGATAAATTCCACAAATCCTCATGAACGCATCTTTACGCCAAAGGTGTTTAAAAGCATTTTCAGGTTGACCAAATGTACAAATCCATACTACTGGCCATAACATGACATAAAGTGGCAGCACAACCCTCTCTTCAAGATTTTTGCAGCCTTTTGGAGCAAATCTCACTGCCTCTCTCTTTGTTTCTTCCTTCAGTGGACTGTTTTGCTTTGCTCAGACCCCTGGTGTTTTGTCCTTGCATGACATTCAGGAAAACACATGTTCTGTGAGGATGGGCAGAGAGAAAAGTCCAAAACATCAAAAACCCTGAAGGGACTGACAGGGCAACAGGAGGCTACAGGTGACTGGCCTGGTACTGGGAATGAGGGTACATTAGGAAGCTTGTAACTGGACTCTGGTCTACAGTTCGACTGGCTAGGATGACACTTTAATGGAAGGTTTGAAAAAAATCCCCAAAGCTAGGAGTTTATGTAGGAGATATCACAGCAGGTTCCTGGACTAGTGTGAGCTGTTTGTCCCCATCTCTGCTACTGAGTAAGAACAACTGCATACAGATTAAGTGTGGGGTAGCAGCTGGGAAAGAAAGAAGGGATGCCCTGACCCTAGCTGCTACTTTCCTTCCTCTCTGGTGAGGATGGGCTGTTGGGTACAGCCAGTTCTGCACTCAAAAGAAGGACACCTCTGGACCTGGATGTCACTAGCAAATCACAGCCTCAGAGAGAAATCTTGAACAATTAAGAAGAAAGCAATGAAATGTGACTATATTTTTACTGACCCACATAACCTCTGTGATGCAAGAACCACACAACACTCTTACAGCTATTAAAACAAACACAGTCCCTTACAGCCCAGCCCATCCAACTCCAACCAAACACAGCATGTGTTTCAAAGCAGAACGTTAAACCACTTTTCCTGACTACTGAAACCTTATTTTTCTGATAGATTCCTTGTGAACACACTGTGATGTACACCTCTGTCCTGGAAACAGGATGGGAAAAAATTTACACAAACAAGCTAAATGATAGAATTCTTCTTGTGGCAAGATGCCACATTTTAAAGGGAAATTTGATGGATTGAAAATCAAATTTCCTAACCTTTTCATATACTGATCAACTGAGGTCTATTAAAGTTTTGAAAAATATAGCCTGAAGAGCTAAGTGGATCTTAAATGGATCCTCTATGTACTAAATATAAAAGCTACGTAAAGCAATTCTATTATGATCTTCAAGCTCCAAGTGAACACACCATGGCTACCATGGAGCTTTATCTTTGTAAATCTCTATGTTAACTATATCCGTGCTGAGCAAGTTATCAGTTTGAAGGACTAAGATTTAATATTTTAAAAGATGTTTCCAAAAACATGCAAGAGCGAAATTACAGGACAACATTGTTCCAATCTTCCATTTTTCCAGTCTCCCATTGCACCTCTTGACTTCATTCAAGTCTTGAAAAAGAACTGCAGTGGTTGTTTGCATTGTAGCGGTAACACAAGCAACTGGGATATGCTGCTTCACAAACATGCTTGAAGAGACAAAAGTAAAAATCTTCTCAATTAAAACCAATCTAACTGACTCCATCACTTAAAACTTGGTTTTTCCAACAAGTGGAGACAACAGCTGAAAACTGCAAAGCCACTTTTATTTCTTTATTTTTACTTTCTCTGTAGTGTATAGATTGTGAATATCTTTTAAATGAGGAAAATACAGAATCAAAACAGGTAATGAGTTGCACACCCATGAAGTCCCTTGAGACATTGCAGGATGGTGATAGAATCTGTTCAGACATTCCTAACTGAGTCTTCTGGAAAAACCATTGGACAAAAAAGTTCCAAGAGCTTTAGACAGAAAATCGAAAGGGATTTTCCTAAAGTTAGTTAGCTTCAAAAGAAGAGGAATTTATGGCACTCCATATGACCAGCACTTCAAAAGACAGAGAGTGTATTACTAGTAATACCCCATCTTTTCAGCAAACTCTCCGGAACTCCTAAGTCATATCTGGAAAGCCCCAAAAATTCTTCCAGAACAAGAAGAGTTAGTATTCCAGTATTTCCAAATATCTGGGGGAAAAAAAAAAAAAAAAAAAAAAAAACCCCCAAAAAAAAAACCCAANAACAAAAAACCCACAACCTCTTAGGTTTTTAATTTGAAAAACTCCTCCCGCGCACAGAGTCCTAGGCGCGTCCCCGGCCGCACGCAGCGGGATCCCTGCAGAAGCCCCGGTCCTCCACAACACGCCCCCGCCTCGGCGCACGGCACCCTCTGCCCCCGGGCTCGCTCCGCAGCCCGCAATGCCCGGGGAACGGGTCACCGCCCCTTGTTCTCCCCCTGCCCCGCTGAACCCGCGTAGAGGGGCGGCCCGAGGGCGAAGCACCCGCGGCGCTGCGCGACACCTGCTCCGGGCGCGCCTCGCGGGGCGGCAAGTTCCCACAGTAAGGCAGATGCCCCTGAAGAGGCAGATGCCCACAGGGAGGGATGTGCCCGCGAGGCGTCTGGGAGCAGCGCGGACCGGCGGGGGCAACGCTTCCCGCAGCTCCCCCGCCCCGCGCTGTCCCGCTGCCTCTGCCACTCCCGGGCTTCGCTTCCCGGCAGCGGGCAGGACGGGAACCGGCCGCTTTTACTTTCATTCTACCGGGAAAAACGAAAAAAAAAGCAAACCTGGGAATTTCCCCGGCCGTCACCACGGGTTTAAAAGGCACCGGGCGGCACTGCGCCGGCAGAGCAGGCGAGACGGCGGGGCCGACGGCGCGGAGCCAGCGGAGCCGGTGAGGAGTCAGCGCGGCTGGGGGTGCGGAGCGGCGCGGAGCAGCGCGGCGGAGCCCAGCCCAGCCCAGCACGGGGGGCAGGTGGAGCGGGAAGCCCGTGGAGCGAGGCCCTTCCCGCCGCCACCTCCGGAGCGGAGCGGAGCGGTGCGGTGAGGGGCGCGCTCCTTACCATGGATCATGGTCCGCGGGGAGGATGTCAGGGAGCTCCGCGGTCATAGTGGCGGCGCCGTCTCACCCATGACGCCCGCAGCCCGCGGAGCGCCGCGCAGGGGCCGACAGGGTCCGGGGCGGCCGGGAGGGCTCAGCAGCCCCCCGCCGCTCGCCTGCCGAGCGGGGTCGCGGCGCTGTCAGAGGCGGCGGCGGGACGGCCGGGCTTTGCCTTTCCCATGGGGCTCCGCCGGCCGCAGGTACTTTCACTTTCTGCTCCGCCGCGGCGGAGCTGCCCGCGGCTCAGCGGAGGGCAAGGGCGGCGGGCCGGCCGCCGGGGCAGGAGGCATCCCCCCTCCGCTGCGCGAGAGTCCGGAGCGCCCCGGGACGGGAGGCGCGGAGCGGCTGTGGCGGGGCTGGGCCGTGGCGGCGGGGGTTACATAGAGCTGCGGCTACACGCCCAGTGCCGTGTGTGCGGCCAGGGAGGGAAGGATGGACCTTGGCAGTGCGCGTGGAAAGATCCGCTCATCCGTGGAGAGGATATCCTTAAAACAAAAACAAAAGGAAGAACCAAAACACCACTCCGTGTTGCGGAGTCACTCCTTTGGAGGCTCTGTTTGAGAGCTGCCGCGCTGCCCTGTCGCTCCTCTCAGCCGCCCTTGGGGAGGTTGTGGGAGGCGGGGCTGCCAGGAGGGCGCCGTCTCAGGTCAAGGGTTACCTCAGGCTGTTGGCATGGGGGCAGAAGCGGAAGATGCACGGGTTTGTGCAGAATTCGTCGTCCCCCCCCTCGTCCTCCTCCCGGCAGCAAAGTTCATCTCGAGAAATCTGAGAGGAAATCTGAAAGGAAGGTGAATGGCTCAGGAAAGCGTTTAAAAGTACAAGACACCGAAGGTGTAAAAGGCAAACCTATAGCCAGATACGTTTTTCTAGGTAAATTCAGACTGCAAAAGTTGACATCTTGGTGCAGGTGAAAAGGCTTGGAATAAAACAGGGCAAGAAATATCTTAGTAGCACATTTTATCCCCAGTATACTTTCTGAATTTTGAGTTCTAAATCACTCTTTCTGTACCCTGTGAGCACAGAGAGCTGATTCCATAGCCCCTCTCCCTTCTCATAAGAGTGCTTTTCTAAAGGGAAATAGATAGCAGGATGTGAATATCAAGGAGCAGATATGTGCACTGCTCAGGCTAGTTTCCTCCCATTCTCTCTCATTGAAATTGTGCCACTTCGTTCCAGTGTAAGGAGGTACTTAGTCCTCTTTATTGTCTTTGAATTACACTCTGCTTTGGATTGACTATACATTTCTCAAGAATTTTTCTTTGGAAAAAAAATTTATCAAACCCTTCTTCAGAAGTATTCTGTCAAGATTCAAGAGGGAAGTGGTTTTCCATCCCTTCAACTTTGAGCCGGTTGTCTTTACTAATAATTGCACATCACTGCCATACTCCATGGGCAAAGAATAACGATCGATATGAACACAGCTCCATACAAGGAGGAACAACCTGTCACTGCTTGTTCCCTTAATGAGTGCCAAGTTGGATGTGATGTATTATTCAGATCTTGAATCTGGACAAGGGTTTTGCCCCACTAATATCTAAATGACCTAGTCTTTATTGTGTCTTGTCATTTTTTTTTAATTTATTGTTTTCTTTTTCATCTTCTGTCAAATATTGTCTGAAAACATCTATTTGTACATTTGAATTTGCTGCTGTGTGCAGGTCAGACAATGCAACAGGACTCTTCTTTTGGAGGGGATTAGTACCTGGTGTAAATTTATGACAATGGCAATTAGAAACATGCACTTGCAGTGCTCAAATCATTTGAAAAAGCCGCACTATAAAGCTCCAGTCATGCAAAACACCCAAGATCAACTTTCCTTCTAGGCAAGTAGTTCTTCCAATTTCTTATGACAGTACACGTTTGCTTACAAAATGATGTAGTTTATGCAGATGTTAGTACATTTTCAGAGTGTAAAATATAAGGGAAAACTTCTTTAACTGCTTTGTTTCTGTTAGTTTTCTGTCTGAAACATCTAAAATACTGATAATGACTTCATTTTTTTTTAGTAATGTGATAGATGGAAGAAGTCGGAGTAGTAGCTTTACGCATTAATGGAAACGACTCTGAAAGGTGATGCTGGATTCTTTAAAGGAATTTTTCTTTCTTTTTCAGTAGTGGCAGGGTCTTATCTGGGTTGTTTTTTTCAATTCTGTTGAGTGTATGGGAAACATTTTCTTCAGTCAAAGTGACAAAGAGATGGTGCGATCTCTGCTTTACCCTGTATCACGTATTTAGATCCTAATCAGTCTCTCTTATGTGACATAACTCTAGACCTTGGCATAAACTTGTGATACAGATGTTATTTGATATATTTCTTTGTAAAGGGTGCTTAAATATTCAAGCTTTTTCTGTAATTTTTGTGTGCTTTTAAAAATATTCTGAATTGCTATATACACTTTTTTGTCAAAGTACTTCTTTTAGTGATTTAGCAATGAGTTTTTTCTGAAAAGATTGCCTGCAGAGACATCAAATTCAAGTATTTGAAAGAACATGTTCGTCAGATGTAATTGCATATTTTTTAAAGGAAAAACAGATGCCAACCAATTGAAATATTAAAAGAAGGAATTTAAGACCAATAATGTGAATGTTAACAGACCATTTTTGTCAAGAAATTGTGAAAAGAGTCCTGAAAATGTAAAGTTTATCCCATCTGAGACTTACTTTGTTTAAATGACTGGTATCAGTTTGCCCATTTTGTGAAACAAAGTTGGTGCCAAGCTGTAGAGACGTCTCCCTGTGGAGTTGAATTAAGCTGTGACTTGACTCTGTGAGTGAAACCTTTGGGGAGAGAATAAAACTGAAATATTTCTGTAGAATTTTGAGACATTAGTTGTCCCACTTCTCTTCAATACCTTGAGAATTTATACAGCTGACTGTTTTAATCCGAAAACATCTCTTGGTACATTTGAATTTGCTGGTGTGTGCAGGTCAGAGAATGCCACAGGACTATTAACTTTACTATGTAATTAATTTGACTAAGATTCCAAATAAGTGGTCTCTGGAAAAATGTGGTCCAATGCAGGGTTTTGCTGCAAATGTGTGCAATTTTCTCTTTCACATGGTTTTTAAAAATAATTTTTTAAACTGTAAAAGGAGGAACTGCAAATTGCATAGCTAACAACTGAAAAACACTTGTAATTTTATCTGTTCATGTATGAACATATTCCATGATGCTGTTCAGTACATTTCCTGAGGATAGACTCTCTAAACAAGTTTTAGAGATCCAGTTGTCTCCTGACCTGGTCAAATTTATTCTTGGAAAAGCAGGCATTATATATTAACCTCTACCAGAATACTAAAATTGCTGGGTCGCTACATGATTGCAAAGCACGTTATTTCTTCTTAGGATTCAGTTCTCTGAAAGCTAAGTACTTCTGGGAATGATGCTGTCTTTCTGCAGCTGTTGTTTGTCAGCTTGAAAAGATCTTCTGATCTTGACTTTAGATTTGATTTTAGACTGCTTGCACACTTACAGCACCATCGGGGAAGGATTGTATTATGGGATAATATTAGTTACAAAGTGATAACTTTTTTATTTCATTTTGGAATAAAACGTAAATGCTGCAGTTGACAGAAATCAGCAGAACTCAGGAAAGTGTGGCCACTGTTATGTTCTTATTTTAAGAATAAACGTGTCTGGTATTTGAATTATTTTCAACTAACTATAGGGGATGGTGAGAAGAAACTTGTTTCCCTACACTTGTTTGTCTAAATAAATCCAAACCCATGAGGTACTCGCTGCTTAACTGGGGTTTGGGGTTACGTTTATTGTGTACCCAAAACTCTGATTGATACTTGTGTCTGTGATGTTCTGATCTTCTGTTGTATTTAGGCAATACCAAGGGACCTAATTTTGTCATTGCCTCAAAACATCCATTTTTTGGAATTACTATTGTTACTTTTTGTGTACAAATCATTTGTCCTCTCATGAAGATGAACACTGAAAAAACCTACATGAACTTTTTGACAAACTGCTTTTTAATGCAGAATGATATTCACTCAAATATAATATATGTGTCTCTTTGGTGAGAATTAAAATTTAAATATTTCCGGAAAACAATTTTGATAAGAATTGTGGAAGTGTAGGAAGCTCACAGGAAATTTTTGTTATTAAGCTGTGGAAGAGAAGCAGTAATTACTTTCTCGTGCTGTCTTGCTGCACAGGAAGATGTCAATAAAGATTTTATCAAAAGCAATATGATAGATAAAGCTATTTTGAGAAACCTCCACTAGGAAGGGGAAGTTTCCTAAAAGCAAAGTGGAGGAGATGGTGTGGTGTAAGGCAGTAGTCGTGGGAATCAGGCTCCTCACTCCTGGCTGCCAGGGGCACTACCCACATTTTCATCCCAGAGCCCAGTGCATGAATCAGGCTTTAACCTAGCTTTCATCAGGCAAGAGAATTGCTCATAGTCTGTCTTTGCTGATGTCAGGGGTGTGTACCCAGCTGGTACTATGGGGCAGTTTTCCTCACTGAGTGGATGCTTTTGAGCTGGTTCTTGTCTGTTTTGGTGCCTCAGATGAGACTGAATGTGGGGGAAATTAATATTTCAGCTGGAACAAATTGTGAAAATCCTGTTCCTGCTTCAGTGAGCCATAGAAGAAAAAAAGGGATTGGGGGTGGGTTTCTCTCAGTGCATATTCTTTTGCTTTTCCTACTTTAAAAAGTGCAATTTTGAGGAGGAGGAGAGGCTTAGTAACAGCAGTGAGCCTTACAGGTATTAATCCATATAGAAATAATGCAAATGTCATTGCATTTCAGGGTCTTGGAGTTTTCTTTGGTTTTGGTGTTATGCTTTTTAAGAGTTTCTTTCCCAAAATTATAGTCAATTATATATTATTATTTGAGTGAAACTCTGTGTCTTTCAGTGATCTCTTTTTTTTTGCATTTACTGTACAAAAAAACACTTATTGAACTTTTTAATTTTCTCCTCTCCTCTCTTTCATTTTCCATTATATGTGAAAATATGTTTGCTGAGTTGGTTTCAGGCAAACTGTCCCTGAAATATTACTCTATTTCTTCCATTTTTTCTTTTCTTTTCTGTTTGTTTTTTTTTTTCCTGTCTCCTTTTTAAATTTTTGTTTTTTGGTTTTGAGTTTAGGTTTTTTTAACATGTATTTGTTCAGTTGGTTTTTTTAAAGAGAACTGGAAATCTTACTCTTGGTTTTAAGGGCAGAGAGTGACCTTGAAGAGTGACGCAAATTCATTGAAACCACTCTGATGTGGACTAAAATTAAATATCTGCAATTTTTTGAAAACAATGCCTACCTGAGGAAAAAATTTCAGGTCTTAAATCATGAAAATATAATTACAAGGTCCTAAAGATTATTTTATCTTTGCTTTGGATTAATAAATGTGTGTATCCTGTTACAACAATTGCGATGAAGGGTTTAAGTTTGTTTCTAACTTAATGGAAAGACATTTTTTCTCCATCTGAAAGAGGTGTTTGGTGGTGGGTTTTTTTGTAAAATCCCTTCTCTTAATAAATGCTTATTTTAAGAAAGGATATTCTGTGTTCTTTAAACATAACATAAAGCTGACTAATTTCTCCAAGTGTGAAAACAAAAATGTAATGAATTCTGTGAACTTCATGGGGTTTTTTATTTTGCTAATCATGCCTTCCCAGCCTTGGTATGATTTTACTTCATCAACTTTGATTTGATTTGTTTAGTCCAGCAATATGTTTAAATCCATTCACTTAAAAACCCTTATGAAATGTACTCTTTACTACCAAGAGGCTGCATTTATGGCATGGTAGTAAACTATCTTGCAGTCTGTTCTTAAAGTTGATTTAATAAAAAACCAATCAATAGAAAGAAATGGCTTGAATCAGAGAACTCTTATTGTAAACGAGGACTGTGTGGGCCCAAACCCACAAACGTGTGCCTTTTTAACCTGATTTAAGCATGCCTTGCTTACATGCTTATTTTTAAGCAAAGTATTAGTTTGCAGTATTTGAAGCTTGAGTGAAAATACAACATTTCCCCTTTGAAGATTTGAGTTATTTCTGCCATGTGTTTTACTGCTGTCTAGGGTTACCCATAAATAATTCCAAACACATAATTATCTTTGAAGGGTACAAATTACATTGTAATAGCAGTGCAAACCACAACAGACATACCTTTCTCCCTTGCTTGCCGTGAGTGTGAGATCTGTATGTGATTAGAGTAGGAGGGGTTGGTTAAGAAAGAAGAAAAGTTACAATTAATCTATGATTTGTTAATGCAGTTTGCTCAATAAGCATCACTTGGCAAATCAAAACAGTCAGTGCATGCATAGACTTGAATTTCTTTTTTTAACAAAGTACACATATATTGCATGAAGATCTAGCCAAAGTATTTTGTAAGAACAGTATGCAGGTGCTGTGTTTTTTGTTTTATCGTATCCATTTTAAAAGGCTGACTTTAAAAGAGTGAATGTGTGTGCTTGTTCTATCATGTTTGACCCCTTTAGTGCCTTTGATTTGTTTGTCTCCTTCAGCAAAGGTAGCAACACAAGCTCTTTTTAAAAAAGTAACCTGAAATTGTTCAAACCTTTAGAAAATGCATCAAATAACAATGTAAGCTGTAAAACTAAAGGGAAAAAATGAGAAACAATTTTTTAATTTTTTTTAAATTACATTCAGAAATTGTTTTCAAAATATTCAACAGTGGCAATTTTCAAAATCATATTGAAGAACCAAAGCTAAACACGACCGTCAAGACCCTTTGTCTACTGTCCGCAATTACTACTGTCTAATTAATCAGTCTTTAATGGGCTGATTTCAGAAACATATTCTAGAATATCCCACTTTGCATTGAAAATATGAGTCTCTTTTAAGGTATTAAAAAGCCATGTAATTCTTAAGAAACAACAGCAATAGGAGATGCAGCTAATGAAGGTTGGTACATCAGTAGTAAAGGTTTCCTGACTCTACAGTTTTTAACCCCATCCTCTTTAGAAGTATTGAAGAAATGTCCCATACATCTCTTATTTCTTATTCCTGGCTTATTTGTTGGAATTCTGGGCCATAGAGTTTTGGAAGAAAAAAAATAACTTGCCAGTAATTCATAAGTCACTTCACAGTCAGAGTCCCATTTTGCCACCTGTTTTATTTTATGTGTTTTTATATGGGCACTGAGAAGCTGTGGCATTTTCTCTGTGTGTCACACCCAGCTCTGCTTGTCATCTTTTCTGACTCAGATGATACAATTCAGTGCCTTTTGTCTGTGTATGGTTAAGATTAGGGCAAGGCTGTGAGGAAGGCAGCTGAAGATGTGTTTAGGCAAGGCTATGTGCCTGGGACATTTAGAGAGGTGAATGAGGGTTTCAGCAGGGGGACATGGGCCTCTGGTAGTGCTAGTCCATTACTGGCAACCTGGAGGGCTTTGTAAGGTGTTGGAACTGCCACGTCGTCTTCCACAGAGGCAGAGCCTTGCAGACATGGCATCATATACACGATCTTTAGTTGCTTCTGAGGAACACCCTAGGATGGAATCCCTGTGCCACAGTGTTCTTACATTTGTGTTATGAGCCCTTAAGGCACTTCTGGTACAGCAGGTGCACCCATACTTTGAATAGTCCTGAGAAAAATACCAGTCTCTAATCCATGTAACATTCTTCTTGCACTTATCCAACTTATCCCAACTCAATATTCCTCGTGCTCTTTTCTGCTTATAAGGGTCTTGTTTGAATGCAAATATTACCCAGTGGTGTTCATAACACAGCTTGTGAACCTGGACAAAAAGTCTTCCCAGTGCTTATTGGTGAATATACTAGTAGGTCAATACCTCAAACATTTGCTTCCATGGGTTTGGACTGAGGAGTCAAGGAGATGTACGGACAGCTTCCAGTAGTTGTGGATGCTAAGGCACAAGCAAAAGTTGCTGACGCCCCTGATACTGAGGTTTAGAGATGCAAGAACTAATAGTTTTTGGAGCAGAATATACCATAGAAACTGCATATAGCTGAGCCAAGGGGACTAAACCAAGGGGCTAACCAAGCAAAGGAAAAATGATGAAGAAGGGAACTGAGGCAGCCAACCAAGCAACATCAAGTTACTCTATAACAGGGAGAATTGTCTTAAAGTAGCTCACAAAGTGGAACTTTGGGGGCTCCAGATGGAGAAGACCATAGAAGACCCTCGATGAAGCCTCTCTGAGACCTTATAAGGATATGTATACATTCTAAATAGCATTGGGAAATGGCATGAATATGTAATGGTAATGTAGGGAACTAAAATGTATAATCGTGTAATGCTGACACATAAGCTGTAGTGAAGATACCTCTGTGTGCAGTTTGGCAAAATGATTACCAGGGCACCTGGTATGCTGGAATTATCCCAGTGTGTTGTTTTAAAAGAATGACTTATTTCTAAAACTCACAAATTGAGTCTTAGATGTGTCTTTTAAGAACCTATTTTAGGCAACACCTCCATTTCCCTGGCATGTAAACTTCCCCTCTTCACTGAGAATCAGAGCTCACTTTTGCTCTTTGGCAAGCAAAAGACATGGGAACTGTCTTGGTTTGTGTGCTTTCAGGAAAAGAGTTTTTATGTGAGTCTCTACAAGACAGATGCAAAGAAGTACTAAATTTTCTAACTCTTGTAAAAGAATAAAAAAAATCTTTGCTGTTGTATAAACCAAGACTCCTTGGCTTATTAGTGCTTGGAGATGGCAAACAGAGATTGAACCCCGAAGAAGTTGTACTTAGGGTCACAGTGTGATATGAAATACCATTCCAGGTTGGATGGGGCATTGAGCAATCTGATCTCATTGAAGGTGCCCTTGGTGTGCCAGCCTGAGAGTTCTAAGAAGGAAGTGGTTCCATAGGAATGATGAGGTGTATGATGGTCACAGGGAGCTGGTGTGTGACAACCTCCCATTCCCAGATTTTCTACACATTTATGGGCGTAGAGGTGGAAGGCTACAACATTTTGCTTTACCCTCCAGAAACACTTTGTGAGAATACTTTGTGGTTATCTTGCCACAGTGCATGCAGGAATTGAAGATCATAAATATGGCAGATTGATATTACTTTTAAAATAGTGCTTTAAAAATAGCAAGAAGGTAAAAGTGACATGATTTTTCCAGTGCAACACTAATTATGAAAATATTGGAGATCCTCTTTGGATAAACTCAAGGTCTAGCCTGGGTTTTTTCCCCTTCTGCTCATCTGGGCCACGTGTGTCTGCCAGGGACTGAGGCACTGCTCAGCACCTTGACCTCTTACAGTGCACTGTCATCACTGCACTCAAAGCAAACAAGGAAAGAAGTTATTTAAGAATAACATGACAAAACCGTGCATATGTATGCAGTGCTAATTGGCATCACAGGTGCCAGCCACAGCCAGCTCTCATGTAGGTTTCTCCTTGTTAAATTACAATACCACATTTGGCTGATCCTGTTTGAACTGGGACACCAAATAAAAGGGAGGAAGAGAAGGGGAAAAAGTGGAAATCACTCTCATCTTTCACATTGCTCTCACTGTGAGATAGGTTGTGATTGTGTCACGTGTGAAACGACTGCTATATGCTGCACGTCAATTTGACAGTCAGCAGCCAAACAAAAATGTGGGTCAGGTGAGAGATGAAAAAAGCCATGGCAGGCTGGAAAGGGTTTGGCCACATGTATGAAGGTGCAGTTTGTGCAGGAGTGTTTTATGGGCCACACAGCAACTTGTGGAACAAGGCTATAAGGTAGGCAATGTGGACAAGCTTAAGGTAAAGTCAGGAAAGCAGGATACTTTGGCCCCATTTGTAAGTAAGGCAACTTTCAAAGCAAGTTGTCAAATGGCTTATATGTTGCCTTGCTTACTAAGGGACGTCTGCCTGTTGGTGCTTCTCCCAGTGCTCGTGCTTTTTAAAATTAAATTATCCATTGTTTACAATTTGAAAGTACTCCTGGAAGTGAGGACTGGGCTTCACGTATAGGTTTTATTTTTCATTATCTCTGTAAAAAGTGCCAAAGTGTTAGAAGATTAAATGAATTTACACAATACAAGCGTGGGGAAAATGAATAAAGCATGCTTCTTGAAGTAAGAAGCCTTTAGCTTTATTATTATCAGGATATCTCAAAAGTCATCCTTTACTAAGAATATCTTCAACAAAAAAAGGTTGAAGGTCTTTGTTTCCCTTCCAAGGCTACTTGAAGTGAAAGAAGGGACTAGAATAGAGTTTTTAAGGTCGAAAAAGCCCCCGGGTTGACCTTAATGCTTAGCTTTAGTTGTACATAAAATTGTTTATCTGACAGCTTTTTGGCTGCTGCTTTCTATTTGTGCCCTTTTACTTTTAAACTGAGTAAAGGCATGGCTGTTCCCAGCCTGACAATATTACTGATAGATCACTTTAGAAACAGTTAAGTAAAAGCAGGCTGGTTGACTTCTGAAAGGAGAACAGGCACTGCACAAAAATACTTGCTAAGATGTAAGTTGTTCCCTCCAGCTGTCCACAAGTGGGAGAAAATTAGCATAACTCACACAAAACATTTTTAATGTTCCAGTTAAAACTTGGTATATTTGCTGTAGCAAATATTTGTGCTGGGTTTTGCAGGTATTTGTTAGTATTGGCTGGGTCTGCCTGTGTGTTTTAATGTTAAAGGATGCCCTTCCCTTGCTGTTTGAGGGTTATTGCAGTAGGGTAGGAAAGAAGGATGACAGTTGTGGAGCAGAAGGGAAATAAGTTGCAAAGGCTCATGAAAAGTGCTTCATTGCTCCACATTGGTAAGGCCAAAATAAACGATGTTACATATGATGGAAATATTTGCATGCTGTTTCTCGTACAATTTTTTTTTTGTCCTTTATCAAAAAGCAGTCTGATTTCCAAACATCCTTTTCAATAACTAATGAAAATTTTGTTTGCTTTCTCCTCTCTGTGCCATCTGCAAGATAAAGTTTTTTCCCTTGTAGAGACATGAATACAGATTGACTTCAGATATACGTACTTCTGAATAAGATATGCAAAAAGTAGTATCAGTAGAATTGCCATGGCTGAAAGATAGTTTATTTCGTTTGTAGAATAATAAACTGGTAAGTGTATTGCTAACTGAATCTAGTGTCATGCATCACAGTGATTATTACGCAGATAACTGCTTTATCCAAATGCCACTGTCACTCAGTGATGTCATTAACAATTCACGTGGTGGCTACACGCCCGAAACTAGCACTGCTAAGTGCCCTCCTTATCATTTTTCTGACATGGAAAAAGAAGCATGCAGATGTAACTATTTTTTATCTAATAGACCATTTCCTCTTGCCCTGAAGAGAATGACTGACTCAGTAGGAGTAATAACCTACATTTTCACAGAGTGAAAGATAATTATGAGATACGAAGACCAGTTAGAAAGCAGAAGAATTATTTATGTTACATGTTTATTATCTCTGATGGAGTTTAAAGTCAACCAGGTCAGTAAGCCAAAAAGTTTCTGAACTCTGCCTCTTAAGTAACTTAAGTAATACTGATTGTCATAAAGCACCTGCTATTTTTTAATTAAAGTGAATAATTGTACATCTCAAGATGCCATGTTATTTCAGATGCTTTTGTAGAACAAAAAGTGTTTGAGCTCAGCATAAAAAAAGATTTATTAAGCAAAAATGCTTTTTGCTCTCCTGTGGGAGAGATGAATATAGTTTCAATCTAATCTGAAATCGTGTTTGAGAATTCTGAGTAGGTTTTTAACAAAGAAAGTTGCCTAAATGAGAATATATATTCAGTTTTGTCTTCAAAGCCACAAATACCCAAGTCATTATGAGTCCCTGTCTTCTGCCTCCTAATTTAGGTGAGTGGAGCACAGCTCAGAGGTTGGGAGAGATGTGTTGTGCAATGCTTGTTTAGTGTGGGAGATTTTGACCAACACATACTGACTGAAACTTGGCAGTCCAGCTAGTCTGCAAAGTTAATTTCTGCATAGACATGTTTACCTTTTTTGTTAGCTACCAAGTATGTTTGGGAGATTATGTCAAATACTGTGCTCTGATAACAGGAGCTGTAGTCTTGCCAATTTGAAAACTTAAATGGCTGAAGCTTTGCGTGTTGCATTTGCATAGTACAATGGGTATGAAACTCTCCCTGTAGCTCATTGCTGGCTTAAGCCGTGTTCCTAATGGATGCCAGTTTAGCGAGGTCAAATATGCTGTGTACTTCTACTCAAAATAATAGTTGAGTATAATGTACTTTATTTGAGATTATAACACTCCGACCTCCTGTTGTATGTAGCCATCTGAAGTTGTATGTGCTTTACAAGTGGATTAAATGACTTTTTATAGTAGTTTAAATTCTACTAATTCCTTCCAAATGCACCAAACTTTCCTGATGTGCCATTCTTTACAGATGTCTCCTTCTGGTTTATACTTCTCATTGTTTGAAAGAATGCAGTCAGAAAAAGTAAACAAAACAACCTATGCAGAAGTGAATCAGTTTCTGGAGTACCTATTGTCGTCCTAGTCAATCTTAAAGTTCTGGACTACAAATCTATTCAGGCTACTTCTCTGAGAAGTGGTGTCATAATGGTATGATATATGAGTGTGTGAAGTGTTAACAGTGAAGGATGTAAAATCTTCTTTTATAAACTTCAGTGATTTATTTATTAAATAATTTACTTCCTTGTAGCGCTGAGTCACAGCATAATACACTAGTTGTTGGACAAAGATCTTTTAAGCTTCTTTCATGGTTAAACCACAACCGGTAAGTACTGTCTGAATATTACAAAAATGTCCTTCAGTGTCTTTTAGAAAGTACAGGTTGTACTTATTTGATAGAATCCTGTTATGGATTTTGTATGTGTAATATATTCTTTTTATTGTACAGTTGATATTTAACCAATTACCAGTATGCAAAAAAACCCCTGTCATAGTACTAGTAACACTTCGTATATAGTCACAGGCTACAAGACATCTATAATTGTTACTTTTTTCCTCAGAGCTTCTTCCTTTTTAGTAAAAGGATTATATAGGAAATGGACAACCTTCATATCAACCCTTTTCTACAAAAGTAAATGAGATTTTAGTTTGTGTGATCAGGAGAAAAAAAATCTCTAAGGCTCAATAGAATAATTATGATTCTTAAAATGAAGACTCCCAAACCTTAGAACCATAATCTACTTAAGCTAATTTTGGAAATGTTTAGTTGTTGTCAGTACTTCAATGAAGAGAGATTATTTAAAGCCAGTTAGTACTTGGCTTATAAGCAAATATATTTTGTGAGGAGTCCTTCCCTACACTCTGCATCGTCATTGCAGCCTCCTGTTCTTAGCTTAATGCTATCTTTTAAACAGTACTGTCACTGGATTTATGCCTTCTTATCCCAAAATGCTGGTTTCATTGGTTGATATGAACAGCAGCAGTTCCTCCAAGTTTTGCGAAAATTGGCAGCTAGGTGAAAGAAATTCAATGTTTTGACAGAAGGAGTGGGTTTAATATAAACTTGCACTTTGATATAAATCAGATAATCAACATGAGAGACGGAATTATGAAACCTTGTAATTTGCAGCCAACCTGATAGGCAAAGCTAGAGAAAACCAAGTGTGGTTTGGATCCTGAACATGGTACTGCACTACCACCACTCTGTCTGGAGCAGGGCTTTGAGATATGTCTAAAATGTCTTAACAGAGCTCCGTCTTTCTTCATAATAGTTTTTCCAAAAGGAGCAGAACCAGAAATTGCTTGCCCTTTTCTAAGCAGCAAAGGTCAAAAGTGATTGGCACTACAGTGTGCTCATAGCTTTGTGCCTACCTTTCTGCTGCCCTGACAAATTATGATAGATTACATTTACGACCATATGTAAGCTTGTAAGAGAGTGCATGTCTGAGTTTTGTAGAGCTTAAAAGAAATAGAGATTTTGGAATGCTGTTTCCTGGAGACCTTTCCCTGCCTTTATGTCTCTGAACGTTATTCTGTGGGTTTGAAAAATGCAGCAAGAAAACATTTTTGCAGGCATAGATGCTCTAAATATTTGTTTATTGAAGAGTTTTGGAATTTCTGGTCTGCAGAACACTTGTTGGTGGCCTTAAGACAGCTGGCTGATTATGTTGAGCAGGCTCCAGATGTGACTGCAAATGGAAGTAGTGAGGTTTGTATATCCATTGTGATACAGCCCTGTCATAAAAGCACTTGAGAACTTCCATTCTAATATTAAATAAGGGTACTGCTCCCCGCAATAAAATTACAACCACTCAAGCCTTCCCTCTCAATTATAAAAGGCAACTAAACAAACTTGAACAAACCATTAATTTCATGTGATTTTATTTGCTCTTTTGCATATCCATTCTACCCAGGATATTTTGTGTGCATGTGCATGTATTTGTTAGACTTCATCTTCTTCAGCAGTATAACATGGCATTGTGGTGATCTAATACATGAGATATATTTTCAATAGATTTTACCTGCTTAATTAGCCTAATTACATTACATGAGTAAAGTGCCATGACACTGAATATTTATTTTTATTGTCATGATTTGGACTATAGCCATGTCTGAATGATGTGGACTTTCTAAACAACTTTTCAGGCTTGTAAATTGGTGACAGTATAGCCCCAGAGTTTCTGTAGGCTAACTCTTCATTTCTGAACCCATCACTGCAGAAAGAATAAGGAATTGGGAACAGCAAAATTACTTGAGGAGACTTTCTCCAGAAAGGGGGCTAAACACTGTCCTTGCAAGTAACTAGAAGTAGTGTAACACTATTTGAGCTCTGTGTATTACACCAGTTTTGCAAAAAAGAGTTCCAGGCAGGGATGGTTGTACTGTGGGAAAATAGGGCTATGTCATTCTGACCCTGAGCTCTAACATTGCAAGTTCTTCTCAAAGATGGAAGGATTTCTCTGATAAGCTTCTTTTAAAATAATGTGTAAAAAACCAGAGAATTGCACTGAGAGGAGTTGTAAAGGAAAATGGATTCCAGTACTTCAGTGCAACCTCATGTACCGCAGTTGTTTATAGATTTTAGCTTATTAAGGAAAAGCCAAAAGCAGATTCTTTCAGTCTTTGAATAAACTTCAAGATAGCATCTCTCAGTACGAATTCTTGGGAGAAAAATTACAAGCTGTCAGCACTAGATAAAAATTATATTACTGTTCAGAAAATACATGAGTGAAGGGTGTGACACTGAGTAGCTGAGACTTCCAGGAAAAAGAACGTCAAGAAATGAATCAGCAAACATGAAAGAAGAATATCTAAAATGTCAAAGACTAGACATCTGTTATGAAATGTGGATTATTTTCTTGTCTTCAATTTTAACCAAGACTCCTTTCTCGGGCTACTCTGTATTCTACTTATGGGAATGTAGTGATTAGAAGTATCTGGCTATTCAAGTACTTTGATTTAGAAATGAGGAGACAAACCAAAAAAATGTCATGAAATAAATTATATAGTATCTTTTTCTTTTCTATGACCTTCATTAGTGTAAACATAATATCATAATATATGAATTTTTTTCATGTCCTGTTCCCAGTCTTCTTCTTCTTCATTTATTTATTTTTAATAGGCTATCTGATACACCTTTACATGAAAGATTAACAGAATTTTTATGGATTACTTGAACATATGTTTTGTTCATTTTTTACTGTATGTGAAGTGTAAATTTTTAGACTGTATACCTATGGTCTTAATTTCAACAGCGTGTTGAAAACAGGTTTATTTGCCTCTGATTCTGAGCTATTTGTGAAATAATCATTGCAGAGAGGCACGTCTGTCATTTATGCTATTAAGAGCTATTGTCCTTAGTAATAGAATTTATAGACATGATTAAGAGGCAGTGTGTTGCATCAACCAAAAATTTATGCACCCTACAATTATTGTTGTTTGAAATTGTTTGAAAATCAGAACTACTTGCACTGTCTAATAACTTGAAAGACAGAAAATGTGCAGACAGAACAGTTACTTCTCACTTTAAGAAGGGAAGAGGAGGAAGGGAAAGAGGAAAAGTAGGGGTGGGTGCAGGATTGTCGACCAGTCAAATAATTCCAATTTCCAGATAAATTCTGGAATAAAAAAATCTAAATACATTTAAGTATTTGAAAGAAGAAAATGAGATGAATTATAATCAACAAATTGTGTTGAGCCAGTATTATTTCTTTTTAAGGGTAATGTTTGAAAAGAGAGAAAGCAGAAATTTAATTTATCTTGGCATTGGCAGGGCTTTTGATGTTGTTATTTATGACATGCTTGTACAGTAAGAAAAATATGGCCAAGGCAATGTACAACAAGCTAGATACATGACTCAGAAATCAGATTTCAAACAAGCTTGTCACCGAGAACATTATCAAAGAAATAGAATATATATTTTGGATCGATCTGGCTTGTGTTCCATGCTAACCCATGTATTGCCTAGGTGATGGAGATGGTGCTTTTAAGATCTCAGATGCCATGGAACTGTAAGGGGTAGAATGCATGCTAGAGGACAGGATAAATACTGCAAATAACTTTGTTGAGCAGTAGTTCTGAAGACAGGAGAAGAGAGATAAGCGTTTCAATAGGATGATGTGAAAGCTCTGCAGCTGTGTGACAATACAAAGCAAAATGTAAACTAGAGAGTGTGACTTAAAAGCAGACAAAGAATAAACATCAACTTTTTCTGTGCCATCTCTTCCCTTGCTGTGTATGGACAATGCATTTTCTTTTGTCCTTTATGACCTTTGACTGTTGAAACTGCCTTTTTACCTTGGACAGCCTCATTCTGTCCTTCAAGTTTAAAAAAAAATTAGTCCTCATTCATTTCCTTTCTTCTTTATTTCAGATTATTGAGGTCCCACAACTATCTCTTTTAAAGTTTCCTAGTTCTTTTTTTTTTCAGATGGTCCAATTGCTTCAATTTTTTTCTGAGGTGTTGTGGTTGTTTGACCCTGGCTGGACACCAGGTACCCACTAAAGCTGCTCTCTCACTCCCCTCTGCAACTGGACAGAAGAGAGAAAATGTAACAAAGGGTTCCTGAGCTGAGCTAAGGACCATCAGAGATCCCTTACTGATCACCCTAACATGCAGAACAGATTCGAAGTGGGAATATTAATTAAATTTATTACTAACAGAACCAAAGCTTAAGAATGAGAGGTAAAATAAATCTTAAAGACATCTTCCCTCTACCTACTCCTTCCAAGTTCTACCTCCTCCACCCCAGCAGTACAGGGAGACAGTTTTTGTTTCTGCCACTGTTTAGAGAGAGGAGTCCTTCCCCTGCTTCCTGTGGGAATCCCTCCCACTGGAGACAGGCCTTCATGAACTTTTCCAGCATAAGTCCATCCCATGGGCAACAGTTCTTCACACACTGCTGCCACATGGGTCACTTCTCCACAGGGTGCAGTCCTTCCAGCATAGGCTGCTCCAGTGTGGGTCCCCCACAGGCCACACACAAATTCTGCCAGCAAAATCTGTTTCTGTATGGGCTCCTCTCCCTGTAGGTCAGCAGGTCCCCTGTCAGGATCCTGCTCCAACATGGGCCTCCCGCAGAGTCACAGCCTCATTCAAGCATCCACCTCCTCTGGCATGGGCTCCTCCACGGGCTGCAGGTGGATCTCTGCACTCCTGTGGTCCTCCATGGGCTGCAGGGGCACAGCTGCTTCACCATGGTCTTCAGCACAGGCTGCAGGGAAACCTCAGCTCTGGTGCCTGGAGCACCTCCTGCCCCTCCTTCTGCACTGACCTTGGTGTCTGCGTTGTTGTTCACATGTTCTCACTCTGCTCCTCTCTGTCTCCCATCTTCATTTCCCCAATATTTTTTTTCTTTCTTCTTAAGTATGTTATCACAGAGGTATTGCAATCATTCCCCATTGGCCTGGCCTTGGCCAGCAGTGGGTCTGACCCGACCTTGGCCAGCAGCAGGTCTGGCCTGGAGCCCGCTGGCATTGGCTCTGCCAGACATGGAGAAAGCTTTTGGCAGCTTCTCAAAGAAGCCGCCCCTGTAGCCTTGCCACTACTAAAATCTGGCCACAGAGACCCAATAAAGGTGTCTTTTCTGTCAGTGAAATATAATCACTTCCTTGAAAATTATGTCAGATTCTGTCCTGGTGTCCACTGCTCTTTTCCCTCCTTTTTTCCCAGAAATGCTAAACTATCATTCAGTGAGTTTGCTACTTGACCTGCCTATGTATGCAAAGCTGATTCTCGTATCAGCACTGCTGACCATTGGAAGTCTCCTTCTCTCACTGTTTTCTTCACCTTCTCTGCCAAACTGTCTTCTGCCTGAAATCAAGAATAGAATTTGATTTTCTTCACCAACACTAGATGGCAGATATCTGGACAAGTATATGGGCAGCTCTTCTGACAGAATGCTTGTCTCCTCACCTTTACTAGGTCATTTCCAGCATAACAACAAGTTCCATTACACCTGTGCCAAGAGTGTGCATGTCTCTCCTTCACCAGACTTACTCCGCCAACCTGCATGAAACACCCAATCCATTCTCAACTATGCTAACTGGCCTGGGTAATCACACTTAATGTTTAACAAGTTTAGGGCTTCTATTCAGATTTTCTTTCACTTTTACAGATGTCTGACGTGTTCTGTAGAAAGATTGTTTGTTTTCATTTCCTGGCCAGCATGTATGACTTATTTGAAGGAGTAATCATGCCAGATCGTTTTCTCACTTCTGGGCATAGAAAATTGGCAGATTGTCAGGAAAGTCACTTCACATGAAGAGAGGAAACATTAGTGGTAAAGCACTTTTCAAATACAGATCTGGAAGAAGACGACTGGAGCATATTCAAGAAAAATAAAAGTTGGCAAGAACTGAGGCAGACACAACATTAAGGGAATATAGCCCCTCTAGTGCAAAAGGAAGCTAACTGGCTGATTTTTGTCTACCAAAGAGAGAGAATGGGATTGTTACTCTTAAATAAGTCTAGAGACTGAGAATAATCGGGAAGAGCTAGATAAACTAATGGACGATTGATGTGTGTAATTAGTTTGGAAATAGCTTCAGGCTAGATGCCATAAGATGACTTCTAACCAATAGAAAAACATGCATTTTTGTATTTTAGCTTTAACCTATGTTACGACACAGATCAGAGAGGAAAAAAAAAAAGTGTAGTAACAATATGAAAACACTGTTGCTAGGATGTGGTAGGAGACATTAAGAAATGACCCAAAAGTGCCTTTCAATCCTAAGTTATAGGTAAGACTTACAGAGCACTGAAGTCCAGTTCTCGTACTTACTTTTTTTTTTTTGATACAAGCATTTTTATATTCCCTACATAATTAAAAGCAAGAACTGATTTAGCAAACCCACATAAATGTACCTGCGGTGATTCTTTGAAGCCAGGAGTTAGAAAGAGTAGTTTTGTGGTGAGAAAAAATAGTGCTTCTTTGATTTTAATGATTATTTAAAGGACTAAATGGTAACTCCTGGTTATGTTAAGTTTATGCTTTGTCTCCAAGAACCTATCACTTCATCTTAAAATCAATGGCTGCCTATTGACAAGCAATGAAGATATAATTTTATTACTTACATACAAATGATACATTGTTTTGGCCTGCATTGATGTAAAGAAGCCTAAGGTTCTGATTTTATAATTTTTGGAGTTTTTAGCAAGACCCATGCACAATTTTTGGCATTTCTGTAAGGCCCTTTCAAATTTTGTGTTAAGCAAAGAACAATTTGCATTATGTAATTTATATTTGTGTTTCAGTGTGGAATAAGGAGGCACACTTGGGTTTCCATTTTGTGTCATTTCGCTGGGTTTCTTTTGTTGTTGTTTAATCCTTTCATATTGTATTTTTAAAAATACTTTTGGAAAAAAAAAAAAAAAGTGATTCTGTGCAAGTCATCTTTGCTGAAAGGTTTGGCTCCCTGAGTGCCACCAACACAGACTCACAGAATCAGTGTTTGTCACTTAATTCTTCCAGTTCATCTGAGTGGGAAATACTGAAAGAAAACATTGCAAACACTAGTCACAAGAACCTTAATGAAAATATGTTCTTATTTATTTATCTTCATTTGTGCTTCCATAGGTTTGTGTTATTGCAGATTAGATTCTTGACAAGGGACAATTTTTTTCTGAAAATTAACATTGAAAATAAAACACATAACAAAGGTAAGAGAATGTATGTTATGACCATAACAGCCTCAATTTATGAGGAACTTGAATTTTCAAAAGATATTTGTTGTTTCTGTCAGATTCCACTAGTACAGAAGTTTCAAATCGAAATTATTACATTCTCTTAAGGGACACTGTACTCAGTGTTATTATCATTATTTACATTATTGCTGGCATGAGTGTTCACACACTAAGAAGGATTAAGCTGACCAAAGAGTTGAACCTGGGATAATCGAGTACCTGCTGCAGATTGGATTTGGATTATATAGACATTTTCAAGTCTAGAGTACATGTAGGAGGTGTAGGAGGTGTCCACTCTTTCTCCAGGAGCACCCATATTACTATTACTTATTTTGGTTGCACTTTTCTAGGAAGCAGTTGTTGTATTTGTTCTTTTTGCAGCAATGGAGGGAAATTCAACATTTCACTGTGCAGGAACCATTTCACTGCTTCAGTGGAGGCCAGGATGCTTCTGTGTAAAATCATATGTCTCTCTTTTTGACAGTCTTCTGGATTTTTTTTTTACTTATCAATTGCAATATCTATTATCAATATATAGACAAGAATAAACCATATCATATAAAAATTACTTGCTTTACTTTATTAATGAACACTAAGACTAGTCAGTTGCATTTTAATTTCTATAGAAACTCCTGTTATGCCAGTAATGCCATCATTTTCCTTTTTGTACCTATAAGGCTATAAAAATTCTTTTTAAAAATTAGTTTCCATACAAAAAATTGACTTCTTCCACATGGTTTGTACTTTAAGTGCAGTGGTGAACATGGCACAGAGTAAAATTCTGATTGCCTCAGAATGCTGCTTATTTTGATATGCCATATCAATTAATACCTCATATAAACGTCACATACAAAAGAGAAACAGCAAGGTATTTTTCCACTAGTCAAACACAACGTGGGAACTTCTTGGAAAAACTTAAGTCTGGATGATGCCTTTTTACCCCTGGTTCTTGTTTCAGTTTGCATCTTCTTCCGCTTAATGAAGGAAATAAGGGGCTTCGGATCATGAAGGACCATCAAATAAACAGGAGCATTTAGTAAGATGATGTCACCTTTGTGTTTTATGGATGCATTTGATGCCTTGAGAGCTAAATTGAAATACAAAGGAAGAAAAGGAAAATGTGCATTACTTCTGTATGTGATATTAGCCTTTCCAGATTGCAGTGTCACTTTTTATTTCACTCCTATGATAGAGACAGTGTAAAAATAAAAAATCGAAACAACTCAGAAAACATTCACAAGAATGAAATATAAGTATTGTCTTCAATATTCTTTCTGTTTATACAAGAGGTAGTGGTCATTTGTGTCATGCTGAATGCTGAGGGAGAGGTCGAGCAAGGAGAGCATCTGTCTTCAAGTGTGGTGCATGCAGGATCTAGAGGTTGTTGGCAAGGTGAATATCAGACTCATGGAAGCTCTAAGGAGGGAAAGGAGCCTTTTGAAGAAATGCAGTATTGTGCTGGTGAGTGGGATGGTTTAGTGGAAGAAGTCAGTGTAAATAAAGGAACTAGTTTTTTAGAAATCAGAGCATGAGGTCCTTTTCATCTGTTTAATGAAAGAGTTTATTTTATTAGTATATAAACGTGTCACCATTATGTCCTGGGCATAGGGAAAACGCTGCTTGCTGCTCATCCTCCACGAGAGGGAGCCAGAACTGTCTTTAAAATGTCAGCAATAAACCCTAACAAATAATACAGCTTAAGCTCCACCTGAGGCACTGACGTTGTGTTCTGGCAAAGCGTTTTGCTCAAACGACAGTACACATCAAGTACTTCTGCACCGGCTGTGCCCACCCTTGTGTCAGGAAGCCGAGGTTCCCAGTGCCGCACAGCAAGGAGGGAGGTGCTCTGATCCATCCCGACTACCATCCCCATCACCTCCTCTCATTCTTCCTCTGTATTCGATGCATACTGTGCCAAGAAATTATCAGCAATGCAAAGAAATACTGCTGTGGCCGTGTAGAAACAAATGTCTCATTGCTATTAGCCCTGTCAGGATAATCAGCAAGGAATATCGTCCCTTATCTACAAGTGTAGTTTATTGTTCTGCATAGATAGCTGAGGCAATAAGTACAGGAGGCAAACAGAAGGGTGAAACTGGAGATAAAATGTGCAGTATCTGTCTGAACAACAGAAAGCAAGACTAGTTTATGGATCCTTGAGCTGGATATACAAAGCTGTACTTTCTCCTGACTCAAAGTCTTTAATTGGATTCCTTCTTCTAAGAAGGAATGGAAGGACAAAAAAAAAAATAACAATCAGGTAGTGGATGATAATGGATTTCAGAACAACCTGTAATTTTGAAATTGACTGAAAAATACTACCACTAAAGAAAAATTTCTTTGACAAGTGAGTGTCCCTTAAGGAAGTGAGCTGGAATTGCTGGTTGAACACATGGAGCTTGACCTGAATCCTATGCTGGAAATGTGAAGCTAACCAAACAAGAGTATACACTGAGAGGGGCCTGTAAAGACATTTTTCCAGTGAGGTTCCTAGTTCAACAAGTGTTCAAAATCTAAGGCAGATGTCTGGAAGCAGGCAAATCTGTAGGTACATATAGAAAATGAGAAATTATGGAAAACTTTTAAATGAACAAAGTATAAAAATACCATTGTCTTCAAGTGAATAACACTAAGGAAGAACAGTCTCATTTTTGCAGTGAAAAATACTGTCCATAGCATCATTGAATGTTGGAAACCAAAAACCACCCTTCTTCAGGCGTGCATTGGAAGAATTTCAGGATTTGACATGCGTGTGTGCCAAAGAGGAAGTACAATGCTAATCCTTCATTCAAGAGGCAAAACCCTCTGACTACAGAATCACAGAATGGGTCAGCTGGGAAGGCATCACAGTGGGTCATCTGATTCTTCCTTCCTGCTCATGCGTGGTCATCCTAGAGTACATGGCACAGGATTGTGTCCAGATGGTTCATGAATATCTCCAATGTGGGAGACTCCACAAGCACTTTAGGCAATCAGTTCCAGTGCTCTGTTAATCACACAGCAAAGAAGTTCTTCCTTACATTCAGGATGGAACTTCCTGTGCCTCAGTTTCTGCCCATTGCCTCTTGTCCTGTTACTTGGTACCACTGACCCCCTTCCTTCAGATACTTATAGGCATTGATGAAGTCCCCTCTCAGTCATCTTTTCTCAAGGCTGAACACACCCAACTCTCTCAATCTGTCCTCTGCACACAGTAACTGGTCAGGGACTACTTCATCTAGTGTGCAAGGACAGCTGCCTCACCACAGGGATCCTTGGTGGCTTTGCCTATGTGTCCTGTCAATCTTGGTGGCCTGAGCCTCGTGTCTGATGGACCTGATTGCCAGTGCTGAGGGACATCAATGACTGGTTAAAAGAATGAATAAATGAAAAATTTTGGCTTAGGGCAGGTTATATGTTCTGGATTGTAAATGTAGAGGTGGAGGAGTGTGGATGTGTGTGGATGTACAAACACTCACTGCATTACACTCCAGGGCAGAATTGTTAACGTGTCTTCTGCTTACTTGTGCTATAATGGAGGCCTGTGGGAACACGGTGAAGCACTAGGCAGCATCTTGTTTGAGTGACTCCTGAAAACTCCACTTGACATATGTAAAACTGACCTAATTGCAACCAGAGACTAAATTTGTTGACTTTGGTTTTGCCAAGGCCAGAAAGATTTTTTTTGTTGAAGGCTTCTCTTAGTATACACTGCTGCTGGTCTCTCTAGCACTTTGCCCTTTGGTCTGCTAGAAGCAGCCAAATACTGAAACATGATACACTTGAGGATAATGCAAACAAAGAGAGTATTATGTATAGAGAATAATATTTACATTTGCATGTGGCTCATAGTGCCCCCTCAAATTACTCTGAGCAAGGTTATAATCCGGCTTCTTTGTTGGATTTGCATGCTGTATGAATTACTACTGATTCTTAAAAATACAAAGTGTATCACTAGTAAGCTCAGACACAAAGTAGTGTGCAGCTAAAACTTATAATCAGGTTGCAATTAACAGCCAATGCAAGCAACTGGAAGATTGTAGAGCACCAAAATGCATTTAGAATATCTGGTGCCCAGATATTAAAACTGCTCTCAGATTTTTATGAAGTCATCTTGTTTTGTTGAAAATATCCCTTAAGAGTCAATGCAGTACCTTTGTCTACTTTTCTATGTTAACAGTCATGACAAAATGGTCGTGTGGGAAGAAATATCTTAGAGGAAACACCTTAACAAGTGCCTTAATTGTTAGGTAAAAATAACATTCTGTCTGACAATGGAAGAAATACTTGCCAAATGCCAATGTGAGAGCTTTTTTGAAGATTAGTGTTTATATAAATATTACAAAATCATAGAGCAAACATTTTGAATGAGAAATATATTTCTCTTATTTGTTCTTCTTTCTTTTTTAATTCTTTTAAAATGAAGTGCAAAAAATGCCCTAGAAACTCAAGGGTTAGCAAATATATACTTAGTGAATTTTATTTTTTTTTAGTGACAAAAGCAAAGCAGAGCCTGTGCTGACAGAGATCCATAGGGAAAGTTTTTTTCTGCCAGACAGGAAGCTATCCTACTCAACAGTTAAATGTAGTGAAGGAGGATATTTGTCATCTGTTATCCCAGTGAGTAAAATGCAACCACAGGGCTGCTGTTTCTCTAAGGCTAAAAAATGTACTTACACAGAACATCTCATTTACAGAAAATATAAAATACTCCACTGCACTTAGTTTAATCAAATAAGATGGTTGTCTGTGAATGTTTCAAAGTAATCTTTTAGTTTAAAATATTTATTGTTTTTCTTTCAATATTTGTTTTTCTTACTGTGCACATAATCCCAAATTTCATATTCTCATTATTCTACTACATAAATCTCTATGTCTGCTCTATATTTCAAGGCTCTCTATTAATCATTTTGTTATGCAAAATGGTTTTCTGGTTCGAAGTGCATATCTGGATATCAAAAACAGTTATAGATTATCAGTATTTACTAAATCAAAGAGTGAATATTAGAAATCTCTGATGCATATAAGTGTAATCACGATACGGACAGTTCTATAGCAACTCACTAGGTAAACACAAATGATTGAACTGCATGATAGATGATTAAGCCATGAAATTGAGAACTCCTAACCAGAATATTCATTTGGTGAAAAAGATAATACATATCATATTAAAAACCCATCCTGACTTTAGGCAATGAGAGAAAACTCCCAAAGTAGTACCTGTTAGCAACTTGTCTCTCTTTGTCATTTTTTCTTACAATAGATTGCATAGCTACAGATTTTCTCTTTTGTTTGTTAAAGCTTCTTTTATAAAGCCAGCCAAACCCCTCTAGTTGCAAAAAAATAATTATTGTAAGATTATTAATGAGACTGTGTCTTCATTTGTGCTACCCAGTGCCCTCATTCAATGGAATTCTAATGAAGCTCATGTCAAACTGAAAGGAGAAAAAGAATGTTGCTACATGAGAAGATGCAAGCTCCCAATAAAAAAGCTGAATCATTACAGAAATGAAATTGCAATGCCTAAATACCCAGGACAATGGATAACGAACAGAATATAATGGGAGGAACTTAGCTCTTTCATGCTGACTCTGAAATCTAAGTAAACAGTGCATTCTACTGTGAAACTAAAGAGTTAAAAATAAGTCCAGCTAAGCAATTTAACTGTTTTGGTGCAGATCATTCTGATGTCTGTAAAGCATCTCATGTGTCACATGTCCAGGTACTGAGAGCTCACTCTAGTTCACATGTTGTGACTTCTTCATGCTGTCAGGTTGGGGGTGGGGTAGGTGAGACACACTGCCCCTTCCCCTCAAGTGAGGCCCCACAGTGTCTGGATCTGATAGGCCCTAAGCTGCTCCTGCTCACCAGCAACCAGGGAGCTGCTACTGCAGGAGCCTGGGCGTCGACAGTTAAGACCACAGCCAGAGAAAACAAATTAGGCAGTTGTCAAAGAGGGGTCAGAGGCTGAGAATGTGGCCAGCAGAGAATATTGCAGAGTGCTGTGAAGTACTAATGCCCTGATGGCTGGATAACAATCCCCAGGCAATGACAATCAGTAAGCAGCTCCTTGAACAAGTCCTTTGGAGACTTTGCCATGCACTGTGCTCTTCAGACACAGTCAATGTACAGGATGCATCATAACTTTCAGAGGTCAGTCTGTAACAAAAGCATAGTTCCCATCCTGTTTATCACCTGTTGTGTAGCAGAACTAAAATCTAGTTTGCATAATGGGGCAGTTCTGTGGTGGTGTAAAACAAATGGGACACTTCAAGTTGTTAAGGGGTATTGTAACTCTTTCCTTCGTGTGTATAGGCTCTTAGGATAGGCTATGAATTGTATTTGAACTAAGAGTTCCGATGCAATGAAATATCGTGGAACCAAAGAGCCTGTAGTCCCTACCACAATGTATTTCCTGCTGAGTATAAAATGTCTTAGGTTCCTTCTGTGGTGCTGCATGTAGATAGTGTTGGGCAAACATTGATTTACTGGTTATGATGGATATATATATATGATGGATACAATGCATCATCATTTGCAAGGCACACCAGCTATCATAACACATCAACTGGTGTGTAAAGTTTGGGTTGAATAGAAAAAAAGAATGCCTGTGCCAATTCTGCACAGGCTTGATAAACATTCAGAGGGCTCCAGAGCATCATCTGGTTAGGTTAATATCTCAGTATCTTTCTTAAACTGAAGGGCCCAGAATTGAACACAGTACTTAGGGTGTGGCCTAACCGGTGCTGAGTACAGGGGAAGAGTAACTTCCCTGCTCCTACTGGCCACCCTATTCCTAATAAAGGCCAGGATGCTATTGGCCTTCTTGGCCACAACACTGGAGAATGTAGGCATTAATCCTGCTACCTCTCGCATGCTAAGCAAGAGCTCTGCCATTTGAGATAATTTTAAAAACTGAAGCTGAATATTGTTCATTAGTCCTGAATTCATTGATGTATATATGAATAAATGTTATTGAAAAGCATGGTTTTAAATAAATTTCCCAATAAACATTACCTAGAAATCTTTAAAGTACACATTTATTGAATAAAGTAAATGACTAGTGAAAAGAATCTAAAGCTAGAAAGTCATCTTTACCAATGCATATAACAAAAGGAGATAGCCGGTAAAGATTTATCAAATTGCTTCATCTGTTTCTTTGGAAATGTGTCTCTGTTTTGGATGCTTACTGCAAATTAGGAAAAATATTCTAAAGAAGTGAAAATAAATGACGAGTCAACTGAATCCCTGATATAAAGCTTTCCTGGGAGTTCTTGATTGTGGGGCTGATGTTTGCAGACTGAAATTATTTTTTCAGAAGTTAAAAGTTGGGTAAGGAGCTTTTGAATGAATTAAGGAAAAAGGATGTACCGACTTCGGAAAGAAGAGGAGGTGTCCCAGGCGATGTTTAAAGTTGTTGTTAGGTCATGTGGGGAAAGAATTGGGGAAGCGAAGGCCCAGTTTGAGATAAAATTGGCCACCTCTGTTAAGGATAATAAAAATTGTTTCTATAAATACATTAATAGTAAAAGAAATGATAGGGACAATCTCCATTGCTTATTAAATAAGGAAGGGAATATAGTTACTGAAGATGGGGAAAAGGCAGAGATACTTAATACCTTTTTTGTTTCTGGTTTTAATAGTAAAATCGATGGTATACAGGACAAGTCCTTGCTTAAACTAGTTGATACAGATAAGGATCAGTGTAGCGCCCCCCCCCCTCGATCCAAGTGGAAGATGTTAAAGACCTGCTGTCCCACCTATATCCTCGTAAGTCTATGGGACCTGATGGGATTCATCCTAGGGTGCTGAGAGAGCTGGCGGATGTGCTTGCTATGCCTCTTTCCATCATCTATCAATAGTCTTGGCTTACTGGAGAGGTTCCAGATGATTGGAAATTGGCTAATGTGGCACCTATCTATAAGAAGGGCAAGAAGGAGGATCTGGAGAATTATAGACCTGTCAGCCTGACCTCGGTACCAGGGAAAATTATGGAGCGAATCATCCATCTTAAGGGAAATTATGCTGCATCTACAGGAAAATAAGGGGATCAGATGTAGCCAGCATGGATTCAGGAGGGGAAGATCCTGCTTAACCAACCTAGTCTCCTTTTATGACCAGGTGACTCATCTGATC
>VXBA01002661.1:486311-524627 GCA_013399895.1 Serilophus lunatus
GAGGATGGTGAAGGGGCTGGAGCACAAGCCCTGTGAGGAACGGCTGAGGGAGCTGGGATTGTTCAGCCTGGAGAAGAGGAGGCTCAGGGGTGACCTTATTGCTGTCTGTAACTACCTGAAAGGAGGCTGTAGTCAGGCGGGGGTCGGTCTCTTCTCTCAGGCTCCCAGTGACAGGACGAGAGGACACAGTCTTAGGCTGCATCAGGGGAGGTTTAGGTTGGATATCAGGAGAAATTTTTTCACAGTGAGAGTGATTCCCCACTGGAATGGGCTTCCCAGGGAGGTGGTGTAGTCACTGTCCCTGGATGTATTTAAGGATAGGTTGGATGGTGAACTCAGTGACATGGTTTAAATGGTTTAGACAGTATAGATGTTAGACTGGTGTTGGATAGGTTGTTAACCTAGGTAAAGGTTGGACTTGATGATCTCCATGGTCTTTTCCAACCTTGTTAATTCTGTGTGTGCAATTCTGTGTGTAAAAGACTACGTGAATTCCTGATATTCATGCAAAATTCAACATTTTAAACTACATTTAATGCCACATAATGTATATACATGCAGCTGTACATACTTTTTTAAAAATAATGTAGCACATACTTTGTTTCAAGTGGACATTTACTTAGCTGTAGAAGCAGAATATGTAGTAATCTGTAAGTATGACACCTACTGATTTATCTGGCAGCATGAGTTACTTTTATGCTATACTGTTTTAATCTATTGAATCAGAGAAAGAGAAAGCTCACGGGGTATGAGTATTTTCCTGTTTATGTTCTTAAATATTAGGAACATATTGTTTTTTAATTAAATGTTGAGCAAGAGTTTTTTTCTACTTGTTTTGAGAGCAATTAAAAAATGGAAGTTGAAAGATAGTTTCACCTCATTTTAGAATATTCATGACTTCTGATATGCTTTTTTTAAACAAAAGGAGTGTTAAAAGTTAATTTATATGGAAAATATTGAAAGGGAAACGGAGAACAGTATACACATGGCATTTGGAGTAATAATTTTTCATCATGTTGTGTACTTGCTTGAGAAACAATTTGCCTAATTGGTGAAAACTAACCTATTAAATCTGTGATTTTAACCTTATAACACTGCATAATGAAAAGTAATAGGTGATTCAAAAGTCTGATTTAGCAGAGTTTGCACAATTCCTTTTTCACAATTATGTTTTGTGTTTCAGTCACAAGAAGTGATTTAGGATCAAGGGATTCCTTTACTTTTCCGAGGTATGTGTCCACAACTATATGCTATTGATTTTAGCATAAGTTACAGCACTTCTAAAACTTGCTAGAAAGCTACAGACTTGGGGGGGGAAGTGGAAGTGTGTAATTACATTCCTGGACTAAAATTGTTCATCAGTGTCTTCTCCTTTCTAGAGTTTTTGTCCTGAAAGGCAACAGAAAAAAACCCAATTATTGGTAACACTATATACTAACTGCTTCCTATAGTGCAGAAACTATGTATGTGTATGCACACACACACACAGTCTTTCAGTCTGGCAGCAGCTAGGCAATGAAATGTAATCTCTTTCAGTTTCATGTTTGTCTTATCTGTGAGCATTGGAAAAGACTTTGGGCCACTGTCCCAAAGAAATGCCACAGTCCTTATTACATAGGAAGACAGGAAGTAATTGCACAGCATAAGCCAGGCTGTTTATTCAGCAGCACATAGTCAGCTTTACCTGAAATTGTGCCTTATTCACATAGAATAACTCATGCCCCCTGCTCACCTTCTGGAGGTAGCAAACATTGTTAGCTGCCCATAGCAAAGCATTTGTGAGTCTTCCAGCAGCAGTAGGAACTGATGCGGAGGCACAGGGAGACCCTTCAGAGAGGAGCCACCTGGAAGAGGCATCCCTGGAGAGATGACGCTTTCCCATGTTAAGGCAATGCCTCTGCCTCATGAACGGTACTACCCTCTCCCTACCATGACTGTCCCCCCTGCTGCAGAGTGGCAGGGCTCACTGTTTTAGCATCCTTTGCAAAGCTGGAAAAGTCACGACTGAACCCATGCACCAGGAAACAACACTGAGTTACGGAAAAGCTTGTTTTCATGCTTCACCATTCCATCACCTTTTTGTTCTGTGATTTCTTTTTAATTTTTCTCTTTTTTTTTTTTTTATTTGTCCAACTGCTCCACTTTTTGAAACTATGAAGTCACAATAATAACTGTGAGATAAAATAGGTTTGTTTATTCTAATATATAGTCAGGGTGGTGGAAGGTTTGGGATTTTTCTTTCCAGATGTTCATTATAGAAATTGGCTTTTGCATTAGACAACTGTGTAGTTTCAGTGGTTTCAGTTTCCAGACCTAGAGAAAACAGGCTTTTTCCCCTTCTCTTCAAGGGCAGTGAGGCTCAGTGTCATCCTCCAGAATTGCAGATGGCAGAAAATGGTAGTTGGCAACGGAGTACTCATGTAAAAGGCATGTCCTTAAAATCCTTCAGCCTTCAATAAAATTCATGTCTCATTTGAGGAGAAATTTTCAAATTTTAGGATGTTTTTCTGAAGTATTGGACATAAATGACCAGAATGGCACATATTTTTTTTTGTCAGTATCACAAAACATAAACATGGTTGTTTAAAAGTGTCCTATCTGCACTCCAAAGAGCTGGAAGGTAAAAAATTAAGGCATTTTACTCTGACCATGGGAAATGCTTCTGGATCCTGAATGGGAGAGAAAATATTTGTCTGAAAAATCATGTCCTCTGAACCTTTCAAACTCTATTAAAATTCTCATCTTTGTCTAGGTTTTTGCTCTGTACACCCCAAGATTCATACATTTTCATGTAGGTCTGCTTGCCAGGGGTGAGCTTTGTTTAGGATGCTTTACCCTCCATATGGTTAAAAACGAGTCCCTAGTCGGAAGAAAGTTAGCAGCAGAGGTCAATTTCACAAAACCCAAGGTGTCTCTTGTCACATGTTGCTCTCAGCCTTTTGTCTTGGTTCTGTAAAAGAGGATTCCACTGGCAGCACTATTTAGCAACATAGCTATACTCTAAAGCAGTACATGATCACAGAATCACAGAACCAAATTAGGTTGGAAAAGATCTATGAGGTCATCGAGTCCAACCTATGATCAAACTAGACTGTGGCACTCAGCACCACATCACTGTCTTCTTAAACGTCTCCAGGGACAGTGACTCCATCACATCCCTGGGCAGCCCATTCCAATGCCCAATCACTCTTTCTGCGGAGAACTTCTTCCTAATGTCTAACCTAAACTTCCCCTGGTACAGCTTGAGTCTGTGCACTCCTGTCCTACTGCTGGTTGCCTGGGAGAATAGACCAACCCCCACCTGGCTAAAACCACCTTTCAGGTAACTGTAGAGAATGATAAGGTCTCCTTTGAGCTTCCTCCTCTCCTGATTAAACAACCCCAGCTCCCTCAGCTGCTCCTCATGGGACCTATGTTCCAGATACTGTCCCATACTTACAACAGTTGTTCTACTCAATTGAGCTTCCAATTTTCAGGCTTTCAAGGTTGGAGATGAATACTTAACTGCCGCACACTGCAAAAGAAAATGAGAATGTGATTTTTTTCATATTCACTTCTACAATGTTATTTACATATTAAATTTTTATTTAATTCAGACCAGAAAGTCTATGCCTTAACAATCTCCCCCTAATTCTAGCTCTCAGGAAAGAAAGGGCAGCCTCAGCACTGTATCTACAGGGGCTATAGACCACAACTAGGAGCACTGCCATTTCAGGAATGGTAATCATAGTTGGGTGTATGTTGTCTTCTATACTTTCAGGCAGCAAATGCATTGGTTGTCCCCAGAGCTCTCTTAAGAAACAAGCTTCTTTTCCTTTGTGCCATAAAAGTAAGCTTTAACTGGAGGCATCTCAGAAGTGTTGTCCTACCTGGCATTCCCCTGACCTTGCCATAGGTGCTGTTCTTCCTTGAGTGCCTGCTGGAAACAAGGAAACTTCCAGCACGTGCCCTACTAAAACCTGCAGGTCTCTAAGCAGTAAGCATCTTCCCTGTGATAGTTGATCATATAATTGTGGCTCAGATCAGCCCAGCCCCTTCTGTATTAGCAAGCTGCTAGCGCCTTGGATGGGCAAGGAGGGTTTATTTTTGATCCCAGCGCTATCTCCTGGTAGGGTTGCTGCCCCTGTGGTTTGTCTGGTCAGGTCAGGCATCCTCGTGCTTCTGAAGTCAGAGTCCTACCTGTGTCAAACTGCAGGGATTTGCTGCAGGAAGAGGACTGGAAAACTGTAATTTCATTGAATCATACAAAGGTTTGAGTTGGAAGGGACTTTAAAGATCCATGTAGTTCCAAACCCCTGCCATGGGCACAGACCCATTTCCTAAGTGTAGATGGTTTTGTTTTCATGTGGTAAATCTTTTTCTTGTATCTGCTGCAAAAGAGTTGCTGATTTGAAGAATATATTCATTTCTATTAGTCCTTTAAAGCCTACTGAAAAAACACAAACAGAATGGGAAACATATCCTGGCATGTTTTCTGGCATATCTGGTTCCGTGATTCAGCATTTCATAAATCAATAATTTCTTAAGTTTATTTTTTCTTTTGTAAGCAATACTGGTGTTTTGCTAACAAATTGTTAAGTGCTTTAAAGAAAGGTTGATCAGAGATCATTAAAGGTCTGCGCACACAATGTGTGATAAATTTGTCAGCAATTATTTATGAATAAAAGTCACCATGAAGAGAGGAATTCTCTTAAGAAATGCTATTGGAAATCCCACAGGTATTTAAATTTCTTGAACACTCTGTTCTGTAGACAGAATTTTCATTAAAATGCATGCATTTTCATTCCAGTAGTTCAGTCTGAAAAGCATCCTGTTGGTATTTTTTCCTCCATTCATACATGCCCTTGAAGTATTTTTGGCAGCAATACAGGAAGATAGACACTCCACCAGTATCTGATTCCTTGCACTGCATGGGAGAGAATAGAGAGTGGTTAGGGTGTCTTAATTGCAGCATTGAAGCCAGATGCTCTGGCATCTCCCAGCTAAGGGAGCAAGTAATTCCTGCCACTCACATGATCCCTGTGATTAACTGTCTCTTGCTGCTTTCAGGAAACCATTTGCTGCCCTGTTGTGTCTTCTGATTCACACACACTTGTGTGCATCTCCATTTAATTTGTCTCTCCCACACTTAGCCTTCTGGGTACCGTAATATGCTCTTCTGAGCAGACTTAACCTCATAGTGATCTGTTATGACCCAGTATTTCATGGACACAGGCCACTACTGCTGACTCCAATAACTTTAAGTCACAAAATACTAAGGAAACGTTACCTAGATGTTTAGTTTTAGATTGATCAAAATTGGGGGAAAAAAAGCATGTTGTGATTAGAGTAGTCTTCAGCCTTTTTTAGCACAAAAAGTGTTAAATATTGAAAGGAAGAGACATGCTTTTCATTTTCTATCATGGAAGTACAACTGGTAACTGTGATGACTGTGTATCTCTGGAGGTGAAAAATGACCAACCAGTGATGAGCAAACACTGGCAGAAAACATAAAAGCAGACACATAATTCACAGGCCAGACAGCAAGAGATAAGACACTGCATATGAATAAGAGTATGTGGGTGTGAGAGCAAGCAAGTACTGAAGGAGAGGATTTAACTGCTTCACTGAAAGTGCAATTACACAAACAGCTCTTCTGATTCCATTTCATGAGTAGATACTACCCGGTGGCCTAAAACTGTTTAAAAAATCCCAACAAGCTGTATGAAAATGGCAGACTTACTTTCAGGCAAAATAAATAATGATCAATTAATAATACCAATATATAACATCTGCCTTACAGATAACCATCTTGGTTCCTGTTTCTTCCTCAAAATTTTTTTTTTTTTTTTTTTTTTGTCAGATTTAAACATTTTGTTCTGCTTTCAGCAGACCAGTTAAACAAGACTGTGTGTTCTGGGTAACAGTCACATATATATGTTAGCTGGATAAATGTACCTTAAATTAGGTAAAAATAGTTCTTCCTTCAATTAACATTCTTTCTTCCATTAACATTTTTTCTTCCATTATATCCTTTAAAAAATCCTGAGAAACAGAATACTGATATTTCTTGATTTCCACGAATATCCTATGCTGTAATAAAATATCAGCCTCTGCTTAGCAATTTGGTAAAATTGATGTTACTGCAGGTATGATTTGAAATAAGAACAGTTTTCCTGGTTGTAAGGACTTTTTTTGGTGCTGCAGAGAAGAAAGTCAGGGCATTCCTTCTAAAGCTGGTTGAGAAAGAAGATAGGGCCCAAAATGAAGTTGAGGCAAGTTTGTCACACCAAGAGGAGCTTCAAAATTTTAAATTGATGCAAACATTTTCTTTCAGTAAACTTTTCATTTTTTCACTAAGCTCCTCAGCTTTTCAGGTCAACCATTGTGGTTCTGTGGCTTCACATCAGTCTGTAAATGTTGTCGTGTACCTCAACTCTCCTAAGAAACCCTTGCATGCAGGATCAGCATTTAAGCCTTAAAGAGCTCCCAACTGTGAGGACCTGGATACAGGGAAGACCTCCTTACTATGCTATTGAAGTCTGGCTACTCCCAGATGTGTCATGGTCAGCTTCGGACCAGTCTCGTAGAGCAGGCATGACTGGATGACTGTTGACTGATGAGGTGACAAGCTTGGGTTATATTTGGTCTTCTTAGAAGAATTTTAGATCCAGACTAATGAGAGTTCAGTTTTCACCTCACTCAGTCTAAACTTTTGCCATTGTTTTTTTTGTATTGCATGTCCATACTGTCCTATTTGTTTCAATAAAGGCTGGTGTTTCCTTGTTAATGTATTAAGTTCCTTAAAGAACAGCCTTAAAGGTCATAAACCTACAAGCAAAATATACCAAGTATATGTCCCAAGTATTCAGTGAAGGAAAATTTATGAATAAAATACATCAACATTTTTCATTGTTCAGATTACTGAGCTTTGACCCACTTTACTAAGTTTATGGAAGTAGGTGATTGCACTGTTGATTTGTAAAGCTGTACTGGATTTCCTGCTTTTGTGTTTACTTTAACTGCCTTTAATGATCCAACACATATGGCCTGATGCAGTAATACTGGGTTGCAAGCATCTAGTTTTTATTCTGGAGAAAGACTCAATTACTCTGTCTGTTTCACTCAGACATTACAAAACTTGGCTGGAGTTTTCTGCTCGCTTTCAAAAGAAGTTGAACTCCTTCAGTGAAGGCTTCTCCATGCTTTTGCAAGTTTCAGGATGATCCTATATGGATATTTAATTCCACAGGTTTCATTTAAGTAGCCATACAGACCAGTGTATACTCAAATGTACCTCTCTGAAGGTTTGTTTAATTTATTTTATTATAGTAATTCTTTCCAGCTGGTGATACTTAGATTGTCAGGGTCTGATTTAGACAAATGACAAACAAACACATTCTTAAGTGACAAGCTTTCCATTCAGAAGTCTCATAGCTCAGTTTTCCAAATTATGTGTCTGAACCATTCAGTTTTTGGTAATATGACTAACATTAGATTTTAAAAATTATTTATAAACCAGGCAAAAGTGGTTAAATAAAATTTTATAAACTTTGTTTATAAACTTAGCAGTCTCCATCAGGATCTGCTATTCTAACATTGAATAATAATCAAGCTCCTATTCTAATTTATTCTGCCCTACTGGATTAATTTTAGTATTGTATTGCCTACAATTTTTAATCAATTTTTCACTTGATTTTTTGTAATTTGTTCAATTTCATTCATGTTTTAAGGATGAGGCTTCATTAAATATCCTTAATATTTTGCTCTTGCATGATATTTTTTATGAAAAATGTATTGTCTCTTAAAGTAACAGAGATGTACATCGCATTGAACTGGAGAACAACATGGGAAGATAGAAGGGAAGTGTATAGTATGTGTCTAAAGTACTGGAGTACAGGACATTTATAACTTCATGTTCCTATGCTTGCATAGGCAATGTGAGAAGGTAAGTAATTTTCTAAGTAGATTTATGATGATAAAATTAGGTATTAGTAACTGTACATATATGTGGGAAGTGTACTTGTGTGTGGAACTGGTTATACAGTTGAATTTCCCTTTCTGCATATGGAATATCCAGTCTGTATGTAAGCAGCTATGTTTTGCATTTGCAGAGGACTCTAGGTCAGAATAAATAGCTGAATGCCAAAATATCTAGTGATACTGTATCCTCTGTCTTCTTTTTCTTCCAGAACACTTGGTTCAATCCAGAGCACTTAGTTCAACCCACTCCAAAGAATTAAACATTTCCTTGGAAAGGATCATCACCATTGTAATCATAACTCTATCATGAAATAAAGTCTTCAGATTAGGAAACCTAAACACTCTTTAAAATTAAGAGGAAACTTGATATAATGGAATAAACAAAAGCTGTTAAAATAATTGCAAACTGGAATATATTTTTGACAGCATGAAAATTACAAGTGAAATGCAATTAATGATAGGAATAGTAACAATCTGATTTTACTCACTCTACCAAGTTTAATTTCCTCTCCTGTAAATAACAAACAAACCTCATAAACTAGCCAACTGCTAGACTGATATGATTAATCAGTTTTTATAAATATGCTGGTGCTGAGTGACCAATTTTAAGCAATTAACATAGAATATGTAGGGAATCGAAAATTCAAAAGCTCCATCTTATTCAATATGAAGAGAGAATTTTTTCCCTAGTAGGGTAAAAAAGCATTATAGAGGTCACTGTAAAGGAACTGCATTGCAATCAGCTCCTGCAGTACGCCCATGGCCAATGTCATGATATCTAATACTGTGTTTGCAAAGCTTCTGATGCTTTTTCTTCAGCTGTGCACCACCTTAAATAAAGAATCCTTAAAAATGTACTTCAGTGTTCTGATCTTTCTTGATATTTTATAGTCTTTCAGAAATAATTTCATCATATCTTTCTGAAAAAGAGCTGAGAAATCGGCCACATTAAACCACATTTCTTCTATTGTAAGCTACCCACCCTGGCTGTAGTCGATGCTATACTGTCTGTTGAATTCTGCAGCTCTGGCTCTGAAACAGTGATAACATAGATCAGCACTTCACTATACTAGTATGATAGATACCTATTTATAGACCGTTTTTTTCAAAATTATTTTCAGCAAAGAACAGAACACCAAATTTGGATTGAAAGAGTCCTATTACATTCTCTTCTGTTCCACCTCCTAGAAACGCAAATTCATTTCTACAGTATACTACCTGCTTGCTCTATAATTTGCTTAAAAATCTAGGCGGCTTTACATCTCTGAGAAAACTACAGCAGAGCAACATTTTTTCCTCCCACTCTTAAGACATTTTCCTGACTCAAAAATCTTCCTAATAAGTTGTGCACATTGATATGTTCTTCAGAAGGAGCAATAGTTTTTTCCGATTAATAACTATTCAGTTCTTCCCTAGGTACTTCCCAAAGACAATGAGAATGTAGACTCTGTTTTTTATCCATGTCTTCTTTCTTTCTTTTCTTTTCTTTTCTTTTCTTTTCTTTTCTTTTCTTTTCTTTTCTTTTCTTTTTTCTTTTCTTTTCTTTTCTTTCTTTTCTTCTTTTCTTCTTTTTCTTTCCTTTTCCTTTTCCTTTTCCTTTTCCTTTTCCTTTTCCTTTTCCTTTTCCTTTTCCTTTTCCTTTTCCTTTTCCTTTTCCTTTTCCTTTTCCTTTTCCTTTTCCTTTTCCTTTTCCTTTTCCTTTTCCTTTTCCTTTTCCTTTTCCTTTTCCTTTTCCTTTTCCTTTTCCTTTTCCTTTTCCTTTTCCTTTTCCTTTTCCTTTTCCTTTTCCTTTTCCTTTTCCTTTTCCTTTTCCTTTTCCTTTTCCTTTTCCTTTTCCTTTTCCTTTTCCTTTTCCTTTTCCTTTTCCTTTTCCTTTTCCTTTTCCTTTTCCTTTTCCTTTTCCTTTTCCTTTTCCTTTTCCTTTTCCTTTTCCTTTTCCTTTTCCTTTTCCTTTTCCTTTTCCTTTTCCTTTTCCTTTTCCTTTTCCTTTTCCTTTTCCTTTTCCTTTTCCTTTTCCTTTTCCTTTTCCTTTTCCTTTTCCTTTTCCTTTTCCTTTTCCTTTTCCTTTTCCTTTTCCTTTTCCTTTTCCTTTTCCTTTTCCTTTTCCTTTTCCTTTTCCTTTTCCTTTTCCTTTTCCTTTTCCTTTTCCTTTTCCTTTTCCTTTTCCTTTTCCTTTTCCTTTTCCTTTTCCTTTTCCTTTTCCTTTTCCTTTTCCTTTTCCTTTTCCTTTTCCTTTTCCTTTTCCTTTTCCTTTCTTTTTTTCTTCTTTCTTTTTTTTTCTCTTCTCTTCTCTTCTCTTCTCTTCTCTTCTCTTCTCTTCTCTTCTCTTCTCTTCTCTTCTCTTCTCTTCTCTTCTCTTCTCAAGATACATCATAACTATATTTCTGTATTCACAAAATTGTCTGCAATATGACGTACAACTACCATGACTTCAACTTTTGCAACAACTCACATGTACATATTCCATTTCTTTTGTACACAGAAATGCTTCCTTATGGCACACTACATTCTTTCCATAATGAAACACTGATGCTTTTGTAGAGTAATTCATCCAGTTTCTCTGATCATACTCACATGTTCATAAATATATACTGTCACAAATGTTGTTCTTGAGTTCCATCGTGTCTGAGTTCACATGCGCTGGCAACAAAGTAGAATTTTACTGTTTATGGAGATTTGGATTAGATTGTGTAGTAATTTGCTGTGATTTTTCCTCTATAGGCATATGGAAGCACTGAGAATATGGCTCTGCACAGAGTCTTTTTAATCAAAGGGATTGTTGGTTCATCAATTTGGAAATGTAGATAGTTGTTTGTGTGTAGCTATTCATACCAACATAAGAACAACAACGGAAATTGCAAAGTAATTTTTGATAGACATATCCTCATATACAAATAAAAATGGGTTTAAAATTTTAAGAGATTAAAAAATCTCAGCTATAGTCTCTTTCTGTCATATGCTTTGAAATATTGACCTGCATCATTTGGAGAGTAATTATTTCACAAAAAGACCACTCACTGTACCTGATTTCCCAGAATGTCCATAGGAAAATTTCTTTCTTATTTGCACAAATGGATTTCATGATTGTGTGCATAAACTGTATCCTAATGTGGCCATAGTGTGGTTCATAGTGACAATCAGCACAGCACTATAGAAGCATTTGGAGAGCAAACGAACATGTGCTAAGGTGTGACATTTATATCATATTGCACACAGAATTACACACAGAATTAACAAGGTTGGAAAAAACCATAGAGATCATCAAGTCCAGCCTTTTACCTAACTTAACAACCTAACCAACACCAATCCATCGTCTAAATCATCTAAACCATGTCACTAAGTTCACCATCTAATCTATCTTCAAACACTTCCAGGGATGGTGATTCCATCACCTCCCTGGGTAGCCCATTCCAATGGGAAATCACAATATGTGTTCTAGGGGAGGCTTACTTTACAACTTTACAAGCTGTGGACTAAATATTTTAAGGTTTGGAGTAGCATGCTTTGGGACACATCTCCTAGTTTGGTTTAATTTGAAAGAAATTGAGTCTGTGCACTCAGAGCCCGGTCTGTATGTGACTCTTAACTGGTAAGTGAGGATGACCAGAAGATTTGTCTCAGAACTACACTCCTGCATGGAAAAAAGACTGAAACTCAGGACACCCAGAGCTAGTCAAGTGTCTAGTTGTTCTCTTTTGCATACTTGTCATGCCCAATTCAGGAACATAATGAGTCACAAAAGCAAAATATTCCAATGTCAATTTGCTTTACTTTGTCATATGTAGTGCTTGGGGTTTGTTGTTGTTTTGGGTTTGGTTTGTTTTGTTTTGTTTTTTTTTTTTAATTACGTGTTCTCCAACGTCTTGTCTTTTCTAGAAGAAAAGGGTAATTCCCTAAGGGCCCTAAAGTGCTATTGTGATCACGCCTCTCTCAGCCAAATTTCTGGATGGGTGCTTTGAATAATAGTTTTTCCTTTATTAAAACAATGGGTATAGTCCTCAGCAATATTATGCAATCCATCAATTCTGAATAGGTTTATGGATTGAAAGGGAAGTTAGAGAGAGGGAGAAAACAGAAGAGGAGGACTCTAAATAGGCAATAAATGCTATTAAATCCCTTTAGTTCTCACAATTTGGAATGCACAAGTTGTAAGATTATGTTTTTAGTCACATATGTACTGTCAGAGTAATCTATCTCAGAGAGCATTAGTCTGGCATGGAAAGTTACCTTACTGATTCTGCTGTGTGATAGAAAAAAAAAGACTGGGCCAGATGGGGAACTTAAAGCCATTGCCAAATCATCACAAACTCAAAGTATTTTTTTGAAAGCAAAAAGGAGAGGAAAGCAAGGGAGAACAAGATACTCATAGAGATCCCTCTTTGTATGTTTTAGAAAAGCTTATGTATTGTAAATTAAGCTTGTGTTTTCATTTATAGTTTATATGAACTAGGAGAATCCTAGCTTATATCTGGTTTCTCTTCCATTCATCTAATGGAAAAGAAAATAATTTTCGTAATACGGTTCTTGAATGTGAAAAAGAAAAAGCAGGCTATGATTTTCTTCAAATTTAATGAAGTGCCAATCAGCAAAGCATTCAGGCTTTGTCCTAGTGAGTATATGCATCAGCCTTATCCTAAATCAAAGCCAATAAATTGTGGTCTTCAAAACTGCTGCATATCACTACATGTGCTTTTTATGATAACCATAGACCTCTTCAATGCAATGGCATAGTATCTTTTCTATCTTAGCACTGGATATTATGTGGGAAGTTCATAATATTAGAACTTGTTTTTAATATTAACAGCTAAAACATTATAAACTCCCCAACATTTTTTAAAAACTTGACAACTATCTGTTGCATGTAGAGCTATTATTATTAGTTTTTTCTTTTCTTCAGAACTTCTTGGAAGTACCAGAAAATACAACCAAAAAAGCCCTACCAAAAAAAACCCCGATTTTGGGCTCATTCATGACCTATCTTAATAATATATATTGAACAAACACTTTCAAAGAATAGTCACAGTGCATATAGGCTTCAGCAAAATATCTCTAAATGTTTGTAGGAGAACTCTTTGATTTGTGTTCTTGATCAACATAAAGAGCATGATGTTTCCTTTCAAATTGAAAAACCCTAAATAGTATTAAAATATTTGCATGAAACTAAACAGCAGGGTTTTTTAATCCCAACCTCATTCTCAGAAATGGTTGAAATACTCGGACAGAAACAGTAGAGGGGGAAAGGTACAATACAACTAATAGATGGAATAGAAAACTTACATTTAAAACTGCTGACATTTAGAAAACTTCTAAGCAAATGGAACTAAAGCCTTTGCACACAAAATAGAGTTGTATTCAAGTTTGCCACGGGCAGCTTCACCTGCAGTTAGCAGTGCATGAGGTGTTTCTATTTTTCTCAAATATTTCATACTGAATGCTTGTTGAATTGTTTGCATGAATAATTCCCACCTGCAGGTGGTTTAGAAACTGCCTAATGCTATTTGTTTCTTGGGTTATTTGACTAATTTTACCAGGAATAACTTACAATAAAAACAATGAAATCCCAAGCTAGGATCAGGGTGCTGTAGGTGTGGCAAATTACACACACACTTTGTTCATAACAACTTCCATTCTAATATGAAACAGGTCCCAACAAGCCATGGAAACAATAGTAGTGAAGAATACAATGCATATGTGATGAAACATAACAGCACTAAGAATATGCTTTCATGCTGCCCTGACTCTTTCCATCTGCCAATATTTGATTTCAGTGAAGCAACTCCAGGGTAAGTGTATGTAACTTGGGAGTACTAAATCATTAAAGATTGTTTTGGAGACAAATAAATCCAATATGTGTGTGTTCATCGATAGATACACATGCATATGTGTATCTCAGTCACTTTCTGATGCTCTCCTTTGGTGTCACAGTCTGGGTCTCATTTTGCTCCTTTGGATGAAGCAATGCTGGCAAGAATCAAGGCAGCAGCTCCAGCTCCTTGGCTGCAAGTAGAGAAGGGTGAGGCTACAAATGCTCTGCCATCAGCAGTTCCCAGGGTTTGGACACAACTCAGTAACGGAGACTTGTTTATAGTTAAGATTTTAAAGCATCTGCATAGGCTATCTGAAGTTGCTGATGATTCACCTATTGTCCTGCAATAGCTGTTGTTACGATGACTGCAAGTAAAATCATCCCATGCGCAGTAGCCAGATGCTTATTCCTGAAAATATTTCTATGTATTCAGCTACCTTAAAATAATGTTCAATGAGTAAACTATCACCTTTTCTATACAGCAATTAATCAGCTGTATGTGTTCCTTTAGCGACGCTGCAATCTACTTGCCCTGTAATTAAGATTCAGAAAAGCAGTGATTGTTTTTAAGAGAAATCAGTTTGCTGAGGACTAAAGACAAGACAAAATTGATCTTTTGGCTTGTGGCCCTGACGTTACACATGAACTTCGTCCTCTTGGAAGGCTCATACTTTTTTGGATGACATCTGCACCACTTGATCAAAGGTGACTTTTGAATTCAGTGAATAACATCTGCAATAATGGCTCATGATTTGTTATGTTGGACACAATCTTGCTCTGATAAGATCAGAATTCCTGGAAAAAACAGTAGGAATAGAGATTTGAAACAGCATTTGTCAAATCCTCCAAATGAAGGAAGCTTGGAATGGAATCCGTACTTGCTTACTTAAGTAGTTCCTGCAGCAGAAGGCAGTAGTCGTCCCTGTCTGGTCTTGTTTGTAGTAATTTCTAGACACTTTGACTATTTGCAGTCACAATGGCTGACCTAAGTCCTTTCGGTATCAGAACTGAAGTTAACATAGGTGTTATGGTGTAAAGTAAAGGAAATGTTGCGGTTTGAAATTACCTAATGTCAGACAAGAGACCCCCTTCTGCTGGTTGCCACTATTGAAACAAAGTGTCTTGGTTTAAAGACAATTATGCAGTTTTAAGCCTTAAAGCAAAAAAGGGGCACGAAAGTACAGGAAAAGGAAAAACAGCTCTTTAATTAAATATATATATTTGACTATAAATTAGAACACAAAACAAAAGTAATAAAAACCAGCAAAAATAAAAGAAAACCCATTTTTGATCCAAACTCTCAGTCCAGTCTTGTGACTGTGGCTGCTGCAACAAAGATGCTGGATGTGACTCGTGGCAAGTGGCACCCTGGGCAAGGGCTGCAGGCAGATACATTCTCACCAGTGTTCCAGTCGAACAAAAAGGAAGGAAAGGGAAAAGACCTCTGTAGTGAAAGTCTCCCTTCCAGGTGATTCGGTGATTCATTGCTCAGAACTCAGATGAGTTTTGAGATAGGTATGTTTTATTCAGCGCGCTGGGAGGGAAGGTTACAGAATTCAAAATTCCCTCTCCTTCCCCATCCCACGGGATCAATCCATCTTAAATACCCCTCCACAGTGGGTGTTCCTGTGGTTTTTGATTGGTTCTTGTCCCAAGATCCCACCCCACTCCCTGCCTTCTCCCCACCCAAACATGGACAGGGATGAACCTAGAGTTCTTCCCTCTCCCTGCCCCAGCCGCCTGCTGCATGGTTGCTCAGCAACAGAGCCTCGGAGACCTTGAGGGCCTTAGAATGTTTGTTTAACAGCTATCTTTTGAATATTGTAGTGTCTAGCCTAACTGTTCTATCTCTAATTTCACAGACACTCTACTTTACCTACAACCCTGCTTTCCCAATTCCTAAGAACTTAAAATGATTCCTTTTGAATCCTCAACTCACAGGGTTTTGAACTGGGCTCACGTGAGCTGCAGGAGATCTGAGGCAGCAAGTGTGCCAGGAGCTGTAACTCTGCACATCCACACAGCATGGCATAAGGTCTGAGAGAACTCATCACTACGCACCAGGGGCAGTTCTGATTCTACTTCCATGATGTTGCTGCACTTCTGAAAATTTCCAGTCTGTCATGGCTGTGCTGCCACCGCCGGCCAAGCCCCATTGGATTCAGGCTCTTGCCCTGAACTGCTGCCCCGGCACTGTTGGCATCGCCCTGCTGCCTCTTTCCACGCCAAGAGCCAAAAACCAAGAGAGCTGAGTATGCGCAGGCGAGGGCACTTTCCACTGAAAGCTGCCATGCAGTGGAAGCTTGCATGAGTCCATTGGCTCGCCCCATCAGCCCCCACGCTCCGAAAGTCCCAAGAGTTCCTTGTGGCCGCCACCGAGTCACCACCACCAGCTCCACCTTGCTCTGCCTCCAGTGTGGCATGACCCCACAGAGCTGTGCCATTGACAGTAGGCATGGGGTAGGTCGGGTTAGGGTCAGGCTGGACTGCCTGTCTGCCTCGCATCCTTGAGGGCTCCATAGATATAGGCGGGTACTGGTGTTCCACGGGCGCAGAGAGGAGAGGCCGGTGCAGCAAGGGTGGAGTGCTGGCATGCTCGCAACTCACCCACCACTGCTCCAATCCCACCAGCCTCACCCACCCATGGGACCCGCGCTGCCCTCCCCGCCGGCACAGGCATTGCCCGAGGGGCACCCAGTCCCCTCAGGAATGGGGAGGGGCTGAGACCAGCTCCTACCACCTACAGGGAAAGGGAAAATAAATAAATAAATAAATAAAACCAAACCCATAACACCCAGGGTGCCTCAAACTACAGATTCCAAAACTCTGTTATTTGACTTTCTGCAGATGTATTTTCTTTCTCAGAATGTTATTTATTTGTTTTTATTGCCTATGGACCAGCAAGTTTGGCTAAAACCATAATAGAAACAGTGGTTTAGGTTCAATTATAGCTATAAAATAGCTTTTACTGGGACAGGCATACTGAGCACTAGAGATTGCCAAGTATTAAACCAGGCAGTAATGTGATTTTGTGGAATCACAGAAGGGTAAAGGTTGGAAAGGACCACCTATAGGTGATCTGGTCCAAGCATTCTATTGAAGCAGGGACTTCCTAGAGCATCTTTTACCGAATTGTATGCAGACTCTTCTTGAATATCTCCGGTGAGGGAGACTCCACAATCTCTCTGGGCAATGTGTTCCAGTGCACGGTCACTCACACAGCAAAGAAATTCTTCCTCATACTCAGGATGGAACTTCCTGTGAATCACTTTCTGCCCATTGTCTCTTGTCCTATTGCTTGGCACCACTCAGAAGAGTCTAGCTGCATCCTCTTGACACTCTCCCTTCAGACACATATATATTGATGAAGTCCCCTCTCAGTCATTTCTTCTTGAGGCTGAACAGACTCAACTCCCTCAGCCTCTCCGAGTAAGAAAGATGGTCTGGCTCATGGACAGCTTGTTGTCCACCAGGATCCTCAGTTCCTTCCTTGCAGAGCTGTTTTCCAGCAGGTCTGTCCTCCAGTCTGTACTGGTGCCTGGGGTTATTCCTTCCTATGTGCAGGACTCTGCACTTGCCTTCATTGAACTTCATTATGTTCTCATCCAAACAACTCTCCAGCCTATCCAGGAATTGCTGAATGACTGCACAGTATTCTGGGGTATAAATCACTCCTCTCAGCTTTGTATCATCAGTCAACTTGTTAAGGAGGCACTCCATCCTTTTGTCCAAGTTACTGATGAACAGTTAAACAATTTTGCCTTCTTTCTGAGTGATGCCTCAATCATGTACCTACTCCCTATCTTCAACCCAAAATAACATGCATTATTCTCATATATAAGTTACTCATATATATATATATATGGGGATGTGTGTGTGTGTGTGTATTTACACATCACCATTTTTATGTCTGCAAGTATATATTCACATATATACCATTTACCTGTTAATTTGGATTTGTGAAGCACAAAAAGTGCTACAAAGTTTTAATTGTCATTGTAGCAGGTGGTCCTGGATTTGTCAGATCTCGAGACACTGCTTCATTTGGTGAAATATTGGGAGTGTCAACTGAGCCACAGGAGATGAGAGGGCAATGAAATTTATAAAAGCACCTGATTTTATTGATCCATGGCCCTTGTTTAAAGACATAATAGACTATGGCCCCAGCACTGTGCCTAGGAGAATTCAAGGAGCATTTGGACAATGGTCCCAGGCACAGGGTGTGACTCTTGGGGATGGTCCTGTGCAGGGCTGAGTTGACTCAGTGATCCTTGTGGGTCCCTTCTAGCTTAGCATATTCTATGATTCTGTAACTACTGTGGAACCAAGCACTTTAAAAAAAGAGTAAGCCATGATTTCTCATCTAACTTTTTTGATTTTTTTCCCTTTGCTTTCCAAAAATTCCTGTGATAATTTGATGAACATATAATACACTGGGTTTTTTTCCTGCTACCTTGTATTAACAGAAGCATTTGTCTTGTATCAGGACAATCCATCAACTTGGAATATGCTGTTGGCTATGATCTCTCCAGGCACACAATGAATGAAGGTATCATTGCCCTGACACTTTGTGAGGAATATAGTTTGTGTGTTTTGGCAGTGACCACTTTGTTTTTCTGTCTGATTTACTGAGAAAGCGTCTCATTTATTTTATTTTTTTTTTAATGAGATGAAAGCACTTCTTCCCTTTCATATTTCTTTTCCTCTCCATCCACCTTCGCTACAATAATTTGCTGGAGAAAACAAACAGACAAGTCTGTGTCTTGTCTGTGACTATTTCTGTAACTCACGCTGCAAGGTATCCTTCATCAGCGTTTATATCCAGGGAAAGCCTACACAGCAGTGCTTGCTTTTACTGTGAAAAGAAACAGAGATTTGGGCGTCATGAGCAGTTCCCCCCACCTTCTCAGTGTATATCAGTGCTATTAGAAGAAAATAATACTGACAGTGTAAGTGTCTAGTTGCCTTAAAGATGTTTACACTGGGGTGAAAGATAGTCAAAAAGAGGTTGCTAGAGGTTGTCTGTATTGGGAGACAAAATTAGTAGTTTGCCAGACCCAGACATGAATCGTAAAAGTAGGGTTGTCTGTTTCCAACCCCTGTTCTGGCTGGCTTGGACATACCAGTTTTCTACTTAAAGGAGATGACATTTTTTGAATAAATTTGTTCTTATTAAATAAGGCTTGAAAATGGGAAAACCTTGCATCCATCATCTTTTTCCCTCAGTGTGTGGTGGAAAAAGGCATTTGCAGCCTGTACAAATGTCTTGCTTTGTTTGGCTGCCAATGTTGTTTATGACATACCTGTGAGCAATAAAAATTAAAAGACAGTCTGATATGGTTTTGCAATTGTCTATGGCAAGTTTTACAAATATTTAATAAACAAACTCATAGAAGTGCCACAAGGAAGTGGTACTACGGGATCTAGATAAGAAAGTCTGGAAGATTTATGTGCAAATGGATGCTATTCTTACTTGGTCAAAATTACCAAGACAGTGATGAAAGCATAGCCAAAACACAGACAGGACTGGGCTTTATTTCAAATGCAAATCTCTAGTTTTCTGTGACATTTTTCTTATTATTTAAGACAAGAAAAAAATCCAAGAAAAGAAAAATGGAAATTAATTGTTTTTCTACTGACCTTTTCTTATTATTTTAAATATGTCTTTGTAACCATTAATGATCTCTGCATTTATCTGATTTACATCTAATCACAATTACTAGATATTGGTTCTCTCAAAAATAATCCTTTTTTCTAGGTTTTAAAACAAGTCTCCTGTGGATAGTAGCCTAGATGAAAAATAGAGGAATTACAGGTATTTAAAGAAAAAATACCATTAAATTGCAATGAAAAACTGAAAATAGATTGTTAGTATTATTCAGCCTGAAGCACAGAAGACTTAGAGACTGACTGCCTGAGGAACTGCAAGTGATGAAGTCTTCAGAGAATTTTTTTTTTATCAATTTGCCATATTTTAATGAAACTCAGTAATATATTAAAGGGCACTAAATTGAAGACCAATAAGAGTTTTATAAAACACGTATGCTTGTGCCTGTGGCTGGGTGTTTGTGTGCATGGGGGAGAGAGAGAGAGACCTAACTCCTGCCACATATTCCACAACACAAAGAATTTACAAATAGCTTGTGAGGACCAGTTTTTTCATGAATGTATATTATTTTTGATATGTTTTAAACTCATCACTGGCATTTAGCATTTGAAAGTCTTACTGTGTCAAACTACATGGCTTACAGGAGCCCGTCTTGCCAAGTAGTACAGAAATACAGGATAACTTTGGATCTCTTTAACAAACTCTAATGCCTATCATTAGTTTATATTTTAAGATATATGAATTCAGCATAACAGAGTAAAGGAAGGGGAAACACCAGACTTCCCTTTAATACACATTACTAATGTATCTCATGACAGTTATGAATCATGTAATTGCTAATTTGACATCTAGCCTTATGGAAGGAAAAGTTTTTACATCCAAATATTATTCTTTGCTTTTCTTTTGTAAACAGAAGAATAAAAGAAACTTTTGGACCGCTAAGAAAAACTACTCTTAGTTAAACTATTCATTACTGAAGAATTTGGACTTAGACCTTCAAAGAACTAATCTGTCATTTCGGTTTTGCATCTTTTAAAATGGTATTAGCAATTTCTTTAACCACTGAACAGTTTTCTCCTTGTGAAAATAAATTCAATATTGACATGGAGGTCCTTTGATGTAGAAAAGATGATATTTTGATCACTGTTAGGTAGCAGCTGTAAAGTTTCTAATATTTTTAACAATAAAAGCATAGAATACTTTAACCATTTTATCTGTCTGAAATAAAAAACCTACAAGAGCTTTAGGTGCTTAATATGTGTAAGAGAGGCATGCTGTCAAATAATGGAAAAATAATAGAAAAGTTGAAATTAATGTGCAGAGCTCTATAATAAATTTTTTTCCCCGGTAATCTTTGTAAGTTCATTTCAAGGGGGGAGCCGCTGATAATTTTTTTTTTTTTTTCAGCATCACAAGACCATGTTTTACAATATTGGGCATTGTCCTCTGTATAAAAGAGAAGTTTAAATTCATTCTGCTCTACAGTGATAATTCAAAGCAGGCAGTGAGTTAAGCGACACCATAAGCACCTCTCTCAGTTTGGCACTGCTGACGATAGAAGGGCAGTTTTGAGAGTGTGGTGTTTTACCACTAAAGAGGGCAAAACAGTGATGAAAGACTAGAGATGCAACAGCAAACACAGGTTTATTTTTATAGTGCTCTAAAGACCTTATAGAATCCCCAGATACTAAACAAAATACACACACAATACAAAACCTGACACTGTCACGCAATAAAAGAAAAAACCCAAACTGCTTCTCAAAGCCAGCTCGTGGGCTGAGGAGCGGGGGGAAGGAAAGGAAAGTCACCTCAATGATGGTAATCTCCTGGTCTCAGAGCCTCTGAAAGACAAAACAGTGAGAAGCACCCTTGCCCTAGGGACCCAAGGGGAACAGATACCACACTGTTGCAGCTGAGTGGTCCCTGGTGCCACTGTTGGAGCTCTGATGGTGCTGCATGGTAATGGGAGCCGGGGGGGACCAGGAGGAACGGCACTTGATGTTACCCAGACTACACCAGCTGGCCAAAAAAGGGCAGGACTTCCAGGGTTCTGGCTTTTATTGGCTCCTGATATCACGTGACCTCGCAGTCCTCTTCCCAGCCAGGCTGTCTTCCTATTGGTCGACGGCATTGGGTGCCACCTCTCTGCCTGGGATTTCACCATAGGAAAGAGGATGGCTACCACCAAACCCGCCATGTGATCGGGCTCCAGCCACAGGGCATTCCTGGGGCCAGCGGCACTGCCCACGGGGCCCCCGCCGCCAGCAGGGACCGACCATGGGCAGGGGGCACTGCCCATGGGGGCAGTCGCTGCCACATGCCTCCTAGCATGGCGGGGAGGGGGCCGCATGGCTGTGGCCACTTCCAGCAGGGCTCTTGCCAGCCACCCACCAGAAGAAACCGCTGCCTGGTGGCGCTCCACACCGTCGTCCTTTGTGGGACCCAGGCTCTGTGCCCGAGCGACCGCCAAGCTCAGCCCAGCTCGCTGCGGGGTGGGGCAGACATCGACTCCGCGGGTGCAGCCGCTGAGCTTTGTCGCTGCCTGCTGCTGCCGGCACTGCCGGGAAAAATGGAGAAACGGCGCATGCGGCTCCGCGTGCTCCACTCTGCAGCCAGTGGAGAGGCACCACGCTGTGCCATGGCCCCCACAAGGTGCTGGGCAGATCGAGCTCTGCCACACGCTCCAGCCCGGAGCGCCCACAGGCAGCAAGGGAAACCCTGCACATGCAGAGCACAGCCCACCCCCGCTCTATTGCTCTGTCCTGCCAGCGCTAGAGGTAAGTGAGGGAGGAGGAACTCTGTGCCCACCACACCAAATGGCCACTCAGCCACGGGCACGTGGGAATGCCAATTCCATTCCTGTGTCTCTCTACTGCCGCTCTCCAGACCCTGCCCTGGGACATAGAGAGCAAAGGCGGGAAGGAAGCTCTGCAGATTTCCAAGCCTTCAGCTTTCCTTCAGGTTTCTAAAAAAACTGGTTTTACGAATAACCAAACAAGTAAACAATCCAAACGTTTCCCTACCCCCTTCCCCCTGAAAATCCCATTTTCGAACCCATAACAGAGGGCATCAGTAATGCTCAGATGATGACAATGGTATCTTAGGACTACTCATCATGGAATTTTTTAGGTTGGAAAGGACCTTTAAAAGCTCCAACTGTTAAGTCAGCACTGCCATCCTCACCACTATACAAGTTTTATCAGTATTGTTATTAACATTTTTCTTGGCAAAGAGTTATCTTTCCACTTACACCTGTGCACATTTTGTTTCTCCCTCTCTGTATTGGAGAAAACAGAAGTATTGAATCTGAGGAAGAAGATTTCTGTTTGAGGTCTCCACCCCTCCTAATTGTGTCAAACCAAGTCACATTCCTTTTTTCTAGGGGAGCATTACATTTGCTGACCTCTAGTCAGCTGGGACGTGCCCAGATAACCTGGATTGGTAGTAAATGATTAAAAGTGGCTCAGTGGGCACTTCTGCCAACTCTCTCAATATCCTTTGATGGATCCCATTCAGCCCTGTGGACTTGTAACTGTCTAGGTGGTGTAGCAGCTCACTGATCATTTCTTCTTGGATTATGGGGGCTTCTTTCTGCTCCCTGTCCCTGTATTTCAGCTCAGGGGGCGGTGTACCCAGAGAACAACTGGTCTCACTACTAAAGAGTCCCACCACAATATGTGCCTTGTTAATCTTTCCCCTGACTCTTACTCATAAACCCTCAACCCTATTGTTCCCATTGTTAAACTCTAAGCAGTAAAAACACTTCTTAATATGCAGGCCTACCTCACCACCTCTCCTTTTTTGCCCCCCTGAAATGTTTATGGCCATCCATTGAGGCACTCCAGATGTGAGTAATCTCACCATGTCTCCATAATGGCAACTATGTCATAGTTTTCCTGTTGCACAAAAAAAGCTCCTACCTTTCCTTGGAATAGAGTATATTTTGTAAGAAATCTCTACTTATCTATTAAGGCTTGCTGGTTTGCAGTTTTCATCCTTCTGTTGTTTTTGCTGGTGTCACTCTGAGCATTCAGTATTCATTCATTATAAATGTGCTAAAGGCTGAAGTGCAGTATGGAGTCAGTAAACTGGCAGACCAGTTCAGTGATTCAGCTAAAAATCACGTGTTGAGACCTAAGGCCAAATAGACTTGCAAACCTACTCAGTAATTTCAAACATGTTTTGGAAAAACTGCTATTCACAGAACATTTACAGCTACAGCTGGCTTGCAATCAGAAATAGTTTTCTTGTGAATATCCTCATCCTGAGGGACTCATTTCACCTTGTCAACTGGATGCAGCAAAGAACAGTTAGTAACCAACTGCTGTTTATCCTTCTAAACCTCCGTCTGTGGCGTACTCCTTTTGTTAGCAATGATGGAGAGTAAGCAGTGGTCATTTGGACCCCATTTACATGCCTATCATTTTATACTGAATAAGAGATTGGGCTAGTGGCTATTTGTTTGCACTCACACTCACTCTGCCAGTTTTGTGGTGCCTTTAGCCAAGCACTTATGACCCTATATTATGCAAAGACAGCTGTACTATGCACTGGCCATGAATCCCACTGCTCTGGCAGTTTGCAGAATTGGGCAATTCTGGAACAGCTTACATGACCAAATGGCTCTTTGTCATCAGCAACACAAGGGAAAAGGAGATGAATAATGTCAATCTTTCCCCCTGTCCTCTCAACTCTATGTGCATACATGCATTGAGTAGCAAGAACTCACATTTTGTCCTTAGTTATCTCCAATTATCAGATAAAGATTCCATCATGGAGTACTAGAGATACATTTGGCTGACTATAGTGGTTTAACCCGGGCTGAGTGCCAGGGGCCCACTACAGCCACTCTCTCACTCCCCCTTGCCCAGCTATAGAGGAGAGAGAATATAACGAGAGGTTTCGTTATTTATGATAAGGACTACAGCAAATTCTTTCTTAATCACCGTCACAGGCAAAACAAGACTCCATGTGGGAATAATAGTCAGGTTTATTACTAACAAGATCAGAGCTAAGAGAAAGAGACTAAAAGACACCTTTTACCCCCCACCCCCTCCTTCTTACATCCAACCTATTCTCCCACAGTGGTCAAAGGAAAAGGTGAGGTGGGGGAAAGGTGTTGCTGTGGTCAGCTGCTGTTCTCAGCCGCTGCTTGGGGAGAGGAGTCCTTCCAACCGCATTCCATGGGGTCCATCCCTCACAGGATACAGTTCCTCTCACAAACTGCTCCGGCGAGAGTCCATCCCATGGGCAGCAGCCCTTCACCCACAGCTGCCACATGGCTGACATTCCACAGGGTGCAGTCCCTCAGGCACAGGCTGCTCCAGCGTGGCCCCCATGAGCCATACATCCTAACAGGAGAATCCTACTCCAGCGTAGGCTCCTCTCCCCACAGGCTACAGTCGCCTGCCAGGACCCTGCTCCAACATGGGTCTCCCACGGGCTACAGCCTTCCCCCAATATCCACCTGCTCCAGCGTGGCTCCTCCACAGGCTACAGGTGGATCTCTGCACTCCTGTGGTCCTCCATGGGCTGCAGGGGCACAGCTGCTTCACCATGGTCTGCACCATGGGCTGCAGCTGGATCTCAGCTCTGGTGCCAGGAGCATCTCCTGCCCCTCCTTCTCCACTGACCTTGGTGTCTGTGTTGTTGCTCACAGGCTCTCACCCTGCTCCTCTCCGGCAGCCATCTTCATTTCCTACTAGCTTTTTTTTTCTTCCTTCTTAAATCTGTTCTCACAGAGGCGTTCCTTCAACTGCTGATTGGCCTGGCCTTGGTCAGCAGCGGGCCCAGCCTGGACAGGGGGAAACTTCCAGCAGCTTCTCGAAGAAGCCTCTCCATCAGGCCCCCCCACTGCTACCAAAACCTGGCCACAGAAAAACCAATACAATTGCTTAAATCACAGCCTAGATGTACTTGCTTGAGAGCTTTAGATTACCTCCTGCTATTGCCTCTGTCCAGTAGTGAGTTGTCATACTACACAACTATCTACATCTACCTGCCTTATCTGGTGCAGGATATCCTCCCAATCCACATAGGCAATACACACTTGTAGTGGTTTGACCCTGGCTAGAGGCCAGGGACCCACTAAAGCCAATCTCTCACTGCCCCCTGCAAGTGGGCAGAGGAGAGAAAATGTAAAAATGGGCTTCATGAACTGAGATAAGGACCATAAGAGATTCGCCAATCACTGTCATGGGCAAAACAGACTCCATGTGGAAATATTAATTAAATTCATTACTAACAAGATCAGAACTGAAGAATGAGAAGCTTAAAAAACACCTTTCCCTCCACCCTTCTCCTTCTCCATGTTCTACCTCCTCCCCTCAGCAGCGCACGGAGACAGGGAATGGGGGTTATTGTCAGTTGATGTTTCTACTGCTGCTCAGAGAGAGGTGTCCTTCCCCTGCATCCCATGGGGTCCCTCTCATAGGAGACAGTTCTTCACAAACTGCTCCAGTGAGAGTCCATACCTTGGGCAACAGTTCTTCAGACACTGCTGCCACATGGGTCACTTCTCTACAGTGCAGTCCTTCAGCTACAGGCTACTCCAGCGTGGGTTTCACACAGGCCCAAAGTCCTACCAGGAAAATCCTGCTCCAGTGTGGGGTCCTCTCCCCACAGGCTACAGGTCCCTGCCAGGACCCTGTTCCAACATGGGCCTCCCATGGGGTCACATCCTCCTTCCAACATCCACCTGCTCCAGCGTGGGCAAGTTATCTTGCTCTAGAAGGCTTGCATATGGAGCTGACCCATGGAGTGAAGTCTAATGCAACACTGTGTGGACTTAAAAGATCAGATCAAATCCAGTGTTTATATTGCAGCATCTATGAGCTGACTAGTCCTGACATTCACTACATTGGTGTATGGGCATTTTCATATGGTGAGATTGCCTCTGCACTACTTCCAGTTCCAGAGTAAGCTTAGGAGGAATCATTTTGACATTGCCTGTAGCTTGTTCTTAAAATGAGTGCTTCTACCACCTCTTCTCTTTGCAGTCCACTTAGACATCCTCTGTGTATCTTATGAGTTGCCTCTTTTACTGCCAGGAAATTATGTTTGTCATAGACTAGTGCAACATTTCTGACTCTAATGAAAAAAGTTAAGGTCTGATGATATGTATTATAAATGATCCTTTTGGATATGGCATGAAGAGAAGTGTTGTGATGAGCAGATCAGTGAAGAGTTTCTGGAGACTCAAAAGCTAAAAGTTGTGTTTTGATAACTATGATTCTATATGATTCTCAGTAAATCATTTCACTCCAACTTCCACTTATGTGCTCTTTGTCTTAACCTAGTATCTCAGGGGGAATGTGCTGCTTCTTGAGACAGTGAATCTGGTACCCACATTCCCTGATGTTGTTTATTTTACTTAACCACTTGACTGAGATGGTTGGAATAAAGCAGGCATTCACCAGTTGTTTCCAAGAGACTTTCCACATAAATTCAAAGCAAATCAGACACATAACTTAACCTGCCTGTCAAAATCAGTAACAGACTTCTGAGTTTGGTGTCTAAGGACCATCCACCATGAACCCATTTGGACAATGCTCAAAGGCACATGGGGTGATTACTAGGACAGTTCAATGCAGGGCCAGAAGTTGAACTCAATGTTCCTTGTGTCCCTTCCAACTCAAGTATTCTATGATTCTGTTCTATAACCCAGAGCTGAAAAGATGCAGCAATTTAAGCTGTTACAGGGACTATTTCTTTCCTTTTTCTCTTTCCAACTGTGTGCTGTCACCCCAACAGTCACAGACTGGGGTGTAAATATCTGAGATAGGTTAAGTCCGGGTGATGAATTAGGTGAAACAGGCTGTGTTTGCCCTTGTGCTGTGGAAGTGGATGCATCAGAAGTGGTAAGGGGTAGAGAGCTGACATCTCACCTGAGTTGCCAAAACAATGGCTCTTCAAGACTATTTGTCTCTGAGGCACATTTAGTAATTCTGTGACAAATATCCTAAGACTTACCAATTGTTATCCAATGCTGCACGTTTCTAAATTTAATATAAAAATTAATTTTTTTCTTTAAATCTACACTTGATGGATGCAGAGCTGGGTACTGTTGCTGATGATCTTTCATGCAGCTAGCTTTGGGACTTACATTAGAAAGAAACAGAACAGTCCAAGACTCCCTAGTTCAGTTCTAACTCATGCAATTTCATAGAGAAAAAGAACTTGAGAGTTTTTTCAAGAACAAGCAGTGTGCCTGTAATGGTTGCTGAAAGTTTTTAGATTCTCTTTGCTCACTTTTCCCATCTGAATAGCATATGTCATGAAAATTGAAATTAAGAGAACCTTGTCAAAAATAAATTATTCTTGAATACTTTTCTGAACCTGGACTTGAACAGTCTTTCTGTTGAATATCAGAGGTGCCAGTTTTACTTTTTGTGAGAGCTCTGGTTTTGAAATGTTGTGCAGTGCAGGACTATTCATTGTACTTGAAATGTTCTTCTGTCTTGGACTACCTGTAAAGGTCCCTGACAAGGAAGCATCAGAAGGAGATTATGAGTTTCAGGTGTTAGCAACTCTCCTTTTTTTGTGTGTTATTGCCAACAACTTTCTACCTCAGTGGGTGGATGACTGTCCTCTCAAATTTGGCGAAAGTTTTCATACACCTAGCACAAAAACAGAACATTATTTTTTTTCCTCTGCTTCACAAGGATGATTTTTCATGTGAATCATCTTTGTATTATTTTCATTGAGACAGTTAGGATATTTTGATTGCTAAGAAACTTTTTACATTTCCAGTTTTTCCAATAAGATTTTCTTTGCTTATTCATAGTCTGTGGAGGGGCTGGTCCTCATTACTGATGGATTAGTGTGCATTCCAACTCAACATGGAATAGCTGAGTGGAGAGAACAGCTGTTGATACTTCCATAATAATTTAGAAAGTCAGTGGGTTGTAGCTACAAAACAAATGAGCCAGATTGTGCACCTTAACCACATTGAGTTTGAATTTGCATGTAACCAGTTTTGTCGCATTGCACAAAGAACATTACCACATGAATAGTCCCACAGATCAATGGAAGTAGTTATAGAATACAGGGCTGCTGATAGGAAGCTGGCAGAACTTGATACTTTTCTCCAAAATTTCCACCTCTACTGAGCTAATTTTTCTCCCTTCAGGAAGACTACACTGAACTATTAGAGGTTTGCTCCAGTTCAGCTGATAACAGTAGGGGTTTTTTTTGCAACCAATGTGTTATATGGCAGAGATTACCATTCTGGGTCTGTAGGCAGCTATGTTAATCCATAGCAATTCTCATATCGTTTCTCTCTTGTCTAATCAGACATTGCCATGTTGTGCAAGCATCTTCTTTACATGGCATAGTTTTTTCACTTTCAGTTCAGCTCCTTCTTCATCTCCTTGGGTTCTAGATTCTACCTGCCATCTGCGACTTACTAAAAGCATTCACTGGCATTTCCCTACAGACCTCACTCAGTAAATCAGTCATTCAGGCCAATTATTTAAGGAAAGGTGCATTAAATTTGTGAGTTGCCATGCCCATCGCTGGAACTGTTGATAACTACAGAACTGTGTGAGTGGGATTCTTGCTATTACACTTCCTGACATTTTTAGAAGTTGACATTTTTGCTTGTATGCCTGTGCCCCATACCTGATCAGTGTGATTGGTTCTATCTTCTTATTAAATTCCTTCCTAATTCTTTCCTGGGCATTTCTATTCTGTGTGCATCTGTGTTTCTGATTATCTGACTGCAGCAAAAAGAACCAGACCATAAGACAAAGGGCCTGTGTGTTCCTGGTGTTTGAGTGACTGATCACTAGTGAAAATGTAGTCAGGGAGTAGGTGAAGTGGCCTTGGGAATCAGAGGGGTGAACAGGTCTATAAGGACCAACCCTGTGAACGAGAGCATGTCTGTAGGTAGTGAGGCAAGTTGTTACAGTGATCCACCTTCTACACGTGTGTGTATATATTCTCACTAATAGACTTCCATCCTAATGAGCCAGAGAGGGGAGGAGGTCGAGATTGTTGACGATGTCTGTGTTTGTGTGTGTGTGCTCTGAGTATCCATCTGTGGGGCCACAGATATGTGGTGTATATGTATGCTTGGAGCGTATGAACGTGGTGGGAATATATCTTCCACCTGGCTACTGCTTGGACCTGACTTGGAGCTGCAGTAGCTTCACCTCTCTTGAGCTGTTAGATGTGTGGGGAGGGAAGGCAATAGTTTATTTTCTGAATGCCTATGGGAAATCAGTGGGAATGGCTGATGCTAATGGAGCCAGAGACTGTCTCTCCAAGGCAAAGGGGCTTCCAATGTCCATTGAGTTTGTGTGGGTGTTACATAGGAGACTGGCATGACCCAGCACCTTGGGCAGGGCCAGGACTTGGAAAGGCATTGCTCCATGCCTACTCTGTGATAGCCTTCAATAGGACAAGATGGATTGTGTCTTGGCACTCCCAGGAACTCACCTGTAGCCCAGAGCTGGTACTCTGCACAGATGAGACTTAGAGATGGCCTGTCATGGTGCAAGGCATTGAATCCCAAGGCCTCACTGAGTTTAAAACTACGCACTATCTCTTTCTCCTTCTCCATTGCCACTGCTAAATACAGCAGAGAATTCCTGGTGCCCTGATACTGTAATTAACAGTGCATCTGTGTCTCTTGTGTACATGTTCACTGTTTTCCCTGATTAAAGATGGTTCCATTTCTCCCTGACCCTTAAATAAACACAACTTCTACTTTGAAGAGCTAATCACAGGTCTTCCCCAAATAGATGCATTTACTGATCCATGGAAACACAGAATATATAAATAGAGGGGAAGCATTATGGAAACCTATTCATCAACATGAACGAAGAATATTTTTTTTTCCCCTGTATGGGAAGAAACACCTTGTGAAGCATCCCACAGTGCGACACTCATCATTGTTCATGGCAAGTGGCCTTCACTGCCTTGCAAAATACGCCATTGCTAAATCTGTCTGCAGCTCAATTGATGACTTTTAATTTCCTTTCGTACCTGTCTACACATTCCCATATTTCTAATGAGTGTGACAGGAAGAGACGAAATCAAATAAACAAAATAAATGAAGTTTTGAGAGAAACACAAGTTTTGCATTGCTAATGTAAATTGATCAATTTCTTTGAAATTCATAGAATCTTGTTTCTATAGAAAAAATACATTTATATTTACAAATAGGGATTAATGGAATTTAAGAGTATTTCCTAAACTGGCAGCTCCTTGAGCAGCAGAACTTCCCACAGTGGTGTGCATTTACAGGCCCCATTGCCTTAGAACAATTTCTTGATGACATGTCATGACCTTTGAATGTCAATTTGTCATTGTTAACTTAAATTATCCTTTAAGAACAAGGGTTACAGTGCCTTTTAGTTTTAAAACCTTTAGTCTTGCTTACAGAAGATTAAGTGGTCATAAGGATACTTTGATTACAAATATAAGAAATAAATTCTTAAGGAAAGAACATCTGCTCTGTAAATACAAACCATTGTCTATAAAGTAGAAGAAAAGATAAAGAATAAAATTTTCAGAATTTTTCTTCTGCCACCATGAGCTTCTGGCCACTGTTTACTCCTGTCAAAAATTCAATTTTTGTCAGATCTTCCTTTCTAGCCTGAGATAATGACACTATTCGACTTGAATCCTGAATGGTTGTGGCAGTGTAAATAATAATATGTTAACTTTGTTCCATTACTTTCATTGCTATATATTCAGTTAGTTTTTTTGCTGTGTTGGCATAAAGATAGTTAGTTTTAATATGTCACAGTCATGTACCCACAGGAATTCACTTCATGCATTTTTTTTTATGGAAGTTTTGCAACATTTTCCGAAGCAATATCCTTTAATAAAACAAAAAGCTTTCTAACTAGTTGTACAGGGAAATAAAATTCAGACTAGTTTAATCTTTTATTAGCTGATGTATGACCATTTTTTAAATGTAAGTTTCTGCAGTTGTTATCATGTTTGATTCATGTATTACTTCACGTTTGGCTACAGTGAATTATCATCAACATATTTTACTTGTCTAGATTATAGCCTCTTAAATGTAATTTATGTATCTGATAACAAAGGTAGGGATTGCTAGAATCCTGAAGCACTACCCCTCAATCGAGCTTTCTGTTATCTTTGTTTAGACTCTATGGATGTCTATATCTCTATTCTATCTTACTTGTCACTTTGGTAGACTCATATTTTGTCAGGGCAGTGTTTCTTACAAATATGTGCATTTCTTCTTTGTCTCCTAATTTCAAATAAATGGAAAAAGAACTCTGGCAATACATTGTTTTCTTTTGTCAGAAATTCATACTTGCCTGTTCTTCTACATATTTCTAAACAGTGTGTTATCTTTCCACTGTGCACATTCACCTGTTTTGCTTTCAGAAAAGTCAGAATGATACCTAATATATGCAGTAGAACACATACTTTCCTTTGATTCATTCTACAGCTCCCTTCATATTTCCTCCTTCCTTGACAGAAATTAAAAAGCTATTGGTGCCAAAAGCTTCTGTCTCCACACGCATGCTTTTTTAAATATTAAACAAAAAGTCCCAATATGAATTTTGTTTGGTTTAGGTGCTACATCTGCTTTAGGCATTACTTCGAACTGACTTTCCAGGTAGGAAAATACCAGCAGTACGAGATGAGATTTAGCAAAACCCTTTTTCTTCCTTGAAGCAAGTAAAAAGTAATAATCATCTCAAAATTTATGTAAAAAATTTTTAACCTGAGGCAAGTTACTGCAAGGAACTGCCTTTTACATATGTGTGTATATATTCTCACTAGTAGATCTCCATTCCTGATGAGCCAGAGAGGGGAGTCTGTTCTGTGTGAAAATGTAAGTTATATTCTAAAAACCTGCTTGGGTGAGATTTTTCTTTCCTTTTGCAACTTTGCTTTCTCATTTTCTCTTCTTTATAGAGATTTAGAAAAGAAAAAAAAATCCCCTCCAAAAAATGTGATGTGAACTTGATAGGGTTCTTAGGGTTTGCTTCTAACAATGAAGATCTGCATTCATAATTTGTTTCCCTTTTAAGTCATTACAAAGGAGTATTCATGATTAAAAATATTCTACAGTATACTTCTTGAGAAAATGGATATAAAAGGTGTAAAAACCTTAAATGGATGAAAAATAAATTTTAGGATAATCCTTTGGAACTTAAAGTAAGAGTTTGAATGGAGGTTTTGAGAGAAAGAGCTAGAATGAAACTTAAAAATAACTCAGGGATTCTCACCTGTGTTTCATGGTGTCATCATTTCAGAACAGCCAATGAACAGTTGTCAGTACTTAGAACTTTAGAAACTGTTTTCCTGAGGATGTCAGAACATGCGAAGATGTTACAAAGAAGGCTAAGATCCCCTTGAAATTAATTCACACAAGGGATGTCAACGACATCAGTAGCAAAAGGAAGGCCAGGGAAATTGTGAGACCACTGCTGAATGAGGTGAGTGCCCTGGTGTGAAGATGGGAGTTACTGAATGCTTTCTTCGTTTCAGTCTTTACTGCTAAAGTCAGTCTTCAGGAATCACAAACTCTGGAGGCAAGAAAGAAAGTTCACCAGAAGGAAGACTTTTTCTTGGTTGAGAGTGATTGCATAGAGATCATTTAGGCAAACGTGACAATCACAAAACCTTGGGCTACAATAGGGTACATTCACAAAGGCTGAGGGAGCTGGAAGATGCTAATTCAGTCTCCATCATCTTTGGAAGTCATGGGAAACCTGAGAGATGCCTGAGGACTGGAGGAAAGTCAGTGGTACTCTGGTCTTCAAAAAGGGCAAGAAGGAGGATCCAGGAAACAACAGGCTGGTCAGCCTCACCTTCATCCCTGGAAAGGTGATGGAATTATTCATCTTGAATGTCACCTCTAATGATATGGAGTAAAAAAAAGGTTATCAGGAGTAATACAATTTGATTAATCCAGTGGCTTTCTATGATGGCATGACTGGCTGGATAGATGAAGGGAGAGCAGTGGATATTGTCAGCAAGGCTTTTGAGGCTGTCTCCCATAACATAAAGTAAGATCAGGAAGTGCAAGTGCGTAGTGAAGCGGATTGAGAACTGGCTGAATGGCAGAGCTCAGAAGATCGTGATCACTGAGGCAGAGTCTGGTTGGAGACTCATAACCTTAGCTTAAGGGGGTCAATACTGAATCCAGTCTTGTTCAACTTATTCATCAATGACATGCATGAAAGGACAGAATGTTAGCAAGTTCAGTGATTATACAAAACTGAAAGAGTGGCTGATATCGCAGAGTGCAGTCCTGCCATTCAGAAAGACACAGACAGGCTGAAAAGTTGGGTGGAGAGGAGCACAATAAAGTTCAACAAAGGCAAGTACTGGGTCCTACACCTGGGAAGGAACAACTCCAGGCATCAGTACAGGCTGGGGCCTGACCTGCTGGAGAGCAGCTCTGATGGGAAGGATCTGGAAGTCCTGGTGGACGGCAAGCTGTCCATGAGCCAGCAGTGTGTCCTTGTGTCCAAGAAGGTCAATGGTATCCTGGGATGCATTAGGAAGAGCACTGCCAGTAGGTTGAGAGAGATGATCCTGCCCCTCTACTCAACCCTGCTGAGATCACGTCTGGAGAATTGTGTCCAGTTCTGCTACGGTTTTGAAAATGGGGATTTTGGGGGGAAGGGAGAATGGGTTGTTTGTTTACTTGTTCAAAGAGATAAAACCAGTTTTTTTAGAAACATGAAGGAAAAACCAAGATCACAGTGTCAGCAGATCTGTGGAGCTTCTCCCCCTGCCTTCATTCTCTGTTTCCCAGGCGGGGGCTGGGAAATGGCAGTGCGCAACACAGGAACAGAGCCACCACTCCTGGAGCAGCAGGGCTCTCCCTTGGGGGTTCTCCCTATTCTCACATCACCCAGGTAGGGGCCAGGAAGCGGCGGCAGTGGAGTGACACAGAGCCGTCCCCCCTCCTCACTCACCATAGCTGCAGCAGGGACCGAGCACTCGACGTTGGTAGCCCTGTGTTGTCCAGCGCTGAGCCAGGTTTCCTGTTGTCTCGTGTGTGAGGGGTAGCGAAGCCAGGCGTTTCCTGTGGCATGCCTGCAACATTGAGCAAGGGGGTTCGGCGGCGTGGTGCTCTGCTCTTCCCACAGCAGCTCCTGGCCCGCTGTGGCGGGAAGAATGGGGCAGCGGCGAGCGGAGACACGCTGTGAACACCTGCACTGGACCCCTGTGCACCTGTGGTCTGCAGCGAGGATGCGGCTGGCCGGCGAGGCAGCGCAGGCAGTGTGGTCCTGGCGCTGCTGGGCCGCAGCTGCTCTTGCTGTCCCTGCTCCAGTTTGGAGCGGGGGCAGCAGGCACTGCTGGCCCCGTGCTACCGTGAAGGACTGCAGGTCTGGCTGGTCCCTGGGCAGCCCTGGTCCCCGCTGCCTGCGGTGGGTCCCGGCAGTGGCGGGCAGCTGGTGGGAGCCTGTTGGGGGTCCCGCAGCCCCACCTAGGGTGGCTGGAGCAGGCAGCCATGCAGTGGCCACTCGAGATAGCCATGAGTGGCGCCACCGCCCTGGGGATCCCTCCTGGGGATCCCTGTGGGCAGCGAGTGCTCCACAGGCAGGAATAATGACACCCCTGGGCCTCAGCCACGTGGCATTTTGGGGGAACCACCATTTTGCCTAGAGTGAAGATCTCGGGAAAAGGGCGAAGCCCGACTCCATCGGCAAATCAGAGAACAGCCTGGCCGAGAAGAAGACACCAAATTCCTGCAGGACTTCCAGAGCATAAAAACCTGAACACAGAAGTCCCTCCTCTCTTTTCGGCTTTCTCCTGAGCTGAGAAGAGTCACGATTCCCCCTCTCCCAGCTCCCAGACTGGCTTGCTTCCCCACACCTCCATCGGCACGGGCAGCAGTGAGGCGTCATCAGAGCTCCAACTGTGGCACCTGGAGACAACCCAACCTAAACGCAAGTGATAGTTTTCCCCTTGGGTGTCCCTGAGAGGGGGTGCTTTTCACCATCTTTATCTTGCAGGGGCTTCAAGGGCTAGGAGTGTACCACCATCAAGGCGGGTTTCCCTTCCTTCCCCCTGCTTCTCAGCTGACCAGCCAGTTTTGAGAAGCAGTCTAGTTTTTTTGTTTGTTTTATTGCGTGACATTGTCGGGTGTTATATTGTGTGTACTTTGTCTAATGTCTAGGGATCTTATAAGGTCTTTAATGCCCTAGAAAAATAAACCTGTGTTTGCTGTTGCATCTCTATTCAGTCTTTTGTCATTGCTGTATGCCCCCTAGTGGTATAGTGGTTCAAATCACCACAAGTTCTTGGATCCTCAGTTCAAGAAATACCAGGAACTACTGGAAAGGGTCCATAGAGGGCTACAAAAATTATTAGAAGCATCTTTCTTACAAGAAAAGGCTGAGTGAGCTGGAACTGTTTAGTCTGGAGAAAACAGAGGGCATCTTATTAATACATGCAAATATCTTAGGGGTGATTATCAAAAGGATGGGGCCAGACTCTTTCCAGTGGAGCCCAGCGACAAGATAGGAGACAGTGGGCATAAACTGAAACATGGCAAGTTCCTTCTGAATATGAGAAAAAACTTTACTCTGAGGGTGACAGAGCACTGGAACAGGCTGCCCAAAGAAGTCGTAGAGTCTCCTTCTCTGGGGATATCCAAAACCTGCCTGGATCTGATCCTGTGCAACCTGCTGCAGTTAAATCTGCTTGAGCAGTGACTTTGGAGTAGATTATCTCTAGAGGTCCCTTACAACCCCACATATTTTGTTCTTCTGTGATTCTGTAAATCTATTCAGAAGCAAGTCAAAAATTTGTAGATTGTTTGTTGTCCTGAATTTCTCTATAAGTTGGTTAACGATAGTAGTTGTCACAATTGGAGATTAATTTTTAACCCAATGCACTGTGTCTTGGCAGCAATGATGGCATGTTCATATTTTTGTATTGTTTCCTTAGATGAATATAAATAAAGGGCTTGCTACTATATGCTCTCAAGAGCAAAATAAATAGAAAAAAAAGGCGGACAGAGAGGCAAACCCTTCTAGTAGCAGGAGAATATTGTCTAAGCATGTCCAGATGATGACATTGTCTGTTACATGAAATGGGAATGACCAAGAGAAATTCTCTGATCAGGAGCACTGTCATGGAGCCCTGATTTCCACAGGTTGATAGAAGCAGTTTTGCTCTGTAAGGATGTCAGGGAATCTTGTGCATAGCACTAAGTGCTTACAGTCAGAAAGGGTGTAAGATGATGTAAAAATATGTCAGGACTTATGGGAAGATTACAAAAGAAGTTGAAACAAAATGGCAACAAAATAAATTTGCCTTCTCTGCAAAATTTTGCATCTTATTTGTGTAAACAAAGCATCTTTTTTTTTAATCACAAAAAATGTATCTGGTAATTTTGTATGGCTACAAGCCCACAGATGTTTAAAATGGAAATGGTAACTGGAACACATTTCAGAGGAAAAAACATACAGAGAAATGAACTCTACTAGGGGAGCAGAGTAGTATATTTAAATTACAGTCAATAAATCTAAAAAAAAAAAATGCTTTACAATGTGATTTACTTTGCATTCCATAATAAATGCCAATAATTCCTACTTCTGCTGTTATTCATCACAAATATTTCTTGTTCTATAGATTTCTTTTGCACTGGAAAGTGAAGTGAATTACACCCAAACCATTTGTTTTAGCTTCCCCTAATCTACTTTTTAAGCATAACGGTAATTTGTATTATTTGACATGGGTCTTAAGGCAGTTATAAGATTGAGAGGTTATAAAGATCATTAAAAACAATGGGGTACTCCCAATGAAAAATGCAACAATAAACCCTATGCCATTTTGTTTGCCTTTTTGCTTGCATTTTTGTATATTGAGTGATAATTTTACAACTACATCTCATGTACTGTTTACAATATAAATGACAATGAAATTCAGGCAATTAATAGCAACTCTTTAGAGACCCAGAGATGCAAACAGCAAGATGAAGCAGCATCAAATCCATCCATACTGCCAGACATTTTTTCCCTGACTTTCTGAGTGAAGCTGATTCTCACTTTTCAACAGGCTGTGAAAACATTCCAACAAAAAAGTTTAAAAAAAATATGAAGCCTTCAGAAATATAGTCCTGAAAGATGTCATCTAAATCCTTGCATTCAGTTCCCCACAGTCACAAGTACTTTGTGAACAGAAGGCATGTGAGAAGCCACCAAACACTTTTCTGGATCTTGTAGGAAATATCTACCTCCAACATACAAGCCTTTAAAATGGCGCATTGTGAGTAAATTCTGCACTTAGTCCTCTTAGAAGGACTTAGTCCTCTTAGAAGGGCTCTGCTCTATAAAACTGTTGCATTATTTTTTTCTTATGTCAGATAGAAGCTGTAGGGAAAAATAGTACTTTATGCAATAATAATGGTAAGCGTTGTACAGAGTAATGGGAATGTGTACTGTGGAGCTGTGGGAATCTGTGTCCTTCACATTTTCCATTTTACATGTGTCAAAAATACTGAGCCAATCATATGTAAAGCCAAGAATTTTGAAGCCTGATAGTCAGCCAAGTGTATATATGACTCATAACACATTACTTGTCTTAGTGCAATATTTTCCCAGTAAATAGATAGGATTTAAGAAGAGCAACTTGGCCTAGGACAGGACAATCCACTAGCCCAGAGCTTAACTCTCTGTTCTGATGTGCTAGTTTTAACTCTATGGGGTGCAATCAGGACTAGAGACTTAATAGAGGCAGCAACAGCTAACAGTTTCTTTATCTGGGGCTCTGTAGAACTATAGAATCCTACTAGGCACTAAGCAGATACAGCAGTAGCAACCCGACAATATTCACAATAATAAAAAACCAAAATGACAAACTGATCTTCCAAGCCAAGTTGGTGGGCTGAGGAGCAGAGCAGGGAAGGGAAAACCTCCTCGAAGATGTTATCTCCTAGATCTCAGAGCCTCTGAAAGACAGAACAGTGAAAGACAGACACACA
>VXBA01002661.1:524639-580436 GCA_013399895.1 Serilophus lunatus
CAGTGAAAGACACACCCCCCCCCCCCCCCCCCCCCCCCCAAAGGAAGGAAAGATACCACTACCATTTCAGTTGGTGTTCTGCCGTCACTGCTGGGGCTCCAGTGGTACTGTGGGGAAAGGGAAACTAGGAGGGACCAGGAGGAAGGGCAGTTGATGTTATCTGGACCACAGCGACCTGGCAAAAGGGGAAGATTTCCAGGTTTTGTGGCTTTTATATGCTGGCAATCTCATGTGATTTTGGGGTCCTCTTTCCAGGCGTGCTGTCCTCTCACGGGGTGGCTGCTCTCGGCACCGCCCCCTTCCGAGATTTCAGCACTCTGAGCAAGATAGTGCTCCCGCCAAAAATGCTTTAGCACATTTTGTAGTGAATATGTAAAGAAGCCTGGAATATTTTCTGTTGTAAAAAAGGCAAAAAAGATTTATTATGAAGAACTTGCTTCTGTATTCAGTTTCATGCAAACTGAAGTCTCTACTGCATCCTATTATCTTGATATGATGTGAATTATGGAAGTAGGACTCTCATGTGACTTCTGGTCTGAGTACATAGGTTATGATCTAAGGTTTTGTTCTATAGTGTATCTATAGCATATCTACTTATGACCTATAGTCTCGTTCTATGTTAATTTATGTAGGAAAAAATAATTTTGTGGTTCAAGCTAAATAAGAACATCTTTTTAATCTGCATAGAACCGTAAATAAACTAAATAAAATTACATCTCTTATGTAGTATCTTGTTGATGCAGGATCTATGTAGCTTTAATGAGTACGACTAAAGAAAATACATGCGTGCTATTGCATGTCTTATGAGTATGCTTTAAACAGTTATAATTTCTGATTTATTTTGAAATTTAGCAATCCCAATTCTCTCATCCAGTCTTTTAAATTCTTACTGATTGAAGCAGGCAAAAAATTTGTTTTATCTTGCATTTAAGCTTATTTTCTTTACTGGTTATGTGTTTTATAGACTAATTTTTTTTAAGTTTCAGTTATTTCATCATTTTTCATTTTTAAATGCTGACATGTATAAATAATTATACTAGAACTTGACTGTAATGAAAAAGAGGTAGAGTGATATCCCCTATTATGATAAATAAATATTTTCGTTTGATCTTTTATTTCTCAGTACAGGAAAGAAGCTGCATTATATGTCCATCACTGCAAATACCAACCTGCAATATTTTATACACATGCCAAATTATGCTACATGGATAAACCCTGGGGCTTAGAGATACAAAAGGGCTTTTTTACAGATACTACACAATCCCTAATTCAAACCATCTGATCTCCTCTCCTACTGCTTATGCTTGTCTTTAAAACTGTTAGAATATGCATTTGCCTATCCTTTTTGTTGAAAAACTACCTACAACATGTAAACAATGCATTTATCCTTTGTAAGAGGAATAATGCTTCCACACGTATTATACAGACATTAGTGAGTTTAACAATGTTCATAAGAGTAAGGACTAGAATTGAGCCTTCCAAAACTGGATGAAGTGCTGCACAAGCTTTATGTCTACACTTTCCATCACAGTAATTAATAAATCACCATTTCCTTCTGTAATGGCATATTTATCCTTTATTTATGCTGTGTTTTATATTTGTTTTACTGATAGAAAAAAAAAAGGAGGACAAGGGAGTGAGACAGACTACAATTATTTGCCTTTGTTATTAACAATGTAGGAGTGTGGTTACATCAGAGTAATATATCACTCCAGGAATTTACACTAAGCTGTTTAAACGTTAAGGTGAAAAACAAAGTTGCCAATTGAAAAACCTTCAGGCTTTTTTTCTGATTTCTAAAATGAAGACAGAAAAACATTATGAAAGCCACTTTTCATAACACTGTTGTCATATCTGCTCTTGATGGCTTAGTTTGCAAAGATATCAAAGACCTGAATGGTTTGCCAGAAAACTCTGCTAAGTGAAATTGAGGTCAAACCTCTAGCCTGGGATCCAGGCTGACTTTGTTTGTGGCATGATTCTGCAGCCTGTGATGTAATTGTGCTTCACAGTGTCTGGGCAGCAGGCTGTTGTGAAGAGTACTGACCATCTGTGGTGAAAAAAGGTAACCCTGCGTCCAGAAACTTTGCACTCTGTAAGTTGTAGGATGAGCTATGGCCTGAGAGTTTCCACTTCCAAAAAAATGGTGAGGGAGCCCTTCTAATAAACAATCAGCTCCAATTCAATGTCCAGCTACTTAGGCATGGAGTAGATGTTTGTGTAACCAGTTTGCTGTGTGTTCTGTGACCACTGCTCTGATAAGTTTTTGGGTTGTTAATTTTTTTTTTAATAAGACATTCCAAAATCCCCAGAGACAAATACAGCTGTTATTCAGGAAGTGTGGAAGTAAAGAAGTTGGACTAGGCTATAGAATTCTTGTCTGACTCTGAGAAACAGGTGTAAATGTTTACATAAAGGGATCACATTCTTGAAGATATATTTACTCTTTTAGGAGTTTTACTTAGGCAAATCATAAGTTTAAAATAGAGCAAAGAAAGATTAGAATATCAGCTGAGGCTTATTCAGTCAAAATGGCATCAAAAAACTAATTCTTGCCAGCCTTGCTATTTGGTAATTTTTTCTTCCCTAGAGTTTTCTCTTCTGAGCAAGCCCTCCAAAAATCTGAAGAAACAGTAAGATGCAGTAGCTGCAGCCCACAATGTCCCCAGTGAGAATCTTTCCTTCACTGTCAGTTTGATATTGAGAAAATTATTCTTTATTTATGATCGTACTATTTACCTTCTGTTGTTTGCAGTCATCCATTATTCCTTGTGGTAGAGACGGACAAATAGCTGATGATTCTGCCTTTGATATTACATCATTACTAATGTTCATCACTGTATTTTCTAATATTAATCTATCATTTATAATATGAAATTTCAAATACTGAATATTATCTCTCAATCTAGCTTGTGTGGAGTAAGGCTACTCGCTCTGAAGGATAGACTTGAACAAGAGTTTGACCATACACAATTGGGTGGAAACATGGTCACTGTAAATCCATGTTGAAGTACAGATCATAAGGAATTATCAAGTGCCTTTCCTAATTTTTAGTCATAAGCTTCTGCAAAAGCTGTACTAGAAATTTAAAGGTTTCCTGGGAGATCTTGAGCTCCTCCCCTCACCCAGAAGCTTCTGCTGACAGTGGGTTAAGTGCAACAGAAACAAATAGCAGAATCTTCATCTAAGGGTCTGCACATGGGATGGGAATTGGAGTGCTTGTGAAAGGAACAATAGTGATATAATTAGTTATTTGTAAAAATGTGTAGAATTTTAGTCTGATAAAGAGACATCATATCTTATTTTTAAAAGCTTGTGTGTTGGGAACGTTTACTTGGAAAAAACACCCACTTATGACAAAGATTTATATTTCCAAGGAAAATGATCTGACTCTTAAAGTATGGGCCTATACGCCCAGATAAGCTCTATTTCAAACAATGAAAACTATCAACCAAAGGAAATTGTCAATATGAATATCCTAGAATTGCTTTGAGATTGCTCTAAGATACTTCCAGAAGAGACACAGTATATGCACTGCTATTAAAGTTACCATTACAATGAAGCAGAACTATATAAGCCAAAAGTACATTGTTTTAAGCAAGTCAGTGCAGGACTAGGTGACCTAATAGCATAGCAGATATTGAGATGTCACACTTGTTTACAGAGAAGACAATGCATTTGGAAACAAACAGCCCCAATTCAGAATGGGCAATAAAAGTAGCATGACTAAAAGTTATATTTGTTTAGCAAAGAAATGGGTCTCTTAAAATGTTTAGGAGCTGCTTTTTCAAAGGCTTGGCTTTCTCAGGATCTGCATCATTTAGGTCTTTTGAAAAATAGCTTCTGAGTTATCCATTTAAAGGGAAAGAAGAGAAATATCCTGCCAGGTGTTTTTTCATGTTGGTGATATTACCCCATTCTCAGTCTTTCAAGACATGGCACATTCTGAAAACAAAGTCTGAATTTAAAAATAATTCTTCTCTGATAATATTTAAATAGATAGAGATAAAGTGATTTAGGTATACTCATAAAGAGCATGAAGAAGAAATTCAGAGGAAATCTTAAAGGAGGAATCTGTCACTACATCAGCATCATTCACTTTGCTGTTGCTATTCTATCCCAAATTTAGTTCATTTCAAAAATGACTGATTAGAGTACAATATGTAGGAGTGAAACCACAAATATCCTTTTGCTGTTATTACCAACAAACCAACTTCCAGATTTGTCCGGCTGGTGAAGTTAAAATCCTGAGAAACAAAGACATTTATAAGCTGTCTTCAATGTTAATAAAAATAGGGCATGATTATAATAAATATTTCTTGCTAAGATACATAAGATAAAAGGAATAGCTAAACTGTGGTTGGTGTTGATGACTTTGAACTGTTGTTTATAGCAAATACATTTTTTTGGTTTACCCAGTCTGTCGGTATCCTGAAGAAAACTGCTTGTTTTCTGTTTCTAAAGCTTGAAGGAAACAAACAAGCAACATTGTTGTCTTCTAGCTTTAATTAGCAATTGAATATATGATAAATGTAACCCTTGGTGACAGAATGTATTTAGGTATTCCAGAAATGCATATATAGTCAAGTCTTAATTATTTGAAATAACGTATGAAAAGAGACATGTGGATAAATGCAGACTATATTCAAACCAAGGAAATACTCCATTCAAGCAGCTGTCATAAAGAAAAAAAAAAAAAAGACAGCCAAATTTTAGCTTCATTAGCTGTGAGTCCTGACCAGCAAAGATGATTGCACTTCTTTCTGACTCTGAAGTCAATGCAATTGCTTGTTTATAGTCAGTGCAGTTAAACCATGATTTGCCCCTGGGCCACTGCCTTACTTTATGGGAAGGCTGCTGTGGTTGGATTGTAAAGAATTGAAAGCCACTAATAAATATTCTTTAGGAGGACAACCATCATCTCTGGTCAAAGTCTCACAAAATCCTGTGAGGACTTGAGGTACCTCCCATTGCACTTTATGCAAATGAAACCAGAAGTTTCCCTTGTCAAAGAAGCTCATGGCTTGAATGAGCAAGCTGGTCACTGGGTAAAAAACCGAATGGAGTTACATCCAGATGGTGGCCAGTCACAACTGATGTTTCCCAAGGCTCAGTACTGGGACCAATTCTATTTAATATATTTATCAAGGATATACATGAGAGGATTGAAGACACCCTCAGTCATTTCTCAGATGACACCATATTGGGGAGGATTGTTGATGTCCGGGAGGGCAGGAAGGTTCTGCAGAGGGATCTGGACTTTCTAGATCAATGATCTGAGGTCAATTGTATGAGGTTCAACAAGACCAAGTGCCAAGTCCTGCACTTGGATCGCAACAACTCCATGCAGTGCTATAGTCCTGGGGCAGAGTGGCTGGGAAGCTGCTCATTACAAAAGGACCTGGAATTGCTGAACATGAGACAGCAGTGTGCCCAGGTGGCCAAGAAGAGACCAATGACATCCTGGTTTTTATCAGAAATAGTGTGGCCAGCAGGAAATGGCCTTAAGTTGCACCAGGAGAAGTTTAAATCAGATATTAAGAAAATTTTAATCACTGAAAGGGTTGTTGAGCATTGGAACAGTCTACCCAAGAAAGTGGTCGAATCTCCATCACAGGAGCTGTTTAAAATATGCATAGAAGTGGCACTTAGGGACATGGTTTACTAATAGACCTGTGAATGTCATGTTAGTGATTGTACTCAGTGGTCATACAGGTCTTTTCCAACCTAAATAATTCTATGATTTTGTAAGATGGTCTCTTCTGTTATTCAGCACCTTCACACGAGACAGGCCATCAGCTCAAGGGGTATTAGCTTTTGCTGTCTAGTAGTTGCTTTGAAAACAGCAGCAAAAGTGACTATTCCTCATAGACACTTATTTTCCACCAGTGCAGGTATAATTTACATGCATATTTAAACAAATATACCTATGGTCAGTAATAAGTGTGTAAGAGGAAGACAAAAGGAGTGCATACAGGGCAGTCTTTATTGCAAAAGATAAAAGCAATATATGATCTAGATGCTTGGTGAACCGCAGTATTTCTTGCTAGCCTGCTCTAATTACATTTAGCTATTCCTAACGGATTATGCAGTTCAAAAATAAAGTAAAAGTAATGTGTCCTTACATTTCTTAATAATTTTATTGTTATTGCAAAACTTTCATAGAAAGGGAAAGAAATTCCTAGACAAAGATTGAAATGGAATTGAAAGATGACATCTTTCTACAGGTCAGAGTAAATGTCACTGTCAGCATGTTAAAAAGGTAGAAGTGTACTGTTACATAACATCTGCCCTGTAGGGATAGCACAAGAGAGAAAATTCGGATGTACCTTCAAAAGCCAGGGGTTAAAAATTTAAATTACCTTAACCTTCTGGTGTTAATTGTGTGGTTGTTCATAGTAAAATGTTCTGGGCATTCCACTTACAGCTGTTTTGCAAGTTGTGATAGAAAAGGCTAGTTAGAGAAAGCTTATTCATTCAGCAGGGAAAAATCCAGTGAAAACATCTTATAGTGAGCAGAATTTTGCTGAAGCTATGGCATGCCCTGAGGGAATTTTCAGTGGTTTCCTTCTCAAGGGCAGAGGCTGTAACGTTATTGGTGCTGGCAGCTCTGTAGAGGACTGTGTGTGGATGATCTCATGGCCATGAAAATGAAAGCATCTCAATGTCCAATTGATGTGAATTATTTGACTTAAATCATGCAGATCAAAAGGGCTCCTTTTTCTTTTTCCCTGTGCAAATGAGCAAAGGAGGGGTGGTGAGTGGAGCACACTACAGTTGTCCCAGAAAGAAAAGAAATGCAAGCCAGCACAGGGCTCCTGCAGAACAAGTGGAAAGTGATGAATTTCACTATGAATTTATGAATCAAAATGTACGTTTCTTGGCCCATGATTTTTCAGAAGCTGTAAAATCATGTACTTTCCAGGACTGCGTGCAAAATACAGCATATCAAAACACTAGATTACTATTTCTTTTTGTGAAGAAATATAGATAATAATTAAGTAAATTACCTGAGTATTCCAGTTGGATAGAAGTAGATGCATTAAATGACAGCTGAAAATATTCTAGAGAACACAGAGCATTTCAAATGCAAGTTTCCATTGATATGAACATATTTTTATCAGTGTAACGAAACCTCTAATTATGTTGCTAGCAATTCATTTGCTACCACACAGACTGAATGAGGTGTTATGCCTAGTTTTGAACATGAAATCTTCTGCTGGATTGTAGAACTGCAAAGATTTTTAGGTCTTTGACCAATAATAGAAAAATTGTCTTGAAATGCAGTTTTCCATTCCCTCATCTCTCTTCCTCAAATCAATAACAGATTTTCAGGCTTTTTGTGGCTAGAAAGTAAATGTTGTGGAGTCTTCCCACATTCACACTCTGATACCATTCAGGACTGAAATCCCATAAAAGAATTATACCTCTGCTAAATAAAAAAACATATAATTGACTCAATTTCTGAGTCATGTGACTGGCTCCATATTCACTGTCTTCCACATGAACAAGGTAACAAACCCAGAAATATTACTGGAGTGCACATTTTGTTAGAAAGCTGTATACTGCAGAGTATAAGCTGTATACTGCAGAGTTGTGAATTAGTCCAATTTTTGTCATTCAGAAAAAGCATTCTTCCTTATATTCCATCACACTTAACTGAAGAATATAAACTGTTGACCAGGCTTTCTCACAATCAAAAAATTTAATGTGGTAAAAAGCAGGTAGGATTTGAATTGCACTGTGGATTTGGGAGAACTGTTTAGAATTTAACATACTGCATCAGCTTCTAAGACTTGGGTAATCTTTAACATTTATTTTTATAAAATTCTTAACTATTACTTCTCTCATTGGCTCTGAAAATGGAAAGCAGGTGTTAGTAAACCATTAAAATACTGGGACAGAGATGCTGGAAACTTAATCTCAATTGATGCATAAATACAGGGTGTTGAAAGATATTTTTCATCATTTGCTATTGTAAATCACACTCATCCAAACTCTTAAAATATACAGATATTTCATGGAGCCAAAAACCTACCTTAATTAAAAGAACACTGTTTCTAGGGCAGTCTGAAATACAATTTTTTTTTTTTCAGAGTCTTGGACTGCTCTCTTAGTAACTTATTTGTTGCTGTGCCTTTAAAGCATGCAATAAAAAAGAAAGATAGCTTTATATAGCAAGGCTCTTGCTTAACTTCTGAGGTAATAAAAAAGAAGGTCATAGGCAATACTTCTAATAGTGTTGCCTTGTTTAGGTCATGAATCAATTTTTTTTTATTATTTCATGTAAACCCACTGATTAAAACATCAAACCCAAGCAATTTAGCTTGCTTTCAAGTGATTGTAATAAAATCCAATCTTCTACTTTCTCTACGGTTGGTCAGCGCTACCATGAACTAAGTAAAACATTTAAATACTTCTTTCTTATAAGATCTATTTATTTTAGAGAAACTCCGAAGTGCTCATTTTCTTTGTTTGCTCTTCATTGCACAGATGCAAATAAACTTAGATATGTAAGGAACATGGGTGAGCTGTTCTACTGGGGAAAGTTTTGTATGCCTTTGAATCTTTGGGAACCCTTGTCCTGTTCTCATGGGAAAAAGCTGTAATAACTGACATAGCACCTTAACTGTACTCAAATTTGCCAGTCTTTTTCACTTCAACAGGGAAGCAAGAGAAAATTCAGATTCCTAAAGCAACGATTTCTTTCATTTCCAGAATAAGGGGACAATGTGAATATATATAAGATGGTTTCTTAACAGGTTCAATAGTACAAATGCTTTTTTTGTGGCGGAAGTTTCAACACTCTGGTCCAGAAAACCAATTACACCAGAGACCAAAATGATAATTTATTTGTGAATTTACTAGGAAATTGCTCTTTTATGAATAAAAATTCATACCTGCCTATAGAATATTTTTTGCCTATAATTTTTTTAAGATATTGTAAAAGTTTTGATGAGACTCATGGTTAGATGCATATAATTTCCCAACCTGTCAACTCAGGACAAGACAGTATTCTCAAACAATACCTGGATGTCTGCCAGATCCAGAGGAGAGATACTATTATCTGTGATCCTGAGCCATTATCCCATGAATTATTATTTATTTTATCTGAACCTGTTCCTTCATCCTCAGATAAAATATAAATAAAAACTTTAATAAGGATGATGGAATAATCAGAGGCTGTTTCTGCTGAAGGTGACAGTATTCTCCTGTAACACTTCCATGACTTCCCTTCCTTGCTATGCTCTCCTGGTGCAAGAGTAATGCTGGCAATGTGATCAAATGCCACACTCGGCTTCTGAAAACAAGGAGAAACCTTCTCTTGGCAGTCAAGTAAAAATGTCAAGTGACATGAAATCAGAGAGAAAGATGGTTTTGTTTGAAAAGAGAGATATTTATGACGTGTTTACACTGTATGCCTGCTCTACACTCTTAAGTAGCATGTACATTTGCCAAAAAAACCCAACTTATATGTAAGAGACAGCAGAGCAGAAAAACAGGATAACCTAAAGTGATCCCCTGCTTGGCCTAAACTGGCAACACTGGAGTCCTCTCTATTTTTTCACTGTGGACTGATGAGACCTCTAACACGATAGAAAACGCTGCATAGGATCACAGTAACAATTTTAACATGACAGGATTTCAACTCCTCAGAACAAAGCTGCTACAGAAAAATACTCCTCACCGTGGTACAGTATAGTTCATCACAGATTGCCTTCTTGCCTGGTGTGCCTTTCTCATCTTGTTTCCAGAGCCCTTTTTCCCTTCAGTATATGGTAACATCTTTGTACAATCCTTAGTGAGAGTTTTAATTCACATTTTATATCAAGCAGAACTATGCAATCGGGAGAGCGTCTCCAAAGCAGCATAAATATCAGCTCTCCCTTGTCCCACAGGTGCTGTTTGAACCTCTTAATTCCAGTTTTGCATTTTTTATTTTCCTTGTAGTAGTGCTAAATTCTTCTCTCAAATAGTAGTCCAAAAACATGTCTTGCTAGTTTACAGTAAAATTGCATTTGATTCAAATAAACATGAAGCTTGATTCAAATAAATATGAAGCAAGACCCAAGTTCAGTTCCTACAGCAAAAAGAGTATTTTTGATAATTATTTTCCCATGACAATATAATTTGTTTAAAAATAAGTGTTATGTTTCTTTCTACATGTATCAATAACCTAAAATTGGATTACTCCTTTTAATGTGTAACACGATTATTATTTTATTTTATTTTATTTTATTTTATTTTATTTTATTTTATTTTATTTTATTTTATTTTATTTATTTATTTTATTATATTTTATTTTATTTTACTTTCAGGGACTTATTTGTGGAGAAATTTCCTCTTTTTATGCCAATTAATAAGATAGAGAGCTTTTAACCTGCTAATACCCTCTGATAAAGAACATATTTTCACTGCTTGAGTTAGCTGGTCATGATATCTAAGTATCAACTCCACCTGTCAGTCTCTGCAGATAGATTATTCAGTTTACTGCAGTAAAGGCAAACATACGCCATTCGCTGGGCTATTCTTAGAAAGAGAATTCTACAATGCCCTAGGAAATGACCATAGTTATTCCTACCGTGTCTTCATGTTATTGTATAGTATGACCAAAAATAGTCAAAAAATAGAGGCTAAGTCTACTCGTCTTTTTCCCTGGAGCTTACTACACTTTAACATTATTTCTATGGTTATTTCTTGTGAATCCTTCATGGTCCCTAGAGACAGGTCAGCCATGATCCAGAACACACTAGCAAATCACTAGCTAACACTGCAGGGGGAACACGCTAAGCTTTTTCTGTTTTTCCATAAAATGTGACTTTGGGACACAGAGGAAGAAGTTATGAAAGCCAGCATGAATTTCTGCATTGTACTTACACTGATTTGGCTCAAGATACCAGGAAAAAAAGGAGAAATAATGAGTCAGAGGGCTTGTAGACAAACACCCATTTAATCTACAGAGCAGCAGATGTATAGTGAAAACTGTTAGCATATAATGAGATACTACAGTCCTGATCCTAAACAAAGTTGATTTATACTTCTTTTACAATTATGAGTTTGAGGATAAGGGAAACAAACTTCTCTCTCACCTTTGCTGTAGGCAACTGGAGCTGCCACATATCTGGTTACCTTCTCATTACACTGAAATCAAAGTGGGAGGTGGAAAGGCAGAGGATTTTTCCAAATGTTTTTCAGGTTAGGATGTCACATAATCAAGACCTGGCATATGGATGGGAATTTCCAAGCTAGGAGCAGTGAAAAACCTTATGGATCCTGTGCAGGGCTTACTTGCCCCATTCCTGGTTTTGATACTGTGCTGCCATGTTTTTGTGATCTATGCTGCTCAAAAAAAAACAAACAAAAATGAACAGTCCCAAACTCGTAAACTACTGAGTCTCCTGTAAAGGACAAAGTCATGTTATATAACTCTAGATGTTGACATTCAGGCAGGGGGATTTGAATTTTTTAATTGAAAAAGATGTAAACCAGACAACAAAGATATTATATTACACTTACTTATATATTCTAAAGTGCCCTTCACTCATGGTATCTCAAATGTTTGAGAGAAAGAAATTCAGAGGTAAACCATCTAAATAAATAACTAGATAATTTTGTTCCAGCAAAGTGTTCTGGAATACTAGATTTTCCCTGTAAAAGAGTGATCCTGTTACCCAGCTGGCTTCAGCAAACAGAGATGAATTCTTTCATGCAGCACTGAGAACACTATTGGGCTTTTCCTTGGCCAGGCCATCATTGCAGCTTCCAGTTTCTGGAAGTCTTTGGAATAGGTTCAAGTTTCCAAAATTCTTTGGAATGCTGTTATTTTTATGGTAGGAAATGGTATGCAGGATGTGAGTATGAGCATATCCTTACAAACTATTTATGTTTGAAAAGCACTCTTGCTACTGTACGAATAAAATTAATGCATTTAGGTATGGGTCTAATTTGGTGTCATTCTGTGAGGAGATTTGCTTTTGTATAGTTCATTCTACATCTGCTTGCCTGGAATAAATAAATGTCCTTTCTAATTTCAACTGCAAAACAAAATCCATTTGCTGTGTTTCCATTGCATTTCATTTGCAATTTCTGATGAAATTTTGCGATGCTCTGGTTAGCAGAAATCAGCATCTGGGTCACTAAGCCCTAACATTAAAGTTTTAACAGCCATGGCAAAAAGCGTCAAAATCAAGACACCTCCGTTGTGTCCACTTCCCACATCTGCAGCCCCTCAGGCATCGAATGATGCTGAGAAGGACTTGGAGGTGCTGGTGAATGAGAAATTGGACATGAACAGTCCAGAAAGCCAATTGTATCTAGGGATGCATCAAAGGCACTGTGGCCAACAGGTCAAGGGAAGGGATTTGATTACTGCATCCAGCTCCGGAGTTCTCAACATAAGAAGGACATTGATCTGTCAAAGAAAGTCCAGAGAAGGCCCTCCAAGATGATTAGAGGGATGAAGACAATCTCCTATGAGGAAAGGATTGCTCATCCTGCAGAAGAGAAGGCTTCAGGGATGACCTAATTATGGCCTTCCAGTACCTGAAGGGAAAGTACAAGAAATGTGAAGAGAGACTATTTACAAGGGCATGTAGTGACAGGACAAGGGAGAATGGTTTTAAGCTGAAGAAGGGCAGGTTTAGATTAGATATTAGGGAGAAATTCTTTCCTGTGAGGGTGGTGGAACAGGTTGTCCAGAGAAGCGTCCCATCCCTGGAAGTGTTCAAAGCCAGTTTGGAAGGGGCCCTGATCAACATAGTCCAGTGGAAGGTGCACCTGCCCATGGGAGGAGTTTGGAACTAGATGACCTTTAAGGACCCTCCCAACCAAAGCCGTTCCATGATTTTATGATTCTATGATAAAGTAACCCATGGAAATGTCTCTGACAAAAGTTACAGATAGAGATTAAAAGGTGGGATATATTTTATGTGCAAAATACCTGGATTTTATGTTTTGTCCAATGAAACGTGCTGAATGGCCTAAAAATGGAGGCAAACGTAGCTAATTTTTACTTAAAGCTGCTACATATTGCTGAAGTGGGACAAAAATTTCTCCTATAGAAAACAAAATGACCTACCAGTGGCGTACCTTTATTACAGGAAAGTACATGTCCGTTGAAGTCAACGATGTTGTTTCTATTTCCATTGTGACTGTGCTTCCAGAAATTCACTCTTACAATTGAATCAAATATTCTGTAAACGTGTTCAGATTGTAAACTTATTGTTTTGTCAAAGATAATGTAAATTTGCATCAAAACAGCTCAGTCATGAACTGTGTAAAAAAACAGACAGTCTAAAGCCAACTCTTTTTCAAATTTTTAGTTTCTGGACAATGTTTACAGCTTTTAATAGCTGCTCTTTTTTTTCCTTGAAATTCTGAAATGTATGCAGTACATGCAGTACATATTTTTCTCAGAGTGTTCTCATGGGTCACCTTCAGCTGCTCCTAAAAATGAACAATGTTTTTCAAGTCTTGTTCGTCTAAACAATCCTATTTTATACATGTGTTTATTGATGCATTCTTGTCTTTGGAAGAGAATGGGATATAACCACAATTGTGCACCATCTGGGAATTGTACAACCTCAGTAAACTGGCCACTGATTTCTTCTGCTTTCAGCTGCACAACTCAGTGAAATTTAGACTCCCTCTTTGCAGAGTTCCCCCTGTGTTTGCCAGATGCTGGACATTCTCAGAAGTACAAAAGAAGGCCAAGGGAAGGCAGTCTGTTTCCAGAGACATGGGCATGTCCTAACTTTTTCAGAAAGCCTTCAAGGCACTTGTGTGGTCTCACTGTGAGTTAAAAATTAGCAATGGAGCAGCCAAGTATAATAAAGTTGTGTCAAATACTTCTCATAGCAGGTAATGTGATGAAAAGTTTGGACTTCCAAAGATTTATGAATATGCATCAGGTCCCTGACTACAGTTTTAAGAAAGTAAAAATACAATAGCTTCTTTTTAAAACAGCTGTAAAGCAAAAGGTCATAGTCAGGAGATGTAAACACGAGGAGAACCAGCTTAAGGTCTAAATTGTCATGTGCATGGGACCTCGCAGGAACACAGATATTGTCCCCAGGGGTAAGTAGGGATCCTGAACTGCCCCGCAAAGCCTGGCCAAGGGGCTAACTGGGGACTGAATGAAGGACATGGTGCAAGCACAGCAGCACAGGACTTCCAACTGCACCCTCAGCTGTGCATTAGGTTTTTCTCTTGCCTGTTACTCTTTTCCTCAGTCCACATGCCTAATCCTGTCTCAACTTCTGCTGGGTCACCAGCAAATAAATTTCACCTTTTCTGTGTGCTTAAAACTCTATCTATTGTCATGCATCTATATTACGGGGGACAAACATCCCCAGTGGAGACTTCCCTTTGGAGATTGACATCACAGTGTGGATGGGGAAGCCAAGTACCATCTTCAAAAGTTCTCCAAGTTGCCAAAGATGTATTTTCATCACCAGATGAACAGGCAGTATTTTCATCTGCTGAAATATTTCCAGATATGCTATCATGTCTAATGTTCCATTTTTTACCTAAATGTTTTCTAATTATGCCTGACTTATGTGGAAGTAAATGATTGCAATATCTGCATTTACAATGATCCTAGCCATGTCTTGGAGAACAAAATAGACAGACTATTTGCATTGCCTGCATACAAATTGTTGGGCAAACAGGATTGCATTGTGAGTAGCAAACCTCATCTCCAACAATAGGGATATATAATTCAGAAAAAAGGCAATTCTTGCATCATCAGTTATCCCTTCTGCCCTAGAATAAGGTAGCTAGAGCCTTTCATTTCCTTAAAAAAACCCAACCAAATTATGCCATGTACTGTAAGGTCAGAGTTTGTGAGCAGCCTTGCAAGACATCTCAGAAACAGTCTCAGTCAGTCCTCATCCTGGATCCTGGCAACATCTTTGGGTGAAGTGCATTGCCATAGGAGGCAGAATTGTAGCCTCTGAGCCTTGACCTTCATCTGCAGGAGTTGCAGACTCAGCCATAGACCGATAGTTCATAAGGGAACACATCTCTTTTGGTACTAACAAATCCCTGAGGAGTTGAGGAAAACTGAAAATAAGATTCAATTAATGAAACCACCTGGTTACTTGTGTGGTCAGGGAGGAGATGGAAAGTGCTTACTCTGCCTGTGGGGCTGCTTGAAGTAGTACCTTCAGAGCTTCTGACTCAGATATGCTGAACTCAAACGTATATCTTGTTATGACCCATCTAAAGGGATGTTTAGTTGTGAAATTAAACAGAGTAGTCAAATGCTTCAAAACAATGACAATCCACAGTAATGCTTCCATTCATTTTTTATTAAGTTTTATTAAGTAGAATGAGGCTGCCTTTCAGCTGGGAAGGGCTGGAAATCATTCAGTGAACTCAGAATATAGCCCAATTGTTTTCATGTCTGTCTCTTTCCAAGGACAGCCTGCCTGTCCATGATGTGTGTGATGCCACAGTACTACAAATAGCACACTTGTGACTGATCAGCTGAGGCCTCTGCCCAGCTGTATGGGGTTACAGAAATTCTTTAAGACTTCCCATTATGGTGTCACTTGGTTGTTTTTCCCCCACATTCCCCTAGTTGTTCTGTGTCTAGTGCCTCTCTCCACCAGACTGATCTCAGGACTGTCCCTTAGTGATGCTACTTAACTCCACAGTGGAGGCAGCACTGTGAAGTGCTTCAGCAATGCACTGACAGCGTCTGGCCAGGCAATACCACGCCACGTTCTCTTTTGCATTTATAGAGCCTCATTTACCCCCATGCTTTGAGCAGATATGCTCTGCTACAGCACTTTGAAGAGGAGAACAAGAAGAATTAACATTGACTGCAGAGAACAGGAAAGGACATGGAGCTCGCCATCAGCCTTTCCATGTCTGCACTGCTGGGGCAGGGCCAAGAAAGCAGCAAAGACAAGGAGATTGCAGTTGGTAATTTTGGTGTCAGTGGAGGTTGCGGACACCTGCATAAACATACTGTTGATGCTATTAGCACTAACTAAATACTATTGGATTAGAAATATGTTGCCTACCATTGCTTAGTTGGGAGCAAGTGACTGACATCAGGAATGAAGGAAGAAACCCCTGACTGTGGAAAGTGCTGTTAAATCTGGGAACCGGTTTCCTTTAGGGGAACACTGCCCTCACATGATTTTTAAAAATGGCATGAGGGAAGAGCCTAAACAGTACAGTTCACTTGGTAATTTTTCATGAAGACAGTACAGATGATTTATAATTCACTGATCTGATTTTGAGTTCACCTATGTTACCCTAGAACCACAGATCACAGAAGCAAAAAACCTTGAACTCCCACCCCCGGTGCATACATTCCTCTAGAGGCAGTAGTCTCTACACAAACAATCTAGTTATTTTGTTGTATTTGACAGTTTTACAGCCGTCATAAACAATATGAAATGACCTTACTATGAACCATTCTGGCAACCTGCCCTGTCCTGCCTCAGGTCAGACTGAAGGTGGAATGAAGTTCAGCACAAAACTGACAAAACATTCATATGAACATTCATAGCTTAAAAGCAGTCAAAATTAAGGGTCTTTTGTTTGTTGGTGATTCTTTAAAATCACATTTTTCAGTAAATCAAAACTATTTGCACAACTCAGGAAAGAAAAAAAAAAAGAAACTTGTTCTGAAATTTCCCTATACAGATAACTTATAAGGAACAAATTTCCTTCTTTCTCTAGAATTGCGTTTTCTTTGAAACTTTAAGCTCATTATAGCAAAGCTACACCTAGTAGATGAAATCCAGTTAGAATGCAAAGCTTTATTATTTTTTTCTTTGGTTATATTGATTTGTGGAAAATTTTAAAATATCTCCATCTTGATTGGCAGTAAGACATTTTCACAGTACTTTGGATGGTTTTTAGCTAGAGAGCTGAAACACAGAATCACAGCATAACTGAGGTTGGAAAGCAATTCTGGAGATCTCACCATTCCAAATCCTCAGCTAAAAGCAGGGGCAATTCAAGCAGGTTGCTTAGGCCTTTTTTTCTCCTCTGCATTTTGTGTTGTAGAGTACAGTTGCAGTTGCAAAAAGACTTCTTTTCTTTGGACTCTAGATTTAGATATCCAGTAACATCAGCATTTACTCATCAGCTCCCTTAGATATATGGGCTGCAATTTCAGTAATTCTCTGTGCTGTTTGTGTTGAATAAAAAATGATACTAGGGTATGCAGTGCATACATGTGGTACATTGAATGGCTGGCTCCAGTCAGACACATAGGGAAAGTGAGAGTAGATTTCCACAAATCTCTCTGGGTAATACAGTATTCTACTGTCCACCTAAACTGTCTCTGACCAGAGGCAACTTAGATACTGCAGAACATGACAAAATGAGGGAATAGAAAGGCAATGAAGTCTAGTTTTCACTCTGATTTCTGTGGTGGAACCTAAATGTTTCAAAATACGAAAGTGCCAAATTTAAATAAATCTGCTGAAAGCTGCTATGCTTATACTCCATTTCAATATGTCCCAAAACCACTGGAATTCTGCCAACTTCACTTGGAACAGAAACTGTCACTTTGGAGGGTACAATAGAACCTCTTTTTTTCTCTAATGCCACCATGAATATTGGAGATGTCATTTCTATAAAAGCCATTGATAATGTCATTGAAGGAGAGAGAAGAGACCATTTGGATATCTATGAGGATTTTAATGTGTCCAAACTGTAAGGCAGGGGGAATCCAAAATGTCAGCTTGCAATGTTTCAGATCCATCCTTCAAATCGCACTTGCTGAGATCATACTTCTAGTTCTGTTTACTAAGACAACTGTGCATTATAAAATAGTATTAATTCATTGCTATGCCATATCTTGTGAGATTCTTGAACTATGTTCCAAAAAGACTAAAATAAGACAAAATAAAAGATCTGCCAATGTTTTTCTCTTTCCTATTAGCTATTTTATTATTTATTTTACTCTCATTATTCTAACATAGCACACTTCAGAATAAAGAGTTTTAAGGGCAGTTGAAATTTTTAGAATGTTGGCAACAACATTCGTCTCTGGAAATAGCTAGAAGGAAGTCATAATTGTGCAAGTTTTACTTTCTTTTATCCTATACACTTTCCTATCTGTATCATACATTTTATATAAATTTTTCATAGCATATTTCTCTTCAGGAAGCCAAGAAATATGTTTCTGATATAATCATAATATAGTAATAGATCAGAGCAGGGGCACATTGATGTAGCACCTTGTAAACATAAAATAAATGCATTCCCTGTGCTCAGAATATAGGAATTGCATCTAAAGGGAAATAAATCTGCAGAAGTCAAAAGTTTTCTTTCAAAGACTATTTTAGAACAACAGTTTTGACAGTGTCTTAGTTCCAGAAGAAAAGGGACAATCTGAATTTCCCAAGGGTGGCCTCAAAACTGCCTTCAGCCCACAGAAAAGAGAACCTGAGCCTACCTGACGTAGTGCCCTTGAACTCCACTAGGACTGAAAGTCTGAAGGATCCCCTCTGGGATGAAGTTGTATCCACTTGCTGTCAAGCAAAGGATACTCATAAACAAAGGGTGATTTGGTCTTGTGTTTAATCAGGCATAAAACACAGAAGGAAAAAATGTGAAGGTGTGGTGACAAGTCTAGGTCTAGGCCACTGATAAAAAGCCAAGATAAAAAAGCTATACAGAGATGAAGATGGGGAAAGAACACTCATTTCTAGTGAGATTGGTGAAAAAACTTGTATACTATCTGGAATTCGGAGGTACAAATAACTCACAGAAAAATAGCTTGGTCTAAGGAATAAACTTCTGAACAGATTCTGGAAATACAGTTTCACCAATTGTAAACAGGATTTTGTAGCACTGAAATAGTGATCTTCCATTTAATACTAAGAGGAATAACAGCTAGGGAGGATGGCAGTGTTTTCTGTGGTCTGGCTGGCTGCAGAAACACTGTTGGACAGTGTTGAACAGACAGCCATATCTGCCCCCCTCAGCTGGAGGAAAACCATGGCTATGTGGATCTCTGCAGCATTTTGTTAGAAGTAGCAAAATGAAAAGTGTCAAGACAGATCTCTGAAACATTACAGGAAAGTCTATATGTATTACAGTTCAAGATCAAATAAAAAGTCACACTGTCAAGGAAAGAAAATGCTCTCTTGAAGTAAATGTTAAAACACAGAAATGTGTTTTTAACCTGGCAGCTTGTCCTGTTTCACTTAAGTATCTAAGTGGGCAAGTGAGTTCGTAGCACAAGCTGAAAGGATGCCTACCCTCATATCTGACTCGATAGTACTAGCAGAGCTAGATGAAGTAGCACATCCTTGCAGAGAGACTGTAGGCACACCTCTTCCTTGCTCTTTAATCCTAGNGAAAAATCAAGAAACTGAGTGAGAGGTAAAAGAAGAAAAAAAATTAAGTCTTGAGGTAGCAGATAAACCTCTGAGCTAGCATTGAACAAATGCACATATGCTTTAAACAGAGACAAATCTAGAGTGAGGAGGAAAATTAAGGGAAATAGCCCATGTTTTTTACCAGAAGTTTGTTGGACTGCAAATAGCATTTGAGGAAAATGCATAACAGATGGTACCTTCATGAGAAAGGAGACAGAAAGAAATTTACAGTATATAAACTATTCTATGAAATACCGGGGCAAAAGTAAGTGCTAAAAGGATTAAGGGAACTGGCAAATTATATAGAAAGTGAAGAAGCTGTGGTCTGCTTGAGATAAATGAGGGCCTGCAGCTGTGGGCTACATTCTAGGCAAAAGAGAAGGAGATATGCACTGACAAAAACGTATATGAGAAAAGAGATGAAAGCGACAGAGCACAGATGAAAAGTCGATGCACAGATGACCAATAAAACCACAATTAAGGGAGTGTTTGTAGGAGTGCTCCAGAGTCCAGTATCTGAATCCCAGCAAAGAGATTAGAAATCAGAAGAAAAACTATATGGGGATGTACCTATGAATCAAGCAGAAGGGATGAAATCTTATTTCTGTTACTTTCAAATAGCCAATGTAAAGGAACAAATAAGAAAATGATAGTACTTTAGTTTCATGTATAGTCTTCTTTCATCTACCTCTTGATACTACAATGTTTTGACCATTGTGCACATGCAGAACCACACGAAGCCATGACATTACTGTGGTACTTGGAGCATTAGGCTACACTTGACTCTTGATAGGATCATCAGACCAGAACCTCCACTAATCTTACTTGTAAATCCAGTCTCCTGAGGAAAATTGAAACGGATCTCAAATCTCATTTCCCAGCAAGGTGTTCTTAGCCCACAGAAATAACATGTCCTTAGGTGGGAAGCTTTGCTATTAGGGCTTCTCCATTTGTACTGGACCAGGGGGGTCCAGTTTACCCCCCATGTTTACTGGACCAGGGGGGCAACCCATTTATTAAGGCACTTATTTAGGAGTGAGCATTAGCAAATGAACATTTGAACATTAAAAATCCCCAGGAATTTTCCTGGTGTAGCCTAACTCAAGGACTGAGCTGTAATAAGAGAAAATGTATGTAGGAGTTTGGAGGTGAAGTGAGCACCACTGAAGTGCCTGATGACTGAAGACTGCAAAGGAAACCTAAATGATACTAAACTAGAGTGGCAGTGTCCAACCATGAGCGTCTCTCTCACTGAAATACATAACTATGCAACATCCATGCTCTACATGCAACACGTAAGGAGAATGTGTCAGGACAGAAAGATGGGAGGAATGTCTGATAGCCTTGAGTGCTGTGCTGCCCTTCAGAAGAACCTGGACAGGTTGGAGACACAGGCAGAGAACCGATTGCCCAGAGAGGTTGTGAAGTCTCCTTCACTGGAGGTACTCAAGAACTGCCTGGACACAATTCTGTGCCATGTGCTGTAGGATGATCCTGTTCGGGCAGGGAGTTCGGAACACATGACCCACTATTATCTCTTCCAACATTACCCGTTCTGTGATTCTGTGATTTAGATAGCATCTACAGAATCCAGCCTGTAGAGCTAGTGTAATTGCTAGACTACACCAAGAGAAATACTATTTTGTAAGTATTGAATCTTGATTTGTATCTTGCCCAGGCTGAAAGAATAGAAACTTGATTCCAGAATTTATACCACTGATTCTTACCCTGAAGTTCTGTTGATGGGGTTTTTTTCCAGGCCACAGACAAAGGAGAAAAAGGACCTCACTTTCTGATCCAGATTTCAGAGATTAAGATAGTTAATTATGATGTGATGCCCCAACTTTTCTTCCTTTCTGCAAGACAGTATTTCAAGAGTCTGGAGAACAATGGATACTATGAAAAAGAAAATGGATAAAACACATAATCTTGTGGAAAAGTGGCCAGTTTTATTTCACTTTTAAAAATGGAAATAAATATCTAGGAGGCTATTTATTGGCAAAGTAAAACATTATGAAATTAATTAGAATGACTTTAACAGCAGAAAGAATCATCAAGCTGCAGTCAAGCTGAAAACACAGAAAATGAAAAAAGAAGCATTTCATAAAATAAATTCCTTATGTCTGTAGTTAAGAATATCTTCCTGCATCTGTTGAATTTTGTTCAGCATTTATTCATCTGAATGTAGAAGGAAATTAGTAAGCTCCAGCATGTTAATATCCAACTCATATATTTTAATGGGTCTATATTCACTTCACTACATCTACAAACTCCTGCCAGTAGCAAGTAATACTGTGTTATTGCGATAATGCAAACAAGTTAAAGGCCATGCAGACCTGAAACAACAAAACCTTGAGAATGACACAACTGAGATTAAGAGTGTTATACAGAATCTTTTAAAATCTATAACTAACTTGTCCCTGTTAAAATGCCAAATTCAATTACTACAACAATTTAAATTACAGTGATAATCTGAAAAGAACCAAGAAGTGGTCTTTATTAACAGGTCTGCTTTTCAGCACTGACTTGTTTCTATTCATCTGGATACTGAAAAGTTTTTACTAAGATTTTTTTTCTACTTTGGCTTTTCAATTCCTTAGCAGCCAAGCAGATCCCACTTTGTCATGAGCATCTTCAGCTAAGTTGTTGTGTGCAAGGGATACACGGTTGCCACTAATGTCCTATTCCACCCCATTGACATTTTGCAAATACTGGAGGTGAGATGAAATGTATGTATGAAAATGTATGAAAAAAACCCCCAGAATGACTACAAAAATACCTAATAAAATAAATATTTAAAATAAATAAATATTTAACTTTATTTTACTTACATATGTCAACAGTAAAATTAGCTCAGCTGTTAAAATGCAATGCTTCCATAAAAAGGTTAGTCTTCCTGGTGAGAAACACGTTTCAACCTATGAATAAAAGTCAAGACTCATTATTAAGTGCCATCATACGCATGATGTCATTTTTAACTTGAAGCAGACCTCCCATGTTTTGGCATGGCAATTTAGCTATAGGGTGATTTTGGACCTATTGTGGAAAAAGTCTTGTAGCTTTATAATAGAAAAGAAGATGCTGTCAAATTATGATCGAAGTGCATAGATCGTCCAAGATATGTGAGGCAATTCATGTAAGAAACTGTGGAATTGTCCTAAAATGGATCAAAGCATAAGCAAAATAAATGCTAACAGAATATTTTATAACTGGTGATCTTTAAAGTTAACTTGAAATTAATTTCTAATAACAAATGAAAACTTATATTTATTTGAAAATAAACATGGGCTTACTGTTCATCTCCACACAAGCTTTAAGTGCTGGTGGAGGCTGTATGTACTAAGGATCAACTGAAGGCTAGACACTCTGGCATAACCCAGCTGAGGACAGGCTGCTTCGCAAGGAGTGGAGCCTTCATTTATCTTTTTTTCATTGTGACACATAACCCTGAGGACACAGAGACATTACATGTTCCTCTCATAAGTAATTTTTCCTGTTTTTCTTCAATCACTATGTTACGTTTTGTTGTATTTTGATTTTTTCAATGCCAGATAATAGCTTTAGGTTTTTTGGACCTAAAACCTTTTGCATGGAATGAAGGGTCATGTTTGCCTTGCATGACCTTCTTGGACAAATAATTAGTTGGTCTTTCTTGCCTTTCAGAATAGCAGAGTATTTAAGATAAAAATGACTTTGATACAAACAATGAATAATGAAGTATTCAAATAAATCTTCTTTTATATTTTGCAGAAGCAAATAAATCAATATCTTATAATCCTGCGTAACAATCAGCAAATAAAGCTGGTAGATAGTGAATGCAGAAAGACTTACTTCCCATTTAAGCCCAAAGTGGTTTATGATTGTAATATATTATTGATGTTCTGTCTACCCTTAAGATTCAGATACTCTCAAAAACAGCTGAGCCCATATGTCCCATAAGTAATTTTCCTACTCTTCAGAGTGTCCTTGTCAGGCTTTCTGAAATACTGGCTGACCAGCAAAATGATAGAGTAAAAATATCTGTAGAGTGGAAATCAGTTAAGTCACATTCCTCCACAATTTCATGAAAGACTTAAATTTTTCACTTTCTTAGTTATACCACTAAATAAGTCCTTTCCAATCCTTTTCTCTAGCCTGAATGAACATTCTGAGGTTTTCTAGAATTTGTCCTGTTGCATAGATGGTCCTCTATGTTGCTTTTTCTGCACAAAACCTCCACGTACCTAGTAGTCTCTCTGCTTCTTCCCTTCCACTGGGTCTCATCATAGCTGTTTCTAATTTGTTCATTGCCTTGAGCTGCTGGCAATTACCATTTAAATAATGATGTCTTGATGTACATATTTCAATGCAGAGCAGATTGCTGAAGCACTGATGTGACCCTGCTGCTCTGGATTCACTATACTCGCTGCCATGTGGGCTACATGCAGACTTGCTGAGCCAGGAGGGCACAGTGGCGTGGAAGAGAGGGATCGGAGCACTGACAGCAGGCGGGAAGAGTGCTCTCTCCCAGCTCCCGTTCCTCTGCCGGTCCGAAGCGCACAACTGCCACCCCAGCCTTACCGACTCAGCTGCATTGCACAAGCAGCCTCCTCCTGGAGAGAAAAGCAGACACTGCATGCTGTCTCAGGTGGCCACACAAAAGTCAGAAGTAAGAAATGAGGATTACTTCAGGAAATTACTTCCCATCTCAGCATTCAAAGCATCACAAGTGAAAATTTCTGTAGAGGATACCCGAGGTCTCAGGTATAAGCTATAATGTTGGCCTGTCCTGTTCCTGCCTTAAGAGTCTTTCACCACCTTAAATTTGAATAACACTCAGAAGTCACACAGCAGTTAGACTGTATTTCTAGTGTACAGTGTTTTCAATTTGAAGATGCGAAACCAGAAATAAGCAGATTATACAAGTTATAAATTACAGATTCCTTGGATTTCAGTAGGCTTCAGTTGTGTTTGTATCATACCAAAGAAGTTTCTCATAGTTTAAGTCTTCCTCAATGAGCAAGAACTACTTTGAATCCAATCTGATTCCATGCAAAAATGCAGAATGAAATTAGCAGTACGAGAAGAGCCAAGGCTTACTAGAAATAAAACATCAAACATAAATTTCTCAAGGAGCTAGAACGTTTTTCACAAGTGTTTTCTTGCGACCTTGAAAGCTTCTAGTATTCAATAAGATCCTAAGATACATACCTGAAACCTCAGATTGAAACTATCCAGTATCACAGCTTCCTCCAAAAATTAGTAATAAAACATTTACTAAGAGCTACCTTTTACATTTTGCAGTCCTTATATTTATTTTTAACTTACTTCGGAGTTTTTAGAATCCTTCTTCTTAAAAAAAAAAAAGAAAAAAAAAAAAGAAAAAAAAAAAGCAGCCTTGAAATAAATCTGTCATGATTTAATTCAGAAACCACAATTTAAATAAATAAATTGGTACTCTTCCCAGTCTGTCAGTGGGACTATTTCCTTGATGAACTTCTCAATGCCTATATATTGCACTTTTGCTTGGACAATAATTCCTATAAAATCTTCATGTATAACTTTCTTTTCTTGTCCTTTGGCAATATTTTGAAGAAAATTGTCCAAAAGAATTGGCTAAGGACTTCTGCCACAGTTAATATGAAAAAAATTGAAGAGTTATGACACAATTATGTAAAAACTGTAAAACCATAAAAATATTATTGCCTGCAACCTTGAATATAAAATAATAGACAGATAATCAGTATGGCTTACCATGTAACAGTGAGAATTTAAGGCATTCTGTGAATGAATTTGCATAAGTATTTTGTGTTTAATTGGTGCATTTTTAAAGCAAACAATTTTGCAGCACACCACAGCCTTTGACAGAAAAGGCTGTATTCCTTTTGGAAGAAAATTAATTTAAAAATGTATCACAGGTGCCAAATTGACTCCAGATGCTACTTTAATTCCTCTAAAATAAAGTCCCTAAAACATCTTTTAAGTGGATATATGCAGTAACCAAAATTTTCATGAGACAAATTTGCTCCTACTGTCCTGAACTAATGATTAATGTAGCCATAGCCAAAGCTGGTGCCATTTATTTTGGTAACCTAAAAAAAAAATTGTTGTTCACTGTCTGAAAATCAAATTATTTCTGTGGTTAGTTTTTTTAATTTGACAGTTGTTATACTGCCCACACTTATGTCTTCTTTCTCCCTCTCTGGACTGATAGGTTTCAGTTATGCATTGAAGAGATGTACTAGTGTATTCTAGCAGAAAGGTGATGGAGGGAACACCTTAGGAACCAGTGGATACATCCTGCAAATTGCTGTCTTCTTGTGGGGTTGGTTCTGCTCACAGAGAGTCAATTTCTATGACCTTGGGAACCTGCTTTTCAAGGAATACAGAAGGTCTCCCAAGGAAAATTGAGATGTATCTGAGAAAGCGGTGCAGAAACAGTCTTATGATTCTTGCTATCCTTGTGCTAGTTTCCATAAGAAATTCCTTGCCTTGCTTTTTAAGGGGAGGAATAGAGGATGAGTGTGCCTATATGAGAGGTTTCCTCTACTCTCCCAAGAGATCTGAGAAAAAGGGGACTCCTTCTTAAGTGCCTGGGGAACAGATGGGGAAGAGGGTAAAAAATTCTGTATAAACATAGAATGGGGTAATAAGGATTATGAAGATTAGTAGGTAGCTCACAACTGGACCACTGCACTGCACTTTTTAGAAAAGACAGACTGTAAAGATAAGAGCTGGCAAATTGCACTCTCCACAAAGGAGTAGCTCACTTGCACAGACCTGTTGAAAACTTACATTTGAACAAAATCAGAGCAGTAGCCAACCAGGAGGTGTAGCATCCGATACAGATTGCACAAGTAGTAAGTGGAGAAGCTAGGTGAACCTTTAATAACTTGAAGGATCCTCCCAGCTGAAAGCTCTGATTGTCATGGGGGACTTTAATCACTCCAATATCTGCTGGAAAAGCAACAAAGCTGGGAACGTGCTGATTTTTTGGTGTAGCTGTGAGACAGGCTGACAGGGAATGATGTTCTGCAGATCCTGGTACTCATAAACAAAGAAAAACTCATTTTCTAACCAATGACAGTCAATAGCAATCATTGGCAGCTATGACTGCTGTGGCCATAACTTGAATCCAGGTGCCCAAGAGAAATTAGGAAGACAAGCAGTTTTAGGAGAGCAATCTTGGCTACTTCAGGACGTTGGTTGGCACGATCCCCTAAGAGGCTGCCTGGAAGGGCAAAGAAGGGGAGACAAATTTTCAAATGCAACCTCCTCAAGACATAACAGTCTGATGTAATGGATAAGCAAACAGGCAGTCATCACAGGGGGCCAACTTCACTGAACAGATTACTCCTGAGCTCAAACGCTGAAAGGAAATTTAGGGAAATGGGATAGACAACCACAGATGAATATGAAAAAATTTTCTGGGTATGGATGGGAGGGACAAAGAACACAAAGAAGGTGCTAGTGCCTCCTTTGCCCTAATCCTTACTAGCATAGTCTGCTCTTAGGTTCCCCATGCTTCCACGACGAACAGAATCTTGGCAAGAGAAGTACCATCCACTTCAGGAGACAGTAAAATCAGTGACCACTTAGATCAGCTGGATACACATAAGCCCATAGGATCAGATCCTGAGAAATTTGAGAGATGACACAAAGCTGTGGTCTGTTAGTCTTAGAAAAAGTGTGATAACTTGGTATGTTTCTAATACCTAGGAAAACAAAGCAACGTCATTGCTATCTTCAAAAGATGCAAGGAAAATGTTGGAATACTGATTGGTCAGCCTCACCCCTATCCCTGGAAAGACTGTGGAACATATCTGAATATCCTGAGACACATAAATGAAAGTAAAAAAACAGGAGAATCAGTGTATTCATTGAGGGTAAATCATGACTGACCAACCCAATTGTCTTCTGTCGTGGCTAATTAACTGCAGGAGGGGACAGGAATGGGTTTGTGCTACCTCAAGAATGGCAGGGTTTGAAGCACAAATACTCCTACCGATAGCGTGAGACAAAACAGCCTCAGTGGGCCATCTATAACGTGTGTGGAAGACATGGCTGGACCGCTGGACTCAGAGAGCCATGATCGATGGCAAGCAGTTACAAGTGCCTGTCTTCATGTGCCAATATCTTCTACCCTGCCCATTCACCAAGTTTGTAGATGTAACAAAACTGAGATGGATGAGAAAATGGTTGTTATTGATATACTTGAAGGGGAAGGCTGTCATTCACAGGGAATTTAACAGGAGCATCCTGAACTTCATCAAAGATGAAAACAAAGTTCTGCACTGTTAAAAAACAGCCTGAAATGCCTTGGGACAGTGCTGGAAGTCCTGATGGGCAATAAATTTAATATGTGCCTGCATGTCCCTTTCGCAGCAATGGCTGCCTGCACTTTTGTGTTGCAAAGACATAGCTGAGGGTTTGAGAGATATATTTATTTCCCTCTGCTCAACACTGAAGAGGCCTCACTTGAAATACCGTGCCTATTTTTCAGCTAGAACAGACAGACAAGAATAAAATGTCAACAGGCTGGAAGAAATCCAGTAGAAAAGCAGGTAGATGAGTACAGGTTGGAGAACACAAATGTCAAGGAAAGTCTGAGGGAAAAGAGCTTGTTCAGTCAAGAGTAGAGAATTCTTCCTCTTGCTCTACTCAACTTTCTAAAGGAGACAGAATAGAAGACAAACTTATTTTCAGATGTGTGCAGGGAATTGAGAAGAGGCAATGGCTGGATGTTATATTCCAGGGATATTCCAGGAGGCTTATGTTGTAATGTGGGAGCACCAGGAGAAACTGCCCAGAGACGTTTTGGAATTTCCATCCTTGCAAATTTCAAAATTTGGCCAGGTGAAGCCCTGTGGAACCGGAACTAATTTCGAAGTTTTTCATGTTTTGAGTGTGGGGTTGGAGTGAATGAGCTCCAGAGGTCACTTCCTGTGCTTTTGCTGAAGTGGTGTGGTCTTGTTTTCTAGCTGATTGTTATAAGATTTTGAAAGTGTGGGGTATTTTGATGGTATGAACTAGGAAAGTTTTGTATATGCAGAACTGAATGTGGACAATGAAACTGCTCCATCTCCACATCTTTAAAGTACCTGCAAAATTCCATGCACCCACAGCAATCCACACGATCATTCTGGCAAAAAGTCATCTGTAGTGCAGCTGAACCATGTTGTAAATCTTTGGGTTTTCTAAGCCTTTTTTTCTGAAATTATTTTTTTTACTTAATGCAAAACTTAGAAAATTTTTTTCTGTGTAGATAGGAAAATCACTGCTACTACCCTCTTTGGTATCCGAAAATCTAAATTCTCCCTCTTTGTACAACAAAATGCCTTAGTAAATTGCTTTGTGCTGAAGCTGGAGATAGTGATGTTTATCAAGAGCTTTCTTGAGAATTGGCCACACTGTATCCAAAAAGCTGTACCATGTGAAATTTAGCTTCCAGCTTTTAACTTCTGGAATGTTTGTCTTGACTTTAAAAATTGTGGAGTCTCTACATTTATTGAATGTGTACCACAGAAGACGTTTCTGAGGTTGTGGGGTTTTCTGGTAAATCTTTTAAATTTTCTACTTCAGAGATCTAGAAAACATTTTTGCTTTTTATTTTCAGGCACTTCATTTAATTTTCATTAAATTTTTTAATTTAATCTAATTTTTGTACTTGAGAGATTATTCTTTGCTACAATCAGAAGGAAGAAGAGCTGAACCTTCCTTCACATTACTGATGTACTGAAAGCTTTTATTGGTTTTAAACACATCACTGGTCATTCTTTCTACGGCCCCAGAAAGTGGCCTTCTGAAACAGTGATATGTTCATTTTTGCCTGTGTTTCATTTTGTTAATGTTTGGCAAAGGAGGATGTGTTTGTGTAGTGTGGGTTTAAAGTGTGTTTTTGTAATAGTAGTGTTATTGACTTCAACTCTCTGTGGTAAACATGAAAAAAACACCTCATCAGGTACTTCTGAGAGCTGATGAGTAGATAGTTGTAGTTCCAGAACAGCGTTGGGAATAGGGCTTAACCACCACCCTGTTGCATGTAATAGTGCTGCTTCCTTTGTATATTGCCACGTATACTCCCTATATGCATGGCAATGTTTTCACAAATTCAAGAATGTAAATGGTAGATTCATTAACAAAATATTCAGACTTTAAGTGTGATTCCATAGCCAGTTTGGGGGCATATATAAAATTGATGGGGTGAAAAGGAGATTTAATGAGGTTATGCATCTTATTTTCAGATGCCGAGATAGGATATTTGCAAGGAGTTTCTTGACTGTATGACAAACTGATAATAATTTTCAATATCATGCTAGCAGCTCTTTTCCAACTGATGCCAACAGATGCCCTGGGTAATTCTGAACTAACTGAAGATTCATCTTCGGAAAAGTTCTTGCTAAAAAAAGCCCGAGCATGTAAAGCTTGTCAGGAAGGAAAGCAGGGAAAGCAGAGAGGAGGTGAATAGCAGAGGCCAAAGTTTAGAAACAGGTGCTGGATGGAATAATGGAGTCTATTACTGCTCAGTAATAGATCCCTGCACTAGGAACAGATGTTAAGATTTCTCAGTTTTCAACAGTGGCAATGGCCATAAAGTGTGCTGGAAGCATAACTGGAACCATTTTCCTGGAGAATGGAGGAATTTCTTCACAGAAAGGGTTGTCAAACATTGGAACAGTTAGGTGATGGAGTTACTATCCCTGGAAGTGTTTAAGAAAAGAGTGGATGTGGCACTTAGTGCCATGATCTAGTTGACAAGGTGATGTTTGACCAGAAGTTGGACCTGACCTCGGAGGTCTTTTCCCACCTAATTGATTTTGTGGTTCTGTGATTCTGTGAAAGGCTATATATTGCTCACTTCACATACATTTTTTTCACAACACATAGACACCACTTCTCATATAGAGATAGAACATCTCTTTGTGGCACTGAAAATTTACACAGTGATTTACTCCTTATCTCTATGAGCAAGATTGTTTTTATGTTTAGAGACAGTTTTCCTTTCAATTAAATTTGAATTTTGTTGAAAAATTACCCTTAATAGTCATTAAATTCTAAACTGAGTGAATTAAAAACCTTGCAGACTTCCCAGCTGATATTTTATTAATTTCATATTTCAAGAAAAGAGGAATAACACAGTTTTCAAAACCATTTCTCTTGCTTGATCAATAGCCTATTTATAAAATTTTCCTACAGATAGAAAATTCTTGGAGTATAATTCTTCAACACTGTTAATCTCCCAAATTAAATTCCACCTATGTGCAGAAGCTCATCCCCTGAAGCACTATTTATCACAATAAAAATTAAATATAAGGTTGGTTTACAACAGGCCCATAAATTGAACTGCCTGTTAGATACTTTATGTCTCATTGCTTATGAATCTGTTCACAATCCTGCCCGTAATTACTAAAATGTATCACTTGAAATGTTTGCTGAAGTTGCATATTTAAAGTATTCTGTGTCAATGCACAAGCAAATTTGAGAAGTTTAACTGCATCTGAAACTTCTGTGAATCTATAATTATTTTTTTCCACTTATTTGAAACAAAATCAGAATGTCTTCTACCTCCCTAACATCTGATAAAAATGCCTGTGGATCAGTATTATGAAAGACCCAAATTTCCACCAGCCATTTTTGCCAGTCATATATTTTGAGTTCTATCTTGTATCTTCATTTGACATTTTCTCTGAAAATAACATGAGCGTAACAAGCTTTTAAAAACCTTGGGCTGAAATGAAATATTCTTGCTAATATATTTGTGCTGTCATTTTAGCTTGTATTTAAGCTCACCCTTGAAACTGAGCTCTCTAAATAATCCTCCTTCAGATTTTGAGCCTGCAGCCACTCAACTGGTGTGCTGTATGGAGAAAGACAAATGCACAATGAATGCTGGCTGCAACCTCGCTCCTGTCCCTACAGGCACGGGAAGCAAGCAGCTCAGGCCATGATGAATAGAAACCCACACTCGCACACGTAGAAAAATCCATATTCAAATAAACCTATTGAGCCCTGTTGTTGTCAGTGTGCCTTAATGGGTAACAGTGATCCTTTGCCCCTCATTGTAAGGATCTTTTCACCAGTATGTGCTAAATTACCTGTTGTTATGAGAAATATCATAATGACAAATGTCAGGCCTCAGATATCAAGGAACACTGCCTTAATGGGAACATTTATTGTGATGTTACTGCTTCACAGATGAAATTTATAAAGATTGTCAGGACTTAAATTTCTAGGAATGGGTTCCTAGGTGTTATTTTCTATCATGAAAACTAGCCCATATTGTAAGATTTTATAATGAACCACATGGATCATGAATTTCCAGCTTTCCAAAGAAGCTATATAACCAAACCTGTAAAGCTGGTTAGATGCCCTAAGATACACAGTCCCAAGCTCCTTTGTTTTTTGTCTGAATCCCACAGTGTTCCTATCCATCTAAATATCTATATGTCAAAAAGCCATTATAGGTCTGTCTCTGAAATTCGATGACATCTGGAAATTTGATTTTGGTGCAATCTAGTGGATGAAACTCAGAGCTGGGAGCTTCTGACTCCTTCGTGCTTATCTGATTTTGCTGCAAACATATTGCTTACCATTAGGCAAGCTATTTAAATGCCATGCCCTGGTTTGTCATGCTGCACTAATGGGAGCAATAAATACCATGGAACCCTGCTAATTAGAGCACCACGCATTCCTGCTGCTGGTCAGGCTGGTGAAAAATTGCTGTACTACGACTAGCAACAAATACATATCCTTCAGCTATGCTACAGATATTTCCAATCAACATTAGTTTTTCCATATAAGATGAAAGATGAAAGCCATCATTTTCAAATGCTTGTAACATAAGCAATGCAGATAACACAGAAGTTAATATTCAGAGAAGTCAACTATTTACAGTAGTAAATATTCAGAATTGCAAGGTTTCTTTGTGCCTATACTGCTGGCTGTTTTGAAGTTTAGCATGTGAACACATTCTGCAAAAACACAATTACATATAATTTTCTACCCAGCAGCTATTTTTATGCAAATACTACAGTTAGGAGAAGGTCCAGTGAACATGAACACTTCTAATTACTTCCATACTGTCATATGGTTTAAAATGGAGTCTTCTGTTTAGTATTAAAGCATTTTTCAAATTATAGCACAGCCTGTTTAGCTGTTTTAGCGGATTTAATATGGTTTATAAAGAAAACGGGAATTACAAAGGTGTCATATGCTGGATATTTGCAACCTAATTGTAAATGTTAAGAAAGGCTCTGGTTAAGATATATCCCCTACCTTCCTCTTCTGCATTGCATTTTCAACATTTTCAATTTCCTGCAGATCCAAGACTGCTGCTGCTACTACTCATAGTCGCTTCACCTTTGGCCTTTGTAATTTCATCCATCACATCGGGTGTTTTGTATTTTTGTATCTAGTTTATTAAACTTATAGGGCTGGGACTATGTCTTGCATTTTACATTCTCTAAATCCACTGAAGGCTGATATATTGTATATTCATAAGTCACACTTACCACTCAAAAGCCATTTATATGGTGTTTCTAATTGTTCATATGTCAGCAATTCCCATATTGGTTAAGTAATGTCATTAATTTGAGCATAGTAATCTAGATTAAATCACAGTTAAGGAGAGAGTTGTCACAGGACAAGGACAAGGAGGAGAGAAGACTTCAGGCTGCTTAGAGGACCAATAGTAAGGTCCCCTGGGAAAATGTTTTTTTCAAGTGACAGGTTCCATCAGTGCTGATCGCTTTCCAAACATTACCTCCTAAGGGCACAGGACCAGGCAATTCCAAATGCTGGAAGTTTAGCAGGCGAGACAGAAGGCCTGCTTGGCTAAGCAGGGATCTTCTCTTGGAAATAAGGCAAAAAAAGGAAGGTGTGTGTCCAGTGGAAGCAAGGTCAAGTGACATGGGAAAACTTCAGACGTGCTGCTTGCTGCTGCAGGGAGAAATTTTTTGTGGCCAAAGCTCAACAGGAGTTAAAGCAGCCAGAAATGTAGAGAGCAATAAAAAGACTTTTTTTTTCATATATATTAAGGGCAATATGCAATATAGAGATATCATTGGCCTATTATGGTGAGGATGATCACCTCACAAAGAGAGAACAGGCAGAGGTGTTTAATGCTTTCTTTGCCATGGTTTTCAATGTGGATAACAGACCAAGGGGCTCTCAGTGTCTTGAGCTGGAGGACTATGACTGTGAGAATGATCAACTCTCAGTTGACCCCGAAATTTTGCGGGATCTGCTGCTCCAGCTGCATCCCTACAAATCTATGGGGCTTGATGGGTTTCATCTCAGAATCCTCAAAGAGCTAGCTGATGCTGATGTCATCTTGCAACCTGTCTCAATGATTTTCGAGAGAGGTTCCAGCTGAGTGGAAGCTGGTGAACATTGTTTTGATTTTCAAGATGGGCAACAAAGGAGGACCCCAGAAATTCCAAGCCTATCGGTATCACTCCAGTGCCTGGTAAAGTTGTGGAGAAGAATATTCTGAAAAGTATTGAAAAACACCTGAAAGACAACGTAGTCATTGGTTGCAGCCAGCATGGCTTCACAAGAGGATAGTCCTGCTTATCAAATCTGATTTCTTTCTATGACAAGGTAAGCCACCTAGTTGATCAAGGGATGTAATATTTTTGGATTTCAGGAAAGCTTTAAATACTCTCACAGGATCTCTCTGGACAAAATGTCCAGCATACAGATGGATAAACACATCCTGTCACTAGTGGGGTTCTGCAGAGCCCTGTCTTAGGCCTTGTGCTCTTCAACATCTTCATAAATTACTTGGACATAGGACTGGAAGGATACCAAGCAAGTTTGCAGGTGATACAAAACTGGGAGGAGCTGTTGACTTCATCTAAGGCAGGAGGGCCCTGCAGAGAGACCTCAACAAATTAGAGGACTGGGCAATCACCAACCACATGAAGTACAACAAGGGAAAGTGTTGGATTCTGGGATGAGGCAACATTGGATGTATGTACAGTCTGGGGAATGAAATGCTGGAAAGGGTGCCATGGAAAGGAATATGGGGTCCTGGTTGATGGCAAGTTGGAAATGAGTCAGCAGTGCCCTGCAGCCAGGAGGGCAAACCATATCCAGGGGGTGTATCAGGCAAAGCATCGCCAGTTGAATGAGGGAGGTGATTGTCTTGCTCTGCTCTGCACTGTGTGGCCTCACCTTGAATATTGTGGGCAGTCTTGGTCACCGCAATATAAGAAAGATATTAAGCTCTTAGAGAGTGTCCAAAGGAGGGCAAAGAAGATGGTGAAGGGTTTGAGAGGAAGACGCATGAGGAGAAGCTAAGGTCAAAACACCAAGACAGACAGAGTTCCAGAAGTATTTGGACAACACTCTTGGACACATGGTGTGACTCTTGGGAATGATCCTGTACAGGGCTAGGAGTTGGACTCAGTGATTCTTGTGGGTCACTTTGAATTTACTATATTCTGTGATCTTAATGTTGTAATTTCCTGTTCTCTCATGATTTTTGTGCGCAAGAAGGGACAAAACCACTACAAATACCACTACTCTGAGGTTTTTTCCTTTTTTTTTTTTTTTCAGCCTGGAGAAGAGGAGGCTCAGGGGTGACCTTATCACTGTCTATAACTACCTGAAAGGAGGTTGTAGTCGGGCAGGGGTTGGTCTCTTCTCTCAGGCTCCCAATGACAGGATGAGAGGACACAGTCTTAGGCTGCATCAGGGGAGGTTAATGTTGGATACTAGGAGAAACTTTTTCACAGTGAGAGTGATTTCCCATTGGAATGGGCTTCCCAGGGAGGTGGTGTCATCGTCCCAGGATGTGTTTAAGGATAGTTTGGATGATGAACTTGGTGACATGGTTTAGATGGTTAGATGTTAGATTGGTGTTGGATATGTTCTTAAGTTAGGTAAAAGGTTGGACTTGATGATCTCTGCGGTCTTTTCCAACCTTGTTAATTCTGTGTTATTCTGTGTGTTAAAACCATTACTTTTTTCCAGCCATAAGGCCTTCCTAGCCTTGAGACTTGGGCCTTAGGAACTCTTGACGTGCATAAGCACATAGGGCAGCAAGGGACAAAGGCAGACTGCTCTTTTTCCTTGCTCCTGGTGCGAGGATGCAGTGATACCCAGGCAGTATGTCTAGGATGTAGTGCCCAGGCAGGCTGTCAGGAGCTGCACTGTCCCTCTGCATGGCACTGGCAATGCTTCTGCTTAGCAGCTTCCTCAAGGATGTTTGAGGTCCCCCAGTGATGTTTTTCAGAGATCTTTTTCAGAGTGGGAGGTAGGGGGATGCTAGGCCTTAAGTCTCATATGTCACTTATGGTTCTGCTGGACACTTCATCCTCACCACAGTCTGATCTCCAACATCTCCTCTTACCCCTCAATCCCACTGCAGAACACAGATATGCCACAAAGATAAGCACTCTGAAATCAGCATTCCTCTGAAATTCTGGGTGCAGATTTCTGACTTAAACAATGTATCATCCTGCTGAATTGATGGTATCAGAGTCTCTGCATGCAAAACAATCTAATTTTAAATAAATCTAACTAATTATTCAGGATAGAGTGCTATTATTATGTTAACATTTTAGTTTACATGTTTTTATAATTTTGTACTATCATTGTTTCTCATGACTCTAGATAACTTTTTGGGTGAATTGTGTGTAATATGGCTAATAGTCACTCTGTGGAAAAGAAAACGTAACTAATGAAAATTAGATGAAATGACTGTGTAGGGGCATGTTGGCTATATTTTGAGATGACAGTTTTCATACACTAACATAATATCTATGTAAAATATGAATATTCTTTAATTTGCATAAAGGCTTTAAATCTGAGATTTGTATATATAGGGGCATATCTGTCATTAAAAGACATATATAGATATATATATACATAAAAATTAATTTCCAGAGACTTTGTACTATACCAGATTTCATACTTTACCAGATTTCAGGTGGTGAAATTTTCAAAAACTCTCAACTCTGTCCAAGTTAGATTATGACTGCAATAAAATCTGAATTAAATTCAAAAATACTACACAGCATTTGCATTCAGCAAGTCTTAAACATGTTCAACAACACATTAGGATATATTTTGGTTTTTTCACGGTGTATAAGGAGATCTAAATGCTCCTCAGGATGTAGCATGCATCACAAACAAACAGTATATACTGATGTTTGGCCACTCATTATTTTCACTGAAACTATAAAAGAGAGGTATGAACCAAAATATGCCCAGGGAAGACATCCAGTGTCTACTTAGTGCAGTCAGAGGAATGGCCCCTGGCCCAGATTTGACCCAAGCTGGTCTGCGGTTCCAAGCAATCTCAAGCTTGGAAAACAAACCAGTCAGTCACAATAGGGAATTGGGCTATGGCCATCCTTTTTTAGATGACTCTACGGTATGCATGTAGGCCTTCCCTTTACAGTTGTCCTCTACCCAGACAGTGGCATGATTGCATGCTAACATAGATGGAGCCATGATGAAATACAGGGAAAAATTACCTCTTAAACAGAAATTTCAGAAAAAAAAAATCCTGTTCTGTCGACTCTGATTTTATTGTAAACACCTTTGATATTTTATTTTAAACCTGAATTTCTGGAAATAAGGGATTTAATTACTAGCTTCCTTTTCAGAAGCATCTTTTTGACATGCTTGGAAAGAACATTTATTTTTATTTTCTTTTTATTTTAATTTTTAATCTTAATTTTTATTATATTTTGAGGGCATGGGTTGCAGAGATCACTTTCATACTGCAGCCTGAAGTAATCCTAGCATCACGTTTTTTTGAGAGTGAGCACCATGCCGGAGATGAATAATGTCACTTCACACTTTCCCATCCACCGCACTTTTAACTGGGGAAAGTTCTTGTTGCAGGGAGAAATTTTTTCTTCAGCTTCACCTTTTGCCAAGTCTCACCAGCCTAAAACTACCGTAACCCTCCAGAAAAGTTGATATTAGACCACAGACACAGAGAAAGGGACTGAAAAGAAAATCGAAGACCTGTTTAGCCTTTAAAATACCTTCCATTAACTTTAAAAGCCAGATCCCAATTTGTGATTTCTTCTGTTTTCCTAAAAAGATATCTCACTCGAATTCAGTTCTTGACCTCAAGGGAACTGTGATTTAATGGCAAAATTGCTAATGAGTTTTTATGTTCTGGCTGACAAACATCAGCATACACCAACAGCCATAGTATGAGCTCTGAGCTTTTATACCCACTACCAGGAAATTGTTTTTAGAACTTTCTCATTAGGTACTGTACAGTAAAAGTTCAAAGGTGAAAAGTGATCTAGCAGTGAGAGCAGTTTCTTATGGAGACATATGAATAAGCTTTAAATTGATATATTTTGAATGTTGATTCTTTATGATATGTGAAGTGTGTGAAAATATGATTACTGTTTTAATCGTACCTTTTATTGGCTTTTCCTGAAATTACACAAGCAATAAAGATGAATGTTGCAAAGAATCAATTTTAGCCCCGTGTTTTATGCTGAACCTTTCTGACATCTGAGCTTCTGCAACATTGGAAGGAAACATTATTAGTTGTTCAGTGCTATCAAACTGGAAATTTCACCTCATTAAAATGCAGTTGCTATAGAAACACCATAGTTCTATGATTTTTTGGGGGGATTTTTTTTTTCGCAGGCAATGTAGAAAAAACCTTAATACCAATATACAAGTCAATGCACGTCATTTTAAAATACTTTCTTGGTTCTCTGACACTTTTATATACCAATAGCAAATGTAAGCTGTAGCATTTTATCTGCAAGATTGAAAGACACTTTTCAACAATAATCATGGGTATATGCCATAAAGAAATAATACTTAGACAGACACTACTTCTGAAATTTTTTTATTTTTTTTTTTAACTAAAGCTAATGCTTCTAAAGGTTCCGTTCCTGTCTCTTTTTTAATTTGTACTTATTTATTTAATTTGCATATTTTTATTTTAATAGCTTTGTCCTTGGGGCTTAAAGGTCTCTCTTCTTTTTTAAGAACTATAAATAACTAACCCTTCAAATGCATATCATGCTATAATCCTTTATGACAAAGGAAAGGGGCTTTCACAGTTTACAGTGATACACAAAACCTAATAAACTATGTGCCTAGGATATATGAGAAGCATTGAGTTGAGCAGGAAGCGAACTGCATACAACAATGTAGACTAACCTTTATTCACTTCACCATGTTATCATTACTAATTCTTATTCTTACGTTATTTATTACTTATTCTACCTTCTGTCATTTTGGTCAGGAATATTTATTCAGTTTATCATATTCTGGAAAGCTAAGGATTTATTCATGGGTCTGGCACAGATTTTCTGGATAGGTAGTACAGCTGTGGGATATGAATTGGGTCAGAGCAAAGATTTGGTGTAGATAAAAGTCTTATTCACAGCCTGGTCAATAGTGGATGCCTAAGAGCAAACAAAAGTCTTTTCTGATATTCTCTTGTAGCCTTCAGAAATCTGAAGTTCAGGATCCTTCAGGATGGATTTTCCCTTCCATAGTTTTGCCTAATGCCCGATTTGGTCAGGTATGTTTTACATCGACCAAAGAAGAGCCCCTACTATGTAGCCCAAATTTTGCCTGGGAATTATATGAAGAACCTCACTGGTTTGAATTTGCTGTCTGCTTATCTCACTTGATATCCTCTAGTTCCTGAATAAGAGTCAGTAAGAAATCATGAATTAACTGTGTGATTCACCTTCTCCACATATTCATGACTTCTTAAACCTTTTTTGTATCATTCCTAGGCTATTGGTTACGGGCAGGTCACTTCATTTCTCCACTCTCCTATATCTCACCTTGAAGCAAAAATAATGAGATCTCTCATTTTTCAGAGAATATTCATCAATACATACTAAAGAAACCACTGTATTAAAGTTGAAAAAATTACTAAGATTATGGCAATGAATTGCTACTAAATATGAGTGAAAAGAGAAGCATCTCAGACCCTGATGCACCTGTACTGTGAGTGACAGACTCTTCTGTGTGGGCAACTTATTTATCAGTTGCATTTGCAAGGTATAGTCAAGACAGCAGGAAACAAAAAGGGGGCTGGTCACAGCAATGCAGTCACTGTGGTCTGGAGCAGTATGGATTCCTGTATTTGGATTCCTGAGGTACTAACCATTCTCAAAAGGGAAGCTGTGTCAAGGAACAAAGCCTGTGCTAGGCACTGATGACGCTGCATCTTGAATCCTGTGTTCAGTTTTGGGTCCTTCTCTACAAGATAGGGAGATGCTGGAGCATGACAAGAGAAAAGCAATGAAGCTGGCGAAGGGTCTGGAGCACAAGTCATTTAAGGAGCAGCTGAGGGGGCTGGGATTGTTCAGCTCAGAGAAAAGGAGACTCAAGGGGTACCTTATCTCTCTCTACAACTCCCTGAGCTTAGGTTATAGACAGGTAGGGGCTAATTCTCCCAAGTAACAAGTGACCTGGCCTCAAATTGTGCCAGGTGAGGTTTATACTGGATACTAGGAAAAATTTCTTGCTTGAAAGGGTGGTCAGTCATGGGAACTGGCTGCCCATGAAAGAGGTGGAATCACCATCTCTGGAAGTGTTCAAAATGTGTGTGGACATAGTATTTAGGGACAGAACTTAGTGGTGAACATGGCAGTACTGGGTTAACAGTTGGACTCAAGGTACTTTTCCAGCCTAAACAGTTTAACAGTGAACACATCCTGAAGCATTTCTAAGCAAAATAAAGGGTGCTGTGTTAGTGATGTTGAGGTTTAAAAAAATGCAGAGTACCACGTTGGCAATTTTATGTGTTGAGTAAGTGAAGTTTGGAGATTATCACTCTTTGTAGATACTGCCTTCTCCCGCTTTTATTACTTGGGTTTTTTCCCCCTGTATTCAGTTGAAACCAGATGGTGACCGACTGTGCTCCAGTCACCCGTAAGCACAGCTCAGCCTGTATGATAGTGAGGGTTGAGTGGCTGATTGATGCCTAGAACTGCAAAATTCCAGTAGAGAAGAAAGGGAGATATTTCAGTACAGCAAATCGAACAAAAAAGTATTTAAATCTTAGGAGAGGATGCATTGAGATAAGTCTGGGTAAGCCAAGGCTAGGACAAAAAGGATTTGGTTGAATAGATTTCTGACCCATGTGAAAAACCTTACAATGAACAAACAAAAATCTGTATAGCAAAATCAAATTCATTGCCTTTGTAAGAGTTCCTTTCTTGCTTAACTCTCCTTCAGTCTGGTTTATTCTCTGCACAATTGTATAAGATATAAATGCATATCAGAAAACTCACAATTTTCAAATATCTTGAAAACACTGCTTTTAATGTGATACTAATATTGCTAATTTTTTCCTGATATGATAGTGCTAGAAATATTTTTTCTCTGTAAAAAGAAACTATCTTGTTCTCATTTAACTCCTTCACAAAACTCAAGGAACTTCATTAAAATATATTTGTTCTTGGAATGGCCACATTTTCTTTCTTATTCAATATTGAGGAGATGGGAGGAAAAGGGATGGTGCAGGGGTTTGGTACATTGTCTGTAGCACTCTGGAAATGAAGCCATTAGGTGCACAGAGCTATTATGTGCCCTGGGTCATTAATTTGAATGTATGCATTTTTCATTTCCAGGAAGTAATCCTGAGTCTTCCAGCTATTTAGTATAGCTGTAGGTTAAATGTTAAAATGTTTGGCCTAAGTGGCAGAACACTTGATAAGAAAATTTAGAAAAATCTGCTGTTTCTTCTGTGGAGGAGCTTTGACAAAACCATGTAGAAAGTAGACGGTGGTTAACTTCTCTACATTTCAGAAGGGCGCTGAAACTTCTCATATTGAAGTACACCTTTGAAGTATGTATTTGTTAATTCTAAGTTTTGAGGAGAGCAGCAGAAAGATAGAATTCTGTTTGGTTGTCTCCAAATATTAAAGGTCTTGAAATGATCTCCTGAATCCAGCCCTCTGTAAAAGCAAATCCCACATCGCAGTGGTGGGCAGTTCGTATTGATCTGTGTGTTTGAAACCTTCCAGTAACACATTTATTCAAGGGTAGTTTGCACTCACTTGCTTTTGTGCCAGCATCTTACACAACCACCTGTGTTCTATTTTGAGTGTTATTTTCTCACTTGCACAGATTAAGTATTCAATGGCACCTGGTAATCTAAGAGCACAAGGATCATTGAATTCCACCCCCACGCTAATAATTTGCAAATTCCTCTTCAGATTTCTTCACCTTCTTATAGTGTAACAAGGATCAAATACAGAAAAAAAGTAATTTAAAACTCTACTAGAACAAGAGGAGCTGCTCTCCCAGTAGTGAAGGGAAGGGATTAAAAACAGTCCATTATTTGAACAGCAGGAAAGTACATAATGTGATAGAAATGATTATAGTTTTAGAGAGATATTAAAATAGTATCTTTGTGCTGCTTCATGATAAGGCTGTAACTGCTAAATTAAATGACATTAATTAAAAACACCTAGTCATTATCATAACTCCAGAATAATTCTTTGAGTCTTCAGAAACACAAATACTTTGGGGATAAAAATACCAGTAAAAAATGAGAAAAAAAAAAAAAAAAGCAGCTCAAAATACAATACAAGCTGAATTGCTCAAATATTCAAAATAAAAAATAAGTTTCAACATTTTATTTCAAAAATATTTTGCCCTTAGGTAATGGTAATTTTACTGTAATGTGGTAATGAATCAAATTTAGAAGGACTATTGCTACACTATTTCAATATACTGAGGGTGTTCCAAACTCTACTATGGCTGAATTAATATAATTTTCACAAAGTATGTTATAGGAGATATAAGCAGTATAATATTTGGAAATGGTCTTTCATATGGTTAATTTTTTATGTCTCAAGGACTTTTTGTCCTTAGGAATTCCATTCTGGTTGAGTAGGCTGCTGTAATAGCAATTTGACATCTTTCCACTGTCACTCATAACAGCTAATCAGAGAGTGTTCCTATCTTAGAGCTGCTGTCTTGCTACAAAACTGGAAATAGAAATTACAGAAGACTGCTAAGTCGTGGCTATCTTGAATATCATAAGGCAGAAAGGACAGTTTACTCTCAAAACAAACAGTAGTGACAGCATTTGCAATGTGCAAAGAGTAATTAATTGGCTGTCACAACCAGGGATGCTTTGATAAAACTTCACAAGTATGGATTTTCACATAGTAAGCACTGTCCCCTCACGTCAGTTGCACAATTACTTCTAATAACTTTTTTGTTACTTTATGAAAATAATGCCTTTGAAATGGGCGTTTGGGGCTACAGTAAGAAAAATTACACTAGACTGGCAGGACTGATGTGATAGAGGTGGAATAGTATTCAAGTAGAAATAATGTTAAAAAAAATGATTCTTGAAGTTCAGATAACTAAGAAATTACTTTTAAAGTTCACAGCCAGCTTCTGCTCATTTTTCTTTCTGCCTGTAACAAGGAAACACGAGAAAAATCTACCTTCAATGTACAAAAAAATTCTAAGACAGTGTATCTGGAGTTCAGAGCAAGATTTGCCTTCCTCTAAGAGCCTAGCTGATCAGTTGAATTCTTTCTTGTGCTCCACTGAGTTGATGAGGGGTTTAGGATGCATCTGGGACACCATACAGATCTCCAGGACATCCATATGGCAGATGTGGCAAAAGATTTAGTCATACTCGTATCCTGCTGGGTAGATGACTGGAGTCCAAATGGGACATCTGACATTTTTTCTGAAGTCTTAGATACAAAGGTATCTAGCATCCCTTTATATGGACAACCTCCAGAGGGTCTCTGAGACATATGCGATTGGCAGATACGTGTGTCCTTCTACACCAATTTCTGGAGACAGAGTAGCCTACAGCATCTAAAATGTCACTGACCATTTAGGTTGGCCACAGACTATACTGTAATACTTTTTCATAGCAATCTAATTTATAATAATTAATGTGGATAATTTAGGCATATTTTTTCTCACAGAATATCTATGAGTAGATTTGGCTTTATTTGAATCTATCCATTATTTAAAATTATTAACATTTTTTATTATTACAGTTTTTATACTCTTTGGATTGAGCACACTTAATTCTTTGAACATTATTAATATTTGATATTCCAATTCTACTGTTTGTTGGGGAGAAATGGCACAGGGGAAGAATGGCACAGGGCAGAAATGCATATATCTTAGGTTATATATCTTAAGTTAGAGTCTTGCACTTTGATGTTGCTGGTACTTCTTGCTGCTTTTCCTGATAATAGTGTCATATATAGATGAAACAGGGTTTATAAATTCTGTAATCAGGGCAGTGAAAAATTTCTCTAATAGGTTGTTTTTTTGGTTTAAGAGTAAAGTATTTGCTTTACTCTTGTAACTCCCAGTCAGTTGTAGCTTACCCACTGCTGAAGGCAGGTAATTGTTTAGCTCAGCAATGAAGATGTCAGCCAACACTCCAGATCACTATCTCCCTCCATCTGGAAGCTTGCCTTGAGATGACCACCCTGTGGCACCCTCTGCAATCTGGTGGTGCCTTATGCCATGGTAAGAGCAAGAAATCAGCTACGTTTCAAGAAAACATTTGAGTCACACATAGAAAAGGAGTTGAAAATGAGCAGCAATGTTTAATGTTCCAACATGCAGAAGGATTGATAGTCCTTAAATTATGATTTCAGTAGGAGGAAATTAATCCACTTGCAAACACAGCAAACAGGCCGAAACAGATCTGCCTCCAAGCCTCTTTGCTTTACCGAGGGACTTAACCTAAAAAGAAATTTAGAAAAAACCTCCAACATGAACATTGTCATCTTACATTTGTGAGGTTGTCTGGGCATTTTAGAGAATTTTTGAAGATTTTGCAGTTTGCTGACATCCCTGTGGGTCATGAGAAGCAAGTCAAGAATATGTCTGATGAAATTAAACCTTCTGTCCAAATAATCACTGAGATCTGTGAGCTTTCTAGTGTGCAGTATTGGCACCATTATGGAGAAATATAGCCAACTTTTGAGCTGCAGAAGGAACGTAGCTAGAATTTCTTCTAGAACTGAGTTCTTAATGATATTTATATTACTGATAAGAACAGTCTCAATTGATAGGAAAAAACATTGATCGGACCTTGGCTAGAACACTGTAAGTTAGTTCAGGACTGGCACTGCAGGGGCTTAACTAAGTGATTACCAAGTTCAATATAAAGAAGAACAGATGACAAGATTCACCATGGTTTTTATCAGGAGAATAACCCAGCATGATGTATGGCATATTGGGTTTTCTTCCCTAATTAGTCTGGTAAGGTGGCAAATGTGTTGAATTGCAGTGTTCGCTGCTTTAAACAGACTCCAGGATTAGTTACTCCGCAATCAATGTGCCGGTCAGCAGAGGTGCAAGATATGAAGGGCTGGTTCCCAAGGGGGGATTCAATGCTTGGGTCTTCTTCCCATTTATACCATCAGCTACTAACTCATAAGGTCATAGGAAACGTACCTGGACAGTTTAGAGAACAGAACAACAACTATGATGAAAGAAGAGCTGCCTGAGTAATGAAAACTGTCAGCTACTGCCTTAAAAGGGTAACAGAGCTGCCTTTGAAGTGTGCTGCTTGAAATGTCAGTAACTAGATGTCTGCTTCCTTCCAGGTGTACTGCCACAGAATGGCTCCTCCTCAATCAGCAAAATTCAGCTTATTACAAAAACAGGATTGTAATGCTTAGAAAGACAAAATATAATTAAACGTTCGCTGAACATGGATATATATTTGAAGGTACTCTAGAAAAATTCTGCTTATCCAAAACAGCTTAATTGCTTTCAGTATGAAACTGCCGAACAGCAAGATTTAACAGGAGGAAAGCTGAAATGCATGGCAGTTTATAAGAAAAGAAACCAAATAATTATCATGATAATAGTTGTAATATACATAAATCTCAAAATTTTTACAGAATCCCACAAGTAACAATCTATTGCAGAGAATAGAGCTGCCCAGGGACAGAACTTCTCAGATGTAGATCAGAATAGGAATAACTAAAATGTTATTCTCAACTCAAATAAATATTGAAAACCAAATTATTTTAAGGTTATTTTGGTTGGGTTTTTTTTATCCAATTTCTAATAATGGGAAAATTTATGGAATGGAATCATTGGAATCAAAAAAGATTTTTGAGAGGAATCATTATAAAATCAAACAATGACCAAATGAAATTATATATTTAGGCAAACAACTTCAAAGAATCCAAGAAAATAATATGTTCAACAAACTACTGGGAAGGCTGGATGGAGTTTTGCCTTGCTCTGTCAGGTCTCGAGATTAAGCAAAAGATATGGAAAAGCATTTCCTTCAAAAAAACAAAGGAATGGAAGACAGTTTTCATATTATCAAGGCTTGTTTACATATGCCAGACAGGTGAATCTGCGAGCCCTACAGTGTGGCTGGAAGCCAGAGAGGCTTTGAGGAAATAATCCTTGCAAAAAATAGAGTATGTACCTTTTCTGTTTTAATCCCTTCTTTACCAGCAAAAGACTTGCCAAGAAAAGAAGTGTTAGTAGGGGAACAAATGGAAGCTTGCTATTAATTGCATTTGTGGATGACTTTGATTTCAAAAGCTTGCCATATTACATATTTTTCATTTATTTTTAAGACATCATTTACTATTCCTTCCCTAAGGAAATAGATACAGTTTTTAGTGTGTTTCATTCTCTCCTGCAGCCCTGTAACAATACAAACCAGGCCTTGCTATGCCCCTGTGAACCCGAAAGCTTTATATATCCTGAGGATTCGTTGTCACATAGGGATAGCAGGAAAACAGAGGGGAAAAGGGTTGTAATAGGCCTTCTACTCCTTTCTCTCACCAACCCACTCAATCAGTTTAGAAATGCTAGAAAGAGATCATTTCAACTGGAGTTCACCATACATGTTTTCACCATAGCCTCACATTAAAGACTATTATAACAATACTTTCCACTCTATTTATAACACCACATTTTCAGACATCATCCCTGGCCTGTGAAGTGATAGGTCTAGTGTCAGAATGCAATGGAGGTGATTAGAATCTGGTTGGGAGTTTTTGTCTGAAAATACTTTCCAAACTAATTCAGCATTATTCTGTCAGGGTGAACCTAGTAATAAAGTGTAGATTCATCTTCTCTGGTAAGCTGGGAGCACAGATGTGAAAAATTGGACTCAGAGCCAAAAAAATTTTCGAAGTACAGTCTTTATCACCTGTTAGACAAATCATGCTAAAACTGATGTGGCAGCAAAGATTCAAACTCTTATTAGATATCATGAAATTTACCTGTGCAGTTTGGAGAAGAATGTGCAAGTTTTGTCTTAAAAAAGCAAAATGATACTAAATCACCGGGTTTTTTTAACTTAAATAGAGAAAGGGATCTATAGCTGCGCCAAAATTCTCAGATGAATGTCACACGCCCTTCACATATGGAGGAGGGGGAAAAAATGTAGGACTTGGGAATTTTGTAACATTTCAAGCTCTTTCATGCCAATTAAATAAAATTTATATTTTTAATTTTGAAAATGCAAAAAATATTAAAATAAATATTCTTTGGCCATAAATTATTTTCTCGTTTTAAAATAACTGCCAGGTCTAAAAAGTTTATCTCAATTTTCTTGTCTAAAAGATCAAAATTATCAAATATCTCTGAAAATAGAATAAACTAAAATATTATACAGAGAACAAAAATAAATTCATGTTTGTTTGGTTTTTTTTTAACAAAACCATTCAGCTTTGGTTTGAAGAAAATTTCTTTTTTCCAGTGACAGTAGGTAAATAGATAGTCAGTGAGTACATTTTATTTCCTGATAACAGGCTTGTATTTAAGAATGACTTTAAAATATGTAATGTCTTGGCTTATGTTCAAAATTGTTGAGGATTTTTTATTTATTTTCTGTCATTTACCATGAGAAAGCACTTCTTAAGATACGGTTCTTTGCACTAGATTCTGAAACATAGAACCATCACAGTAGGACTCTTTGTTCGATTAGTGCAAGAGGTTACAGGACCACTTTCTGTTTGAGTATGTAAATAGTTAATGAAAAAACGGTAGATGGCACTCAAGAACGTGTAGCATTGATCATACCTAAGAACCAGAAACCTTGTTGGGATCCACAAATGTTTTCAGCCTTCTCTGCAAAGGAGGTCTTAACATCCGGGATTGAAAGGAAGCTGAAGGAAACATGCACTTTTGATTTCACTGTCCAGCCTGTTCTTCTCTGTGAAATGCGTAATTCTGAATTCTGTATGTCTAATTAAAATAACAGGAATTATCTGCTAAATGCAGTGAAAATCAATAAGAAACTTGTAGGGAATGTTTTTGTTTCCTTTTTGGCTCTATATAATACTGGACTTCAGTTGGCCAATCCAAATGACTGCATTTTCTTCAAATACAGTGTGTTCTATGCTGCATGATATTTTTTCTGAGACAGGATTTATTCTTTTAAAATCGGCTTTGCAACATTCCCTTTTTACCTGATACAAATTACTTACTCAAACAGGAGAAAAATAATCTGCTGAAGGAGGTTTCTTGCTTTTCAGAGGGATCCCCTAGTCATCACACTGGAGCCTTGGAGGTTCTGGCCTCAGCTAGGAAGGTGGGAACGGTGACCACCATAATGGTGGCAGAGGAGAAACTATCTAAGGCCAGTGTTCTGTGATCTGAATGGCTTCCAGCTATGTCTCTCCTTCTCACTGTTGAGCACAAAGACCTGTCTAATATGGGGATATTTAAAAAGATGGGCATATTTGAGTCCAGAGGAGTGCAACGAAGATCAGAGGGCTGGAGCACCTCTCCTGTGAAGACAGGCTGAGAGAGTTGGGATTTGTTCAGCCTGGAGAAGAGAAGGCCCAGGGAAGACCTTACAGCTCCTTTGAATGGCTCCATCCCTGCAGCTGTTCAAGGACAGGTTGAATGGTTACCTGAGGTTTAATGGAAGGTATCCCTGACCATGGCAGTGGTTTTGGAACTACAAGATCTTTAAGTTCTCTTCCAACCCAAACCATTCTATGAAGTTCCTGAACGTTTTTTCAAACCTATTTTTCATCTCTTAGAGTTGGTCTGCAGGAAACATCCCTTGTTAGAGGGCTCTTATAAAACTAATAAGCAAATTTGGCATGGACTCAGCTCAAAGCTGCATGATTTTGGCCAACCTAGCTGCTCATTTGAAACACTTCTCCTACCCCTGTGCGAGGGATAGTTAAGTTGCATGTTAACATTAATAAAATTAAAAAGAGAGAGTGAACAAATTTGGCTAAGTCAAAACTATCAGGAAGAACAAAACACAGCTGGGAAAAGGAAGAGGAGTCTCAGTTCTAAATTTTTCTTTGTGCGACTAACATAAGCTGTCCTGTTAGATATGAGGATCATAGATGAGCCTGCTCTGGTAAGGAGAAGGAGAAGAGTGGAGGAAGCAGAAGGAGACGGTGATAGAAGAAAGAAAAGCCCTGGAGAGTTCAGTTCCTCACAGGGAGATAGGAGACTGTAACCACTGCTGGTGGCCAGGGCAATCTGCCTTTCTATCAATACCCGCCACTGCTTCCCATCACAGCTTAGCTACAGGTATTCCCCTTGCATTGGCCCTGGAAAATCAGCAGGTTACACATTGAATGACGAAAAGCAAAACAGGCATAGCAGTGGTGCGAGACATCCTCATCACCTGGGTTTGCAAGAAAAGTCTGACAGCTCACATGACCTCTGTAGCTACACGGTTGTGGCTGGGCTCATGGGAAGATTTTTGTAACAGAGACAGAAGAGTGAATTTTTCCTGTAGGATGCAAAGACACTGAGCAATACTTGTGCTATACTTATGGACCTCAGACATAAGAAGCCTCATCTCACACTAGTGTAATATGAGATCTATGTGAAAGAAAGTGGTGTTGAAAAACTGTTTCATTAGTTGTATGGCTTAGAAGGAATATTTCTTCTTTAGCTTTCAACTTTTCTAACTCCTCTTCTGGAGCATCGCATGCTTGGTCCCTCCACCTCCTGCAAGCTAAACAGGCCTGAAGGCTCCTTCTGGTTCTTGTGACAGTTGTTGCCTCCACCTTCATCTCTTACTGCTTTGATAGGTTATTGCATTTCCTACCTAGGTCTTTTTCATGCTTCTCTACATCTTTTTCCAAGCTGCTTCATACTTCCTTCTCCTATCTCACTTGTCAGCCTTTCCACATCTCTATCATATTCCCTCACTCGCTACCCTGCCCCAGACAACCTTCTCTGTGGGCAAGCAACCTCTTAACTGTATTTTAGATAATAAAAGCCTACAGACAAGGAGCAAGAAAAGAAAAATTATGAAGGACTGCAACTGAGCAGGCCTATAAAGTGCTAACTGGTCCTGCTCAGCAGCATGGAGTTTGAAAAGCTGAGGGGTGAAGCCTTACAGATATTTCCAATACAGCAGTTTTGGTTGTTAGGGAACAGGTACTGAGAGGTTATCTGATAATTCTAATATCAAAGAATAAAGAATGAATGAAAACAAAGTATTAAGCAGCAGCAGAAAGTTTAAGCAGCAGCAGAAAGTTTAAGCAGCAGATATTCTGCTTTTTACCATGAAGCAGTGTACCACAAAGCTTTCTAGCACTAAAATGGAAGCAGAAGAGATTTGTTCTATTTACATAAGAAAAAAAAAATATACTAGAACGGTTTCAGTGGGAAGGGACCTCTAGAGTTCCTCTGCTTAGCTCTCCAAAAACCACTACTACCGTTAAGAATATTTCCTTCTCTTTAGTCAGAGTTTCCCTTGCTACAGGAACCTCTTGTATATTCGCAGACACCTCTGAGAGGAGTCTGGGTCTTCTTTCTCTGTTGCCAGCCATTAGGTAGCTGAATGATTAGTGATTAGATGCCTCCTTTGTCTTTTTTCTTCAGGATGAACAAACCCAGCTCCTTCACCCTCTACTGATATATCATCGTCTCCAAGTTCCTAACCATCTGCCTCAGATTGATTTGTGCCAGTTTGACAAAGACTCATTACAGTGCCAAAGTCTCTTTCTACATTCTTTGGGTAATCTGATAGATCACAGCTGATGAAGTTCTAAACACTAATATGATATAAACTGCCTGTAGGGTGATGAGTGGACCTTGTGCAAGAGACGGGGAGGAGATAGGCTGATTTAAGGATTTCTTCTCTTTTTGTTCAAGAGACCTTTGGTAGCTGGGAAGCTTAGGCTTGGATTTCTTTCCCTCTCCACCCTTTCAGAGCAGTTACTCCCTGCAAAGATAACTGTTCCATAGACAACCTTGGAACTCCTGAGAGCCCAGGGAGGCACGCTGTTAAGAAGGCTTAGAGAGGAAAAGGTTTTTGCATTCTTTTACACCTAATGTGTATGTGTGCCACTAGCCAGCATTCTCATCTTCAAAAATTACATTTTTCCTAAGTCCTTCCACTGCCTGGCATTTTGGGGATACTTGTGCTATCTTCCTTTACACTGTCATAACTATTGATAAGACTGTGTTATGATCCATAGCAGTGAAATATTAGCAATACTTTCAATTAGCATGCTTTCAATGAACTGTGTTTCAAAGAAACTAAGATTTGTTCTTTCAGGAGTTTGTCTTTTTCCAAAAGAGTAGATTCCTATTTTCTCGTTTGTCCTCCTCAGACCTGATTGCCAAAGAAGAGTTTATCATCTCAAAACAGTTAACCAATAATAACTATAACTATTTCACGTACATTTCATTGCCTGCAGAAGAAAATTGTAAAAGAAGCAAAAAATTCAATTTTTTATTTAACTCAAACAGATCTAAAGATCTGGCATATAATAGCCAGATATTGTTTCCACAATGGACCTAATTTTTAAAAATTATTTCTCTAATTTTTTAGAGAAAACATTTTTTACTGTACCACTGATCACTAGTTTTTACACTTTTTCCAATGATACAAAAAGTAAATCTCACATGGATGAGTATTAAGTGTACAGCATTTTCCAAATATCAAGAGGCTCTGAAGAAATGTAACTGATATGAAACCAGTAGAAAATTTGATGGAATGAGTACATATATGAGAGCTGAAAAAGATTTTTTTATATCTGCAAAATTTCCAAACAAAATTCTTTTTTCAAAAAGAAGATGCAGATGACAACAGAGAGGCTGTAGATTCTACTGCCTGAGGCAAACTTAACATACAACATTCAGAACCCTTCTCCTAGTGAAACAAACTTTTTGCAAAAGTGTCTAAGTCTTTCAGAATCTCAAATTTATTTAGAAAACAAATATTTTCCCCTAAATTTATCTTTCTCTCATTCTGAAGAGTAATCACGCTATAGGGAAGTCTTCCAAAAGCAGAACATGTAAAATTAATTAGATTATGGCCAATCAAAAAGTAAGCCCAGAAAAAGTGAGGGCACAGAGAAAGATGCACATGCATTACACAGATTCCATCACCTCCTTGCTCCTGTCATTTAAAAATTCATCAACACACCTCTGCTGTGGCATGTGAGAAAGCTCATTCAGAAAACTGGTAGTTTTCTTAACATGAACTTTTCTCCCCAGCTGAGAGGCAGCGATTCCCGGTGTCTATCCCTGCTTTCTGTATTTTACGATTTAAAATTGGAAAGAATAAGAAACTCAAACCGTTTTAACTGCTTGATATTCGGGTGGCAGTTCCATCCCAAGACACACCAGGGAACAGGACACAAAACTGCTCTACATAAACATCCTCAGAGAGCAAGAACTACATATTAAAGATTTTTATTACACAGTGTTTTAAAGTGACCCTAGACGTAATACAGGCTTTTATTTTTTTATATGTTCAAGGAGCACGTTTCTAGAAGAATGAAACTGTAATAAGCCAAGTGTTGGGAATTCAAAAAAAAAGAAAGCTCATGAAAATTAGCAATCAGAAAATATTAAGACACGAATTATTAAAACAAGAAGGAACTGCACTGCCTGCGCATGGTGAATCTCACAAAACAACAAGGCAAGAGGCATTATGGTGTTTGAGCAGCTTACACTTATATTGCATCCCTTAGCCTTAAAACATCAGTGGAGGTGATGATTATTCTCCAAGATCAATGCAGGTACCTCTGTTACCCCTCCAAACTCTTGTTCATTATTGTTTGCTTTTAGCTTATTTTATAATGTATTCTTAACTGATGCAATGTAGTAATAAGATAGTTGACAACAGCTCAGCTTCTTGCTGACACGAGATCACATCACCCAAGATTAGCCACGATGTATATTTCCTACAATGGCTAATCCCTCCTCCAAAAGCCATGATTCAAGATATTTTAATAAAACACAGTAGATTCAGACAGATAGGAAGACAATATGACCTTATGATTGGTTTGTTCTGCAACTCACTCTATATAAGCAGAATCTAATTCCAAAATACTTAACATTCCAATTTATCACCATATTTGTGACCTCAAAGAAAAATTCAAAACATGGGGCCACAATTGAATGCATTATTTCTTCTTATGCTAGTTGCACCACAGATGCTGCTAGGCTGTTCAGAACTCGGTGTTCAGATTTTAATTAGGAATATGAAGGTTCATGTAGCAAACACTCTTGTTTGCCTGTTTCTTAAAAGAAAGATTCCATGGCGGCAAGGTCAAATGTGATCACTAAAGGTTGCCATGGCAACTGTATATTGATTCATGAAATATCAGAGGTTTTACTAAAGCCTCTCCAAAGCAGGATATTGTCATACAATAATTGTGTTTCTCTGCTTTTCAGCTTTAGCATTTTGTGCCACAGCTTACTGATTCTGAATGTACACTGGTGTGTCAGTTATGCAAGGATTGTAGGGAAAAAGGAAGGGTAGGAAGACCAGAGAAAGAACAATAATAACTAAATATGGTTGAAGGATGCACAATGCACACATCAGTGTGGAGAAGAGAAAAAAAAGGGAGAAAAAAGATGTTTTGCTACTCTCTGTGGTGTACCGAGTCAATAAATTAATTTTAGAAAGTATTGAGGTTAAATATGGTCTTTCCTGATCTGAGCTGAACCACTGCTGCCAGAACATGATGAATGCATAATCTCCAAAGATGCCTAAGGAAAGTGTGAGACATACATATTCTTTTAAGTTGGTGGCAGTAGAAATGCTTTTGTAGAAAAGCTACAGGCTAAAAAGACAAGTGTATAGAATCAAAGAATAATAGGATGTACTGTGGTCAACAACATGAACCTCCCTTTAAGAATGAACCACAAGATGCGTCGTGCACAAGGAGTGCACAATTAGTTTATAGTTTATTACAAGCTTCTTTTATACTCTACAAATAGTTTATATTTTTCTAACCACATATGGATACCTATTGTGTCTATCATAGGGTAATTCAAGGGTGTCTAAAAGTAATAGGGTGGTTCAAAAGGCTCCTTCCACGGATTGGAAGTTTCTCTTTCAGCCTTCTCTTCAGCCAATCCTAGAACAACGTGTTGTACAAACAATCTCTCTATATTTGGTGTTTCCAGGCTCTCTGTCTTTGGTGTAGTCCTGTCCTTTTAGTTCTTCCTGATCCGGTTCTTCCATCTATCATGTGCAGTTCACTGGAAACCTAAGCAAACTACTAATGCATCATTATATAAAACCACAATATAGATTCAGAGAACGGTTTGGGTTGGAAAGGACCTGAAAGATCATCTAGTTCCAATCCCTCTGCTATGGTCAGGGACACCTTCCACTAGACCAGTTTGCTCAGACCCCCATCCAACCTGTTCTTAAACACTTCCAGGGATGAGGAGTTCACAGCTTCTTTGGGCAACCTGTTCCACTATCTTGACACCCTCACAGTAAAAAATTTCTTCATATTATCTATTCTAAACTTACTCGCTTTTGGCTAAATGGCATTACACCTTGTCCGACCATCATGTTCTCTCGTGAAAAATCCCTGTCCATCTTTTTTGTAGGCTCCTTCAGATACTGGAAGGCTGCTATAATATCTCTCTGGAGCTTTCCCTTCTCCAGGTTGAACAACTCCAGCTTCTCAGTATTGTTATCCTGCCCTTTCTGTTTCTGCAGTATTTGAAGAACTATGGAATAAGCATCGATTATAGCCATAGACGCACTCTGTCAGTTTACACACAGCCACAGATATTTCTAAATTTCTTTTTGTCTTCTTAGATAAATATGGTGAAAAATCAACATGTGCTAAGATTGCACGATAGAAAAGTAGATTTTAGGTTCTGATTTCAAATGGGCTGAGATACATAGGCTTAAATATAAAAGCTATTAATTTAGTTTATGTTTGGTATTTGTTAGCACACCTTTGATTGGAACCAAATCTATGTCCATCCACACTACAATAAGAAATGTAGTTATCACAGTATCAGCTGTACCAGTTTAAATATAAGACAGATTATTTCTCTGGTTATTGGTAAGTGACACAATTGGAACAAGGAAACAGAGGGAGGTCTTCCTTTTCCCTTCTGATCACCAACTGTATTTCCATTTCAAATTCACATCGAGTTTGCTGGTGAAAGAGGCCTCCTCCATGAGGTCCCTTGCTATTCATTGAGTGTTACACGTTTTTTAATGCTTGATTCATGGTCAGTTTTCAATTCTGCCTTTCATGCTGGAAGTTACTAATTGTCCATCAAAGACCAGATAACCAAGCAAAGCCAGCTACCACCTCTGAAGTTTAGTGAGTTCTAAAATCATCCTTTTTTTGCATGGAAAAAATCAAATCACCTTCAGGAGGATGCACCCAAACCAGACTTCACATTCTCTCTACATCTAAGGTATCACCCAAAGAAACCTGGCCCTTCAATCAGTCAGGAAAATCAGTCAGCAGGTTCCTGCCCATTGCAGAGCAGAATTCTATTTTAACAAACTTCATGACAAAATTACCCTTGCATTTACAGAAATAGATATATATATTTCATTCTTACTTCTATGTAGAACTTATAAAACTGACATAAAAAATGAGCCTTGCAAGCGGTTGACAAACATAGACCACTGTAATTTTCTGAACCTCTTATAAAAACTGATGTGTTGCAAAGACTAGTGAAATAAGGAATATTAAAATCCTGTTATTTAGTCATTGTTGCTGCAAAGATGTACCTGGCTTTCTGCTAGTGATAGTCAACAATTTAGTGATTCCTCTCTTCTTCATACACAATAGCAGATAAAAGTAAAATTTTCATAAATTTTGTTTTACCCTCAAAATCTATGTTGACCTCTATATGATCAGTGAAGCATATTGTGAAGTCACAGAGGAGAAAGTTATGAACAGCTACTACAGCTATGCTCTAATGTTATCCACTTCATTAAATTTATTTCATTAAATTTATGGCAACTTTTCCTCTCTTCTGTTGTCATTAGATTACACACAGAACTACACACAGAATTAACAAGGTTGGAAAAGACCGCAGAGATCATCAAGTCCAACCTTTACCCAGCTTAACAACCTATCCACACTAATCTAACATCTAAACCATTTTGTACTAGTTTGTGGGGGCTGGGATTGTGGGGGTTCAAAGGGGGACATGGGGCTTGGGGGCATTCTAGGATTTTGGGAGGGGGAAGAATGTAAGTAACCCCACCTACCTGAATTAAAATTCAATTTTCCTCAAAAGCCGTTTTGGG
>VXBA01002661.1:580674-666718 GCA_013399895.1 Serilophus lunatus
GGGAAGCCCCAGGGTCCCTCCGGGGGGCAGCGGCGCCTCACCCCCACTGAAGAGCGCGGGCAGCGGCACACAGCCCCGGGCCAGTGTGGCCGGGAATTTCATCACCACGGCTGCTGACGGACAGCAGATAGAGAGCTGGCCCTGGCACCGTCTTGGCGCTGTGGCATCTCTGAGGTGCGGCCGCCATGAAAACAAAGATGGCGCCTAACGACTGAAGTCATGAGTTCTTCAACAAGAAAACACCGGAAACTGAAGTGGGGCCCGACTGGCTGGACGAATGGGAAGCCGGCTTGGCCAGGAAGAAGGCGACGATATTCACGCGAGACGGAGAAGGCTTAAAAGTCAAGGCACGGCTCTGCCCCACTCTCTTTTTTGGCTACCACTGTGAGGAGAAGGATCACAGCCCCAGTGTCCAGTGCCTGCAGGCCCCACGGTGGGATTCCACCCATTTCTCTCAACCCGGGAGCCATTTCCAGCTGGCTAGCAAGTATCCTTCGGAAAAGGGAGCGAGAGAACTGGTTTTCACCTGAGTTTGTGTTTTTCAGAGAGTTTGGAGGGCCCGAAGTCCTTCGGACAGAGGGAAAAGAAGGAGACACCCATTCCTACCCTTCCTCCCAGTTTCTTTCAACTAGCCATCTGGCTGAAAGGAACAGTTCCCTTCCTTTTTGTTTTTTTTTTCCCCTTGCATGTTGGGGGGTCCCTCGATGTAATTCTGGGGTCTTCAGTGGGTTACCCCTACCTCTCTCATTCAAATTCCATGTAATAAACTGTTCTCCTGCTGACCATTCTATTCAGTTTTCCGTCACTTTTATTGAACCTGCCCCCTGAATGCTAAAAGATGGCTCAAACCACCACACATTTAAACCATGTCACTGAGTTCATCATCCAACCTATCCTTAAACACATCCAAGGACGGTGACTCCACCACCTCCCTGGGAAGCCCATTCCAGTGGGAAATCACTCTCTCTGTGAAAAAGTTTCTCCTGATATCTAACATGAACCTCCCCTGACACAGTATAAGACTGTGTCCTCTTGTTCTGTCACTGGGAGCCTGAGAGAAGAGATCGACTCCTGCTTGACTACAACCTCCTTTCAGGTAGTTATAGACAGCAATAAGGTCACCCCTGAGCCTCCTCTTCTCCAGGCTGAACAATCCCAGCTCCCTCAGCTGCTCCTCACAGGGCTTGTGCTCCAGCCCCTTCACCATCCTCGTTGCCCTTCTCTGGACACGTTCCAGCAACTCGATATCTTTCTTAAACTGAGGGGCGCAGAACTGGACACAGTACTCGAGCTGTGGCCTAACCAGTGCCAAATACAAAGGAAGAATAACTTCCAGATTTGCTATGTTCCAGTTTTTACTATTACTAAAGAGCAATAGCACAACCAGCATCTCTGTCAAATTTCCCTATGAAATAATTATATTAGGTGAATATAGAGTGAAAATAATCATATGTGTTGCCAACACTTTTTTTTTTTTTTGGCAGAGGAGTTAGGTGATTTCTCTGAGAAAATCTGATACCAGTTTTTGTGCTTATGTCTCATGTCTGTCAAATAAAACTCTACTTCATATCCAAACACATTGCTTTTCATTGCTTTATCAGCTCTCAGAAGGTAAGTAGCGTCAGTCTTGGTCTGTAAGTGAAAAATGTTAGGAATATCAGAAAATATTCTGCTGGAAATGAAATTCCCTGAAAAAACAAGACACTGCATCTTTATCTGATCTTTAACAGACTTTGCACATACTCTAAGTTCTTAGACATCAAACACTGCTGGGTTTAAGCCTATATTTTGTGGCTATATTTAAGTACAGGCAACTGCATGTTTGTTCTGTATGTTCTGTCCTATAGTGCAACACAAGAATACATCTTCGAGGAGGTATGACAGGGTGCCCTTCTCCACAGTGGAGAAGGAGCACATGGTTCATGCTGGACTGGCTGAGGAAGGCCTTTGCCTGACTCTGTACAATTCCCTTTACTTGAGCTGGTGAAATGTAAACATTATTGATAAGCAGGAGACCGTGTGAGCTGTTAGCCTTTCCATGAAAGCAAGCTTCATGAAGTCTTGTGCTTTGCTTTGTGCACCATGAAGTTTGCTTTGCTTTCCCTCTGTCCTCTTCACATCACAGTAACATGACCTTTTCAAGCACAAAGAGTAACATGGAGCCAGAAATTCCCTGATTTATAAATGCTGCCATTCAATTGCCTTCCCTTTGTATTTCCTGTGACACCAGAACTTCACGGCTAAAAATCCCACAGGGGCTGGGTAAAGTACACAGGATGGACTTCACCCAAAAGCCATTCTCTGAACTCCTCTGGCTAACGTACATGAGACTAAGTTTCCAGGAGGCACTGGGTGAGATGATAGCTTGTAAATGATGTTGGGGGGCAGTGCTCACATCATGTGCCTGAGAGTATTGTCCAAACAATTCTTGACCTCTGTCAGGCTTGGTGCTGTGACCACTTCACTGGGGAGCCTGTTCCAGTGCCCAAACACCTTCTTCTTCCTCACAGCCCTCAACAAGATAGGTCCTATGGGATCAGAAAGCAACTGAAAGAGTGACTTCTGGATCACAGCCCCAACTGCACATCCCTCTCAATGACCACATTACTTTGTTTCTCAAGCTCTTTGCTTTGCTTGGATGGCTCATCCTTTTTTTGCAAATATCCTTTCCTATTTAAAATAAAATCTTTAAAATTTCTCTGGTTAGTGTTATGAGAAGTATCAGACATCTGTGGAACTGAATTTTTGCAGCAATAAATGAATACACAATCTTCTGAGAAAGACCCAGCACAGACCCTTCTTAATGGTGAAGAGGGGAAAAAATGTGAATACCAGCCTACACTATGCACCAACAGCTTACAGCTATTTTAAAGTTTGTGTGAAAATGCTGAAAAGGCAAAAACAAACCCTTACACATTTCTGTGTTTGTAAGTACAGATTGTATTCATTTTTTCACACACTGGTAAATAGCAGAGTGTTTTCTAGGCCTGATACTGCCATTCTCCTGCCAGCTACTTTTCATGTGCACTTACTGGAAGAAGTGTTTCAATAACTTAGGAAAAAAAAGGAATTTACATTCAAAGATTAAGGAGCCTTTGAAGGCATCTGTCATGGTATCATGGTATCATGTATCATGATATAATATCTTTGAAGATATGATCTGTGTGTTTAAGCCTAACGAGAACACTGCTGAAGGTCAAGAGCTGAAACTCAAGGATGATTTTACCAGGAGCTGGGTGGCATGGCAAGAAATAGAAGATATCACTCTCTTTTCCAAAAAAATGTGCTCTACGACATCAGATAAGAAACAGAACTACAATTAAGTCTTGTTTAACAATGAATCGTTTTTCTTAAACATCCATTTCTTTTTACTAACCTGATCCATAGTATTGACCACAGGGAAGAATTTAAGTCAGCTTTCCCCACAGTCATTCATCACTCTTGTCTGGTATCTTAGGCACACTGTTGCACAAAATAGCCTGTAATTTTATTACCACTCACTGTCACTAAAAAGATCAAAGAACATGTATATATGAAAGAGTTGAAATGAGATTACAGGTTGCAGTCACTGATCTGTGCACCAGAATTTAGGGTTATGTATGAGAACCGTTTTTGCATCATTTTAAACACGGGTTTTATTATTACTTTCTTTTTTTTTTTTTTTTGTTCCCCAGAACACTAACCCATGAGTTAACATTGATTTAGATGGAGTTCAAAGGATCTTCAGAATAACTTTTGTCTCAATAACTCTAATTCCAGGATGCAATCCAAACAACCTGTATTCCAGTCTGGATACTACCACCTAATATCATTATAATAACAGTATCATCTGGGTGCTAAAACCTATTATAATTAGAGATGATAGATAAAGAGTGATAAAAGACAGCAGCAAGTATCAAGAAGTCACTTTAATAACTACATATCTTGTTCTACATTTCTTTTAATATATTTCTGGAATTAACTTCAAACAATGATAAAAAGTAGACCAGTGTTCAATGTAAACAATAATAAAAATGCATAGCTGTCACTGTAATGTTCAAAAATGCACCTTCCTGCTTTGAGGCCAGATATCTTCTTCGGTACTGCGATTATCATTTCTTAACTCACAATAATCTAGCCCCAGTCCGTTCAAAGCAAACATTTTAGACAGAAAAATGCTCATTCTATAATTATACAGCATCTTGGGAAAGAAATATTTTCCCCTGTGATCATTTTCACAGCAACAGAATGAAATTATAAGAAAGAATTGGTATCTACTGCTGACCATTTGAACAAAATGGAAGCTACAAATGCATTCTCACATAAATGAATAGTCAAGCATGTTTAGAATTTCTTCCATCATCACCAGGAATAGTATGTGGTTTGGAAATATTCTGTCGCTTCATTACGGTATTATAGGAGTAAAATTAGCAGTGAAAAATAGCAGTGAAATTATTTATCAAATTTGATGCAAAAAGCCCTCTCCTACTGCAAAATAATCCAAGCTTAGAAACAAATTTCCACAATATTATCTTCCAACACAATGTCATGGATTTTCACTGAATCATAAAGGTACATAGGCAAACACAGAGAGCCTCTCAGACTCTGTCTTTAGAGGAATAAAGATAATGAATGAAGGTTATTGCTGTGCTTACTTCAATTCGTTGCCATTTGAACCTGCAAGTGAATAAAGTCTAGGCAACAACAGCCAGAAATATTTCGATTATTCATAAGTGAAGATTAAAAATATAATGAATCCTTTTAGTTAGGTTGTACTTTGAACAAAAAGACTACTTGCCATCTTTCTAAATAAGGTCTTGGATATATATGATAGGCAACGTGCATAAAACTGTGGAAAAATATTATTTTCCAAATGCAGTTTTGAGATGCAAACCGAAGGTGAGGTAATGTAATAAGCAGAAAAAAAAGGACGGCTGAGACATAAACATATCAAATTAAATAAGGGGTTATTGAAGTGAGTAGAGAAATAAGGAGTCTTAAATTTGAAGCTTTACATTTGATTAATTTAACTGCATCCTGAATTTGCTAATTGGATGCTTATATGATATGTTGTTGTGGGACAATGACAGATGGCATTGCACTGATGGCAATTAATCCTAGCAGCACTTTTAAAATAAGGCATAAAACTCTCTGGTTATCCCTATTTTGTTGCCATTCCTCTGAAAATCTAAGATGAAAATAGCTGAGTCTTGTTATGAAGAAGACAAAAATGACGAATATTCAGTCAATTCTAACTAGCATTTATCTTCTATTAGGATAATAATAGCTTTCAAATAAAGTTATTTTCTGACTTTTACTGGCAGTGTCTACCTTTTTGCTAACACCTTTAGTAAGGATGGAAATCCACTCTTAAGTGTATATCTTTTTATTGTATCTTGTGCAAAGGAAAGAAATGAAATTTAAATAGTTAAAAATGCAAAGTCACCAAAGAAGCCGGAAGAAGCTCCAATAGCTCCATGTTAGGAAAACTGCTACTACTGGTTCTTGTTGGTTTTTTTCCTCTCTATTTCTAATATCACAAGAGTACATATGCAGGAGCAGATGTCCTTTTGGAATGACATTGGTAAAAACTACTAAAATTTGCTACTCTGAGTTCCCAAGAAATTTGCATGTGATGACATACCAAAGCATGGGCGTATTTATCCTACTGAAAAAATCTTGGTGAAAACTTTGCTAAAGCCTCACTGAAACTATTCCATGGTGATTTATGTCACTTAATAATAGACACAAGGTAGATCAATGTTCAGTGCTGTACATGCTGACTCACCCTTTTTGTCTCAGCAGTTTAATTTGGTGGAAAAGTCCATGTGGTCGACATCCATCACTTGCAATTCACATATTAAAACAAATTTACACATTGTCATAGTCACAAAAAAAAAATGTTGCTAAGATGATTTTACACATTTTTAAACCCTTTCCTATTTTTTTTCCAAGCAACTGAATTTCAGTCAAAAGCCATAAATAATTACCCTGTTTAATCAACAAGTTTGGTTCTGCCACAGGCTTCCTCGAGGTTCAGGAAAACGCAGAAAGCACTCTACAGAATACAGACAATAATAATTAAAGCAATATCCCTTTCCTTAGTATTTCTTATCCTGTGATGCAACCTTGCAGCAAGGTGTACTGAAGCAAAGAGTAGCTATGCTGTATAAGATCTTAATCTAGGTCTTTAAGTATTCTGGGATGCATCTCTTAGAAAAAATATGTCCAGTATCTAGAATTACCTCAGCTCAGCTAATGCCTCTACAAGTTACCGTAATTTAAATAATAAATTTGTTTAAGTTTTATGATGTGAAATCTCTAAGTCAGAGTAGTCCAAGCAACTGAATGAGGAATGCATGTTGGCTGAGTGCAAAATAGATGAAAGAAAATAATCTTGGTTTTAGATTAAGATTTCTTAAAATAAGAAGTTGCATTCTTTGCTCTTTGACAGTTTTCAGTCCCACTGAAGTCTCACATTGGAGGAATCCATACATACAAACTGGACTTACAGCACAAATTTAGGAGTGAAGATGAATATAAAATGATAGTCATAGGACCAACAGTAACGTTGACTGCCATCAGAGCATAAGAGAAAGAGTCTGAAAAACTTTTTTCCTTTAGTTTATTAAAGACTAGAGTCATAAGGATCCAACATTGTTCCAACCATTTAATTTATCGACTAATAACCAATGCCAAAAGGTCTGAATTATTATTTCTAGAGGCAAAGAGTGAAATATTTCTTATAGATAGTGAAAGGTGTTTGTAACCTGACCATGAAAAGTATTGGCCTAAATCTGTATTTTCATCTACACTTCTGTATTTGAAATGCCAAACACTTCTTAAAAGCCAATACTGGATCACATATGAAATAATCAGTGTTCTTTAATATTTTTTCTTTCTTATCACCACTGTTTCTTCTAGAGGATGATAGAATTATAGCAAATCAGCAGGATATTAATTCTTTTTTGATCTCATGCATTGTAAATTCAGGTCATATGTAGAAGTTTGCAGTAGAAGCTTCTTATTATCATATTGATTAGTAGCATTTTATGGGTTTTGACATTATTCTATGTGGAACCTCTGAAAACAAGAGCTGTTTTACAACTCTGTATACATAATCCATACGATAATAACAAATAAATTTATGTAAGCAGCTGGGATAAATTTTCTGAGAAGTCTAGAAGAGTAGTATTTGGACATAGAGATACTGATGAGTCTCAGAATGAACTGAGATCCTACAATGCCTAGTTAATCTTTGCCAGTCTTGCTGGTGAATATCTGACCACCATATTGTGGTATAGAAAGTATGCATTTATTTCAACAGAAACTTAGAAAGAAATTATTGTTATTAAAGCTAAAAAGGACCCTTCTAAAGCAAAACGTTTGCTATTCTGTGCATAGTGAAAGAGCATTGGATTCATGAAATAAAACTCCCAACTGCTCCTAAAGGTCATAGAATCATAGAATATCCTGAGTAGGAATGCACCTATTAGGATCATCAAGTCCAATCAAGGTGTCATCTTGGATAAACCTATGGAATATTTTCCTTCAATGGTCTTTTTCATAGCCACAAAATTTTAATTTATTTCTTTGCTCACATGTGTTCAGTGGTGTATTTGAGACAATTTATTCTCCTGAAGTGATCTACAATACATGTGGAACCACCTCAGTTACACCTTTACAATGTGTGCATGGACATAGTGACTTTACAGTAACTTAAAAACCCTTTGGTGACAAATCATCAAAAGTCAAAAATATCTCAATGAAACATAACTCATGCCCCAGAGTTAAATCACTATCATCTATCTGAATACATTCCAACCCAGTGTAATACATTACTATATCATGTGGCTGTCCTACTTAACAAACAACCCAAATATCTTCTAAATTACAGCAAATACTTTACATTTTCATTATTCTAAACATCATTGCTAAAGCAATCCGCTAGGTATTTAAGGAGTATGAATTTTCATTAATACTACAGATACAAAAACATTTAGATTGCTAATACCATTCCTATTGATATTACCAGTCACTTGTCAATTGAAAGAATAACTTTTATTTCTCTCAACCAGCCACTCAGAAGGAAAAAAAAAAAAATTAAAAAAAGTAAACCAGCAAAATTAAGACTAGCAAAACATGAAATTTTTTGGGGGCCTAGCAAATTTATATCCAGAACTACTGCCTTTACTCTTGGATATGGTCAAGGTTTTGGAAGCACTTGTTTTACCATTGTATTCATATATATCTCAAAGGCTTTACAGTCTACTCTGTAAAGATGGTCCCCTGAGGATTTGAATGATTAGTACCTTCAGGCAGGACTGATTTTGTGTGAGAAGTCATTAAATAAAGTACCACCACCACATGGATTACCATCCATAAGTTAATTTTGGTTTCTGTATGCTGTCATAAACTTTCAGTTCTTTTCAGAGTAGTAGGCTAAAGGAAGGGTAAAAGGATGAACTCTTCAATGTGACCCATTGCCTGGGCTGCTCAGCTGACAAAGGGAGCTGAGGCTCCTGACAGTGCCCAGGGCTGAGGCCACCTGGTCCCAGGGGACACCCAAGACGTGTTGTCTGAGAGAGGAACCTACTGCTCAGTCCCCATCAGCAGGCATGATATGCTCATGGGATGTAGGCATCTCATGCGAGCTGGATAGGGCACTGAGCCACCTTTGGAAGGTGTCTTATCTCCCTCTTCCCGTTGACTTGTTGAAGCTGAATTACTTTTGTGGGCCCTTTTTCATGTATTATTTTGTGTTAATAGAAGTTCTATAATATTTTGTTGTCTATTTACTATTTGCTGCCCTCAAACAAACATCTAGTTTGACTGCATGTAGCATCCAGGAAGAGTCTCATACCCCTAAAACAAAACCAAGTGCTGGGGGACAACCTGTTTTGTGCACTACGGTTACATTTTGATAGACTGTCTGGTTTTCTAGTAAGAAAAGACAATCAATTAAGGTCCTGGGGCTATCCCAAGTGTTACAGAAAATCCTGATTAATGAGCAGCTTACTAAAACATAGACTCTTCCCAAGGAGCTGTCAAGCCCTGAAGAATTGTGCCAGCACTTCCTAGCTGTGCCTTCCACACCTCAGTGAGCCCAAATTGTTCAATTACTCTTGTATATTTTTGGAGTTTTAGGAAGGTTTTTCATCTTTCACAGATGAATCCGTCAAGACATTTGGTTATCAAAAAAAAAAAAAAAAAAGGACTTTCCCTATCCCAGGTATTTTTATTTATTTCAGATAAAGTTATATAAAGTTATATAAGAAATGGCCTTCCTTTCCATTTGTGTCAGCTGCTTCCTGTGTGTTGAGCACAGAATTTGATAAGGAGCCCACATCCAGAGATAAGTCAGGCTTTTCTGTGACTTACATCAGTATTATATCAGTAGCAGTCACCCTCTATGACCATATAAGTCCTATATCCAAAATATTCCTGTAGGCAAGATTCAAAATGTAAAACATCATTCCTCAGATAGCAGAGAGGAATTTCTGTGGAATGATGCCTATCCATGGATTCACATTAATGCAATCGTGTCATCTCCTACAGTGCAACGCAGAAACAGACAGGTTATTGAGAGATTCCTCTTTGGTCTTCATCTCTCTCAGAATAGGAGGGTTTCCTTGCTAATACAATGAAATGATAAATGTGAAGTGCATGTACCTAAACTATTTAGATTGCATAATAGTGAGTTTGGATATTGACTACTAGTTAAAAAAAAATTAAAAGTGAAGTGGTGTTACTAGCCCAACCTATTATAATATTAATTTTTTTAAAAATTAAATTCCGAGATCATTGGATTTTCATCTTCTTTTCAACGGCTCTTTACCCTCATTTGCCCTCTTGACAAGGGTGCTGGCTTGATACTTCCTTCTGAAATTAATGGCCTATGGCCATAGGCTTCAGAAGATTAAAAAATTTTTCTCTCTCTGTGACTGAGCACTCAATACGACTCTCAGTAACACTTGTACAGTTCAATTAGCATGGGGATAGTCAAGAAAAAAGCATCAATAATTCTTCTACAACCTTCAGTCTTTTTGCTTTTCATACACTGTACTGAAATGATTTCCATGTAGGAGAAACTAGAGACCTATGTAATCACTAACTACCTATTCTGAGATAGGCAGTAGTCAATACTTGGTATATCTAGGATATAACAGATAGAGCATTTTGCTCCAGATTTTTAAGAAATTTTAAGCTGTGTGAATGTTTTTAGTTACATTATCCTGCTAAGGCAGCTCAAACCTGTTGCCTTAAGATGATCTTCATAACAACTCAAAGGAATAAATTAATGATTCCTGTGTCTTCTTGTATTTTCAGTGTACTTTGAAATAAAGAAAAGTCTAAGACAAGGACAAAAGTGAATCTCAAGTACTTTGAAATAAAGAAAAATCTAAGACAAGGACAAAAGTGAATCTCAACTTATAAACAACCCCTGGAATGTTGAAATATAGGTTTAGTAGCATAGAGCCTTGCAGTTATTTTTTTTTGTTATCCAGTATCTCTGTCAGTGGTGGGCCCAGCCATTTCAGGAAAGGTCAGACAGACTGCCCAAATATCTAAGAGCACTGGAAGATTTGAAATTTTTCTTTAAAAACAAGAAAGAGAAAACAAGAGAGAGATAAGATATACAGGATATATGCTCATGTTACTACGTTTAAAGAAAAATTAAGCTAAAATTTGTCAATAATTCATATTAAATTTGTCAGAGGCAACAAGATTAACACATACTCCTGTAACAGTAGTAGAATATGCTCCCTATTCTGATGCAAAACACAATGTTTTCCATTTCATTCTACAGCTTTCAGATGAAAATAATGATCTCAGGAGACCTCTGAGTTTAATCTTAGTTAACTTTTAACTGTTTTCTTCTCCTGTTGTCTTTTTTTCGTTAGTTAACTAAATTTAAAATCAGAACAGATTTGTTTGGGCCCCATATTGGCCCTGAGCAAACAGAGAGGAAAAAACATGCATACTGAGGCAGTGCTTTCTCATATAGAATGGAAAAATCCTAAAAATATCGTTTCAGAATGGGAAATTATTTTTAAGCCACCACCCACATTTAACTTATGAAGTTCAAAAGCATTAAAGGAATGGCAAAGCAAAGAAGTCATGTTTGCTCCAAGATTGCACAATGGCAGAAGAGGCAAAACTGCTGCCTTGATTTAGTGGGTCAGGAAGGTCCCTGTGGATGCAGGAACCCCAGGCACGTAGCCTTGTTGCTAAGGAACTACATCAATCCTTTCCAGCATCTTCACTGACACCCTCTCTGCTCCACTGTGATTGAACACCATCCTTTACAGGAGTAGGAGAGCTAGAAGCTTTGGCTTGGCTTTAATATTTATGAAGCAAACGTTTAACCATTGAAGCTTTAAATGTCTGATGTTTTCTTTTTCCAGAGCAGCAGATTCCTCTGGGAATATTTCAATCACTCTAGTAGGGCAAATTACTTGATGTTGGAGGCATATAGCTTATTTTCTCTCAGCTAAATGCAATACACAAAAATAATTAGAGCATATTTTTCCTCTTTCATTTAAATTCTCATATTGTTTCAAGATAATTATATTTAAAATACATCATGCTACAGGTTTAACTGAAAATCATCAAAATCAGATTGAAAGTTAGATCAGGATATTCTGAATATTTTTATATAGACTAAAAAAGAAGAAAAAAGCATATGCTAAAAAATGTGATGAGTACATACAGAGAATGCAGTTCTACAAAAAGTGTTAACATAGCCCAGGGGGCGCTGTGGGTAATTCCCAGTACACCTACTAAGAGGAATGAGGATAGCAAGTTATATATCTTTAGCTAGGTAATTTGTATGTTCATCTCTGTGCATGTACAATGGCAGGTTTTTAATGTCATGTTTTTAAGAAGGTTCCACAATGTGTCTCCCCAGCCAGTGCTGCAGCCCACACCACACTGGACCTGCACTTGTAACTGTATTCCTACATGTCCAGCCCATATGAACCCTGGAGGCAACATCCTCAGAACATTAATCCTCCTAGGAGGAAGGTGGTCCTGCAGATACCTCAGCTGCTGGAGGCAGAGAGCAGACATACTGTTCAGATGATATTATTGAAGGAGATGAAGCAACGGGAGATGAGTCCCGTTCCAATGGATTCTCAGGAACATGTATTTATAGAAAGGTGATGCCATGAAGCCTCACGGATTGGAAGGGTTATCAGATGATATGAAACCTTTTCAAACTAACTCTCTTAAAATAGTGAGAAGATGGAGAGCTGTTAGTTTTCAGAATAAATATAGAAAATTCCCTATCTAATCTTTAAAAGTCACCATTAGAAGTTAATAAAACCCATATACATAAATAAACTCCTGTTGACTTTACATCTGTATAAAATCAATAATTTAAAATGTATGTGAGATGATTAAGCACTTGGCATCCTTCCTATAAATACTCAACACTGGCAGAAAATGTCTAGCAGTAACCTTATAAATTGAAATAATTGCTTTAATCAGACACCAGGTGCCTGATACAGAGCTGCATAACAGATACCACAGTGACCTCAGGGAATTAGATGTAGCGTAAGGAGAAGGTACTTCTGTGAGCAGGAACAAATTTATCAGAAGAGGTATGGGGACCCTTCTTTTTAGCACAATCCTGTGTGGCACATAATCTAGTCTCGCTATAGGAAGTGCTGCTTTCTGCTGTTCTGTGGAAGATCATACCTGGCCCTGCATTCACTTCTGCCTATTAGGAAGTCTGTACCCCACTGAAGTGTTTGGACACTAATGCAGAAAGTTAGGCTTGGAAAACATGTTATGGTTCTCCACAAGGCAGTCAGCAGCTCACACCGCGTACACGCAGGCAAAAATTTTTTGATATTGACATCTTGTGGGTTCATGTGATAAGAACTATCACTAATAAATGGAAATTTGTATCTTTACCCTAAATTATGCTGCATATCTTGTAGTTTACTAAATTCCTCTGATTGAAAGTTAAAAAACACAAGAGTCTAATAATAATAAAAAATAAAAAATAATAATAAAAATATTCAAACCTGTGCTTCATAAAAAATGTCAGAAAATTCTAGAGGATCTGTCTTCAGTTTTTCTACAGCTTTTCTTCTTAATCTACAATAAATTCTCATTTTTACACATTTCAAAGCTAATCCTAATCTTCTCCCACTCATTCTAATATTCAGCATCACTATGTTAGAGACCATGAATTAGGAAACAGCTGTTAAGACAGGGCCAAAGTTCTCTTTTCTTATGCCCTTATAAATAATAATGTTTTATTATTTTCTACAGCATACAACATAATGGTCTTCAAAGAAACACTTCTAACTAAGCTGCTGTCAGCACTCAAGCCAGCACTCTTTCCTAATACAGCACTGACATGATAATAGCATAATATTTCAGGCCATTAATTCTATTGAAAGTAAATTGTTACCATCATATGTGATAAAATCTACTTGGCTGCATTAACACCCTTACATTCTGCCTTGATAACAGTGCTAAAATAGTGATTGCCTCTGTTTAGCCATGCATTAATAGTTTTTATCTGTTGCTGCTTGAAACGTTGATCAAATGGCCTGCCTGAGTCACTGTTCAGAAAACATTTAGGGGAAAGGGCAGCAGTGCAATACTTTGGGTCCTGACCTGACATCCAGTAAACTCAAGAGGGACCCTGCTATTACCTGCAATGTCTTCAGGTCTCTATGGACTGTCTCATGTAATTAATAATAGAAATATTAAAAATTCTACTTCCTCTAAAAGCTGCTGATTTATGCATAGTTGTTATACATATATGCATGTATATATACATGTCTACATGTTTATACATGCACACACATATGCATGTGCTGTACCTATTGCTCCATTAATGACATGAATTCCCATTAATCCCCTCTCAAACTGCTGGTTTTGTGTTGTTGGTTTTGAGACTTATTTAGACAAATGTTATGAAAAAAGTTGTTAGAAGTGTCTGAGAAACATGTACAAGTTTTGAAGACTTTCATGGGATATGTCTCTTTCATCACTGCTTTTTGTTTTTTAACTTGGGGTGGACATAGGTAAGAAAAGTGACTATTTTCTACAAATAGTTCTCTGTTTTCTACTATTTTTAATATCTATTCTCATAGCAGAATGTGCTTTCTTTCTGACATATATCTAAGTAGTGTCATTTACTTGTAGAAACATAAAAAAAAAAATCACAAAATAGATCTTCAGAATTTATTATATTTTTATCTAAGGCATGGGGCCAAGAGATGGCAGACCTGTCTCTGATTTGTCATCCAGGCATCACTGCATGGAGGCCACACAATAAGATCACTTTCAGTAGCTGTAAACTCAGTTTCCAGACACAAGCAATTAAGAAAATAGTAACAGTAGAGTATGTGAATGTTTACTCACCAGGAGATTTGACAAGACCCACAACTGCTTGTGAAAGTTCTTAAATCCATCTTAGCCAACAAGTTTAGGTCACACCTAGCTCTTGCTCCCACAGAAACTTCAGTCACAGATGCCTGCCACCCTGCCAGGGTGACGCACTCTCAGTGTGCATATGTAAAATAAAGGCAGTCTCCCACCTCTTGTACTATGTCAGACTTCGTAGCTGTCCCTGTAAATAAACGCCTTGATCAAAGCAATTAACTGAGCTGTTCTTCACGTCCCTGTGTACTACTTCATTCTTATTCAAATCTGCACAGTTTCACTGGGGATGTTAGTGTCAAATGCACTACGGAGTGTCAATGCTCACTGCTTAGCATTCAGCTCCAAAGCCTCTCAGAGAGGAAGCATGAACATATTTGGCTGCCTGTCAAAAACACTGGCCTGGATGAATTGCAATTGCCTGGAACCATATGGTAAATAAGACCAAAATCTTCTACCAAGGGTTTCCAGACTCCGGACAAACGTGTTCACTCATAGTTGTTACATCTGACAGCTTGTAGCCCTCAAGTGATCCCCGTGATTTTTTAAAGCTCCAACTTATTTCCTCTGAAAGAGTTTAGATACATTAAATCTTTCTCAGGAAGATGGGGTTTGTTGTTCGTGAAGACTTTTTCTGGATGCATTTAGTGGGAGAAGGTGATAACAGCAACCCAATCTCTCATAAAATGTTTTCCTTAAGCAGGTGAGTAATGTTTATTTACCCCTCTTTCCCTCCAAATTCTTCAATGTACTAGACAGAGGAAAAAAGTAATACAGCCTCTGCAGCTTCCTGCTGCTGGATAGAATTTCAAATCAAGTAGTGTGTGGGTAGAGGGAACAGGACACACAAACCTCTGTGTGGGGTCCTCAAGAGTCCATGTTCCAAATCTCTACACTTTTTTTAACCCATTTTACTATTTTTCAGAGATATCTGATTTTAAGTATTCTGAGTCATCCTCTCTTAAGTGTCATTAATGTTTTTACTGATTTTATTATTTGCCCATATATTCTTGTTAATTCTTTTGTGTGTTGAATGAGTTGGGTGTTACACATCACAAATACACTTCAGTGAGGTATTTAGTATGTCATAAAAAAAAAGAGACAACTATTTAAAGATACTCCTTTATTCAACTCATGACAAAGTGCACAGGGAGCTTAATAGTAGGGGGATATCAAAGGCTGAAGATTAGCATCTTCTAGGAATGCCCTGTGTGTCCAAACAATCACTGTTAAAAGCTTTTGCAAGCCACTTAGTATGACATTGACTTCCATTTTCTGACAAACTGGAAGCATTACATACAACTTAATAAGAGAAAAATGGGTAAACCAAATTGACTTAGAAAGATCACAGCAATCTAAATGTGACATTTTCATGATAGCAAATATCTTCACAGTTGCAAAAGAAATGAACAGGTTATTGCTGATATTAATATTAAAAAAGCATGCTGTTCACACCAACATCTGATTTGCCTAATATAGAGCTCACTACTGTTCAGTATTTCATCTAAATAATTTTCTTATTAGTGCTTAACCAATACCAAACAACTACCCAGCACTTCCCTTAGACATCTCTATAAATATTAGTAAATTTATTATACTTGGTCCTGTTGTAATGAAGTTCCAGTGGATTCATAAGAATCAGATACTTAGAGTAAGCAGTAAGTACTGAGAAGACATATTTTTCTCCTTATGTGAGCACAATGAAATACCAGAGGTACACCATAGACATCATCAAAAATGGGCAGATAGTAAGACTGGTAGGAAAAGATGTCTTTTTTCTAATTGTAAAGAGACAAAATCGTGAACATCTGCAAAACTGCTAACTTGAATTCATCATACTGCTCTATTTTAATTTCAAAACATTAGTCAATGGGAAAAAATAATAAAGTTCGGGGCTTCTAATAATTTGAACTCTAAGAAAAAATGTCTGCCTCACCAAGGTTAAAGGTGTGTTATGGCAAAATGTGTGATATCTAGACATTTTTGGCAGTCTTTAAAATACATTATTCTTTACAGAACTTCATGGAAAAAGATCACTGGAGGTTGATTCAACCACTGTAATCAGAGCATTTGCGCTGCAATTAAAACATGAGCAAATATGCATGCCTAACTTTGTAAGAAAATTCTGCAACAGCACCTTTTTCTGCACACAGATCACAGCTGTTAGCTCTATCATTAAAAAGCTATATATTATCTATTATGAAAAGAAAGACAGGTGGGGACATTGTTTTTTTACCGTGGAATCTTCTAACTTTGATGTTCAGCTGACTGAACTGCATTTCAAGTATAATACTACTTTAATTTATTCAATATTTTATAATAGAAAATGTTAATGTCACAATCAGTGGCAGAAAACACTTCTATAATGTGGCACATGATATGTCACAGGTGTGAATCTGTCTTCTGAGGACTCACCCTGGACCACTTAAAATGCTGGTCACAGCAAATACTGATGTACTGTAGATGGTAGCCATGGAAACGAGCCAGAGCTTATCTTCACTTTTTTTTTTTTTTAAGAAAACTAGATTTCAAAGGGTGATTTTTCTTTTTCTTTGGGGCAAAGTGCATTATGCTTTCTAGCAAATTGTCCATTAGAGGTTTTTAAAAGCAATTTCATCTTAAAATCCCTTGCAGATTTGCATAGTGCTCATTTCTGACACTAAGGACCAGGTGTGATATTAAAGCATGATAAACATACCAAAACTTCCCTGGGGAATGCAACAAATGAGGAACAGAATCAGAGCACATCCCTGGCTACACCAAGAGTAGGCAGGTCTGCTGCTACAAACTCGTTCTCTTTTCCAACCACTCCTGATGGCACCAAACAGTTGTGTAGGATGTACTAAGCGACAGGGAAGTCAGGCAGCCAGGCACCTAAGGAATACATCCAGGGCAGGAGAGGAGGAGTGGAGTCCTTGCTTTTGTGAAAGGAAGGTACAAGATGGGATTTAATGCTTGGAGGCCGTGAATAGTGCAAACTGAAGCTCTTGGTAACTACAGGCTTTGCTGTGAAATTTGTGTGTGGAAAGTGAAGTTTTCTAGATGGAAATACTAATTTAGATTATAACTTTCACAGGAAGAAAAAATACATTTAAAAGCCTTTTGACAGAACATTAAAATCAGGTGCTGAAAAGCAAAAGTAAGATCTGCCCAAAAAGAGGATAGCTGGCTGGTTAGTAATAGTCTCTGGGGAAGTGTGTTGTTCAACTTGAGTTCTCTGATGGCAAAGTGCCCTTGAATGCAAGAAGTGAGTAGGCAGACCTGACTAACGACATGGTGGTAGCTAAAGGTAAGCCCTGTAGCTATGAGAATCATAGGGATGGAAAGAAGATGGAGGCCTCCATCAGCAGGGAGACTGTTCCTGCCTTACCTCAGCCTGTGAGGCAGCAGATCTCCACTTTGGGGGCTCTGGTGATAAGCTTTGACTCAGATCTGCAGGTAGCAGAAAAAAAGGAAGGGAAAGGGTAATAAAGGAAGACATTGGAAAAATAAATTGTTTCCACGGCTTTAAAAGTGATAAGACACCTTTAAAAGCAGGTAGACAATATCTAGAAATAAGATGGATTCTTTTCACCCCTTAAAATTTCTGTATGCTTAAGTTTGCCCTTCAATACTTACTTTGATACAATTTCCTAGTCTCATTAATGACGCCTTGGTAAGTGCAGATGACCCCTGCAACAGACCTTAATGGACTTCTGTGGGAAAGTTGACATAAAATAATATCCAAGTGGGGCCTGAATTCACCCTTGCCACATTTTTCAAGATTTCCCCTACCAGAAAAGAAAACAAAAAACAAAACAAAACACAACAACAACAAAAACATAAACAAAAAAAAACACCCCAGCTTATGAATGTTAGATACTTGCCACATTAGTTAGAATGTAACACCACCAGGAAAAAATATTGCAGTCTTTTATTGCACAAGGCATTCACAGTATTAATTTCAATTTACCTCAAATCTAGCAGAGTGCCAAGAAACATTCTGTAAATTTTGAGTGAATCTGTAACTAAAACTGGATCAAGGTACAAATGTCATAATATGGTAAATAGTAGTTAAATGCAAAGAGTTGACAGATTGCTATGTAGTCTTCTTCAAAACCCAAATATGAAGCTGATTTACTACAAGATTATTTCCCTTCAAACTGAGAAACATTTTTTCCTGTCTGGTTGGCAACTGTACAACAATTAGACGACAAGCTAGCTATCTAATCTCAAATTAAATCTGGAGATTTGTAACATTGCAACTGTTTTCTTTAAAAGTATAATGCATAGAAAGAAAAGTAAAAACAACAGCACAGGATTTAATGAGATTTTCCACTTAGACCTGGGAAGTGTTCTCTGGTAAGATACTAGTTTACCTCTACTTGAATAAAATGAAAATACAACAGGTATCATCAGAAAAACTGAGACAGCCCTGAAGAGACTGTGGAAAAACAAAAACTGAACAGTATTCATATTCCTCAAAGAAATAATTTACCATTGAAAATATGACTTACAATAACCGAAATCTTAGATGACTAATTTATGGGCCCAAGAACATGTCCTCTGCTGTTAAGCATCAATCACAAAGTGCAGCATAGCCATTAATATTTAAGACCTTCACCAGTGAAAAATAGAGAACCAATTGAATACCCTTACTTAAAATTTATTGTCATATTTCAAAATTATAGATGAGACACTTTACAAAATTTTGTTTCTTGGAGTTGTTTTGATTGTCTTGCATGAAAGATGCACTCTAAGACAGAAGCTTTCTGATGCTAAGAAAAAAAAGAGATTTACACTTACAAAACCCCAGTGTCAATATGCTGGAATCAAATCCAACATGTCAACAGGTCGTTGCTGTCACTCTTCCCATGTGCCCAATTTTACCTGTCTCCATGAATTTCTGTTGCTCACTGAAAGAGTCTTAAGGGATGGTCCTAGCTTCTGGCTTTTCCTCTGTTATTCCCTGCTGAATATGAGCTTCCTCCTGTTGCATGAATCATGCAATTGAAACTAAAATATAAGTTTAATGAAAAAATTGTACAGTTTTGATTTTCACTATTCATTTGATGTTACTTTCATAAAGGTGCCACCTTTCCTTCTGCACCTCTCTTCTGATAGACTAATTTAATGCAGGAAGCTTTTCGTGACTTTCCATGGCAAATGTTAATCATTCAGAAGGAAAGTAATTAAGTATTGTCATCTTATTGATTTACTAGGACTCTCAGCATGAAGGTGTGTGGCAGAACATTGGGCTGCATTACAGTGTGTCTGGATCATGACATAATGGCGGAAGAATGTAAACATTGTCTTGTGATGGCTCTAAGACATTGGCACGTGACCATTTTTCCTTTTGTCGAATTGGCTATGTTAACCTAAACAATCCTTGCACTATAAAGGTACATGAATTTGCAATAAAGACAGACTCCATTTTGGGAGTTCGTCTGCCCACCGTATAATATTGTATGCAGTCCTTCTTTCCTGGATCCTCTGATCATCAGCACCATGCACACAAGGCCTATATATCTTGTGAGTGGCTGTGTCTCAGAGGGTCCCAATATCTAATGCCACCAAACTGATGATTCCTGTTTTAAGGGATCGCACACAGCTGCTTACAAAGGTGTATAATGAAGATACCATTCCTTCTCTCCATTCCCCTTCATTACATTCAAGGAGCTAAGAACAAGAAAGCTAGTGGGAAAACCAAAACTTACTAAGGAGTAAACTGCCTATAGCTTGATAAAACTGAAATAACAAACACTTAAAAGGCCATGGTTCAGCAACATTATGCTGAGCTTCAAAAGGAATGAACTGTATTCATATCAAATCCCCAAAGAGAACTCAGAACAGGTCCCTTCTTAATATGGAAGTGAGACATTTTTCTTAAAAATGCAATTTAGACTGCATTTTAGATATGTATTTGAGAATTTGAGTTGGACTTTAAAGTGCACAGGAATTTTTTAACATGAAGAGGACTCTCATTTCAGAAGAGTGAGAAAAGCTGTTAAAGATCAATAAGGGAAATGGCTGAGTAAGGAAGAAGGCTTATCCAGAAGAAAACTGTGGCAGAGCATTAGGCTGTGTTACAGTGTGTCCAGATCATGACATAATGTCCGAAGAATGTAAGCATTGTCTTGTGATCTGTCATGGCTCTAAGACATTGACATGTGACCATTATTCCTTTTGTCTAATTTGCTATGCTAACCTAAACAATCCTTGCACTATAAAGGTACATGAATTTGCAATAAACTCCATTTTGGGAGTTTATTTGCCCACTGTATAATATTGTAGATAGTCCTTTTTTTCCTGGAACCTCTGATTAACAACACCATGCACACAAAGCCTGTATATGTTGTGGATGGCTGTGTCTCAGAGGGTCCTGATATCCCACACTGCCAAATTGACCGGTCCATGTTTCAAGGGATCTTTACAGCAGCCTACAGAAAACAATATGCTTCAGTGACTATAAATCGCATTACAGAGGTTAAGACAACTGTCTTCTTTTGATCTAGTTAAGCACAGAGATAGGTGTGACAAAATATGGAAGAAAACTCTGCTTTTCTAGGAAGAACTATGTGAATCCTGGGAAATGTAGTGATGTTAAAACCACATTAAAATAAAATCAAAATACACTCATAACACATAACATAAAGCCAGACTAAATAATACCTTGACTGCAAGCATAGTATTTTAAACTAACTTTTTGTCATTTTCTGTCAGATGCAAATGAATAATGTATACAAATGCCACCTATGCATTACAACAGAACTAATAGAAAAATGTATTTTTCCAACTTTTCACAATTTTTCAATTTTCCAATTTTTACAACTTGTGTATAACCTCTGTCTTCTCTCAACTCCTGGAATTTGTCGCAGACTTCTCAGGCCATTGCATTTTATATCCTCCCTTCACCCCCAGCTCAACTTGCTGTTTTATATGAGCTGGAGTAGCACAGGTTATTGCATGTACAATCAATCTATCAATCAATCTCCTTGGTATTCACATACTTTGACCAAGGTCTTTATTACATCTTCTCCTGCAGTCTACCCTATGTAATTTCGACAAATGTTGCTGTGTAACTTCCTACTAGCATGTTCTTGATAGGTGATGTAAATATGCATTAGCATTAACTAGCTAATACCATTCCGTTTTCTTGTCAGATTAGTTGTGTTGCTTCTCTTTTTTCTTGTATCTTGAGCAGTAAATGCAATCCCATCTTACTGTGGCTAGTGCATTCTGTACAACGTCATCAGGGCACTAAGTTTAATCATATGTCTCCATCTTACTTTGGCAGAGAGAGGGGTTTGGTTTTATGTTTGCTACGGCCTAACTTTTTGGCCCATGAAGTGTGCTGCAGATTTTATACAATTCTGAGTATGTATAACCAGAAATGTAAAACCTTAAGCAAGATGAAAAGATCCCTATAAATGTTGTAAATATGTCTGTTGTGTTGCACTAGACACAGCTGTGCCACCACTTTTTGCAGAATGGTTCATTCGACTCACTTTTGTTATTACAATCCAAATGGGGATAAATAGGCTTTAGTCCCAGCTAGAGGATACTGCTCAAATAGTAGACAAAGACTTCATATACAATTCTTACATTAACACATGTGTAGAATTCATATGCACAGATACACTTGGGATCAGAAGAAGGAACACTTTATATGCCAGATGTAAATGGCAGAAACAGTCAAATTCAGTCTGTTTGAGGAATTTTTCTATAATAAAATAATTTAGGTCTTCACTGAGCATATTATCTATGAATCAGAAAAACTAATTTTGAACATTCTAAACATTTTGTTTCTGGCTTATCAGTCAGCAACTTCTGGGAAACTGAAAAAGCTGAGCAAATTCATGTAAAGAAAGAAGGAAGAGAAAGAGAAATAGGGGACTACTCATCTAAGACTCTGCTCCCAGGTCAAGTTAGATTCAGGAAGTCACCCTTTTCCAACCCATATGTGCTTTAGTCTACAGAATTCCGTGTTGAGAAGTCCAATTTGGATGCGCACACGAATGACTATCCAGTCCAACATTGTCAGTATCATGAAAGCTGCAAATCACATTGTTCTTGCTACAAAATCTGTTCTGCTCTACTCTTTGCAGGTGTTAAAAGTTGGAAAAGCTGGCAGCCCACGGGTTGGACAGATGCACTCTGGGCTGGGTTAAGAACTGGCTGGATGGCCGGGCCCAGAGAGTGGTGGTGAACGGTGTCACACCCAGCTGGCAGCCACTCACTAGTGATGGTGGGCCCAGTCCTGTTTAGTACCTATTGATGATCTGGATGAGATGATTGAGCCCACCATTAGTAAGTTTTCAGATGACATCAAGCTGAGAAAAAGTATCAATCAGTTAGAGGGTAGGAGGGCTCTGCAGAGGGATCTTGACAGGCTGGATAGATGGGCAGGATCCAATGGCATGACATTAAACGAGTCTAAGTGCCAGGTTCTACACTTTGGCTGCTACAACCGCCTGCAGCGCTGCAGGCTGGGGACAGAGTGACTGGAGAGTGGCCAGGCACAAAGAGACCTGAGAGTCCTGATTGACAGAAAACTGAACATGAGCCAGCAGTGTGCTCAGGTGGCCAGGAAGGCAAATGGTATCCTGGTCTGTATCAGGAATACAGGCATGGCCAGCAGGACTAGGGAAGATATTCTTCCCCTGTGCTCAACACTGGTTAGGCCATACCTTGAATTCTGTGTCCAGTTCTGAGCCACTCAATTTAAGAAAGATATTGTAATACTCGAATGTGTCCAGAGAAAGGCAATGAGGATGGTGAAGGGTATAGAACACAAGCCCTATGAGGAGTGGCTGAAGGAGCGGGGTTTGTTTATCGTGGAGAAAAGAAGGCTCAGAGGAGACCTCATTGCTCTCTACAACTATCTGAAAGGAGGTTGTAGCCAGGTGGGAGTCAGTCTCTTCTCCCAAGCAACCAGTAACAGAATGAGAGGACACAGTTTTAGGCTGCATCAAAGGAAGTTTAGGCTGAATGTTAGGAAAAAATTTTTCATGGAAAGAGTGATTGGCCATTGGAATGGGCTGCCCAGTGAGGTGGTGGAATTGCTGTCCCTGGAAATGTTTGAAAAGAGGCTGGATGTGGCACTTAGTGCCATTGTTTAGTTGATGAGATGGTGTTGGGTTATAGGTTGTACTGAATGATCTCAAAGGTCTTTTCTAACCTAGTTAATTCTTTGATTCTGTGTGATTCTATTACTCTTACAACATCATTGCCCACCTGCCCTGACTGCAGATGTCATCATCTTTGGGCTACCTCCTATCCCATCCAATTCTACTCCTAAAATAACTGCACATAGTACTTAACCTTTTCAGATGTAGAATAAATTTTTTAAAAATTCTACTTTGAACAATTCTATTTCTTAGAGAATTCCATACTTGCTACCACTCTTTATAAGATACAAATTTAAACTTACCTGTCTAAATTCTAGGCTTTATGGTACTTTGAAAAATCAGTATGAATCACATATTTCAAATTGTAAATTTCATGTTTATATATATTTTTATACAGTGGTATTGTCTTTTGAACTATCTTCTGCCTTTGGATGCGGCAGAACTTTCTGTTTAGAGCCACAACAACACATATTGATTTCTGTCATATTCTGGAGACAAAAGTATATATTTGTTCCTATTACTCTGGATCATAAAACCACTCTGCCACTCAAGAAGAACAGGCCCCTGGGACAGCTTTCTCAATAAAGGTGGCAGCAAGTCGACCATCTCCTCCTTTAAACAACTGTTGCATTTCATCTTGCCAAGGTAGGGATGGCAACAGAGGCCCCAGAACCTTTAGCAACTGAATGGCACTACATGTGTGGAAGAGCATGGCCCACTGCACTCTGCATTGCTAAACACACACATGGTCCCCTTTACTGCATATCCTTGAAAATCATGTCTTGCAGTTAATGCTGTACTGGCTGCCTTGGTCATGTTGTCAATGTCATGGCTTTTATTTCAGTCTCTATAGGCTCAGGCAAGTGACATCCCATTTATCTACTTGATTCACATTTTCAAACATTTCTTTGAAAAATGAAGAGTGGAGATGTGCCTCATTTAATGAAAACAGGGATTACTTGTTTAGTCATTAATGATAAGTTTATATGTTTTGGAAGGAATACAGTGCTAAAGTCTAATACTGTTATTACTATTTATTATCTTGATGTGCATGGTCTTCTATTTCTTTTTACTTATCCTTTTGCAAGAATTTGTAAATAAGTGTGTCTGAAGTCTTTCATCTCATAAGAGTAGAATCTGGATCTTTTCCAGGTATGTCAATAACTATGTAAAGTCCATTGAATATATCTTATTTTGGAATGGTAAAGGCAGAAATAATAGTAAGGTTCAGTTATGGCAAAAGTACAACATCTTGATTGCAGGTAAAGCATGAACAGTGTTGGCAGGAACTGAGGGAGGATTGCAGTTGCAGTCTGTTAACTCTTGCAAACCTGCCATTAGTTAATATTACTGAAGAGTAGCTAAGGAAATGTAAAACAAGTAATGAGGAGGACATAAAAAGCAGTGGCACACAGAAGACACTAAATGCTGTCTTTGTACTAATCCTTGAACTAGTATACATGCTGCAAAAGGAGAACATCATTAGTGGCCAGCATGGGAACATGACTTTGGCTGGGTTCTAACAGTGATCTGAGTAGGTGGTGCCATTAATATCAGTCATATCTCCAAGTGTATATTACACCATTGCAATTGCGATGTCATGTGTAACTACAATTCACTATTTGCCTCATAACCATGTCCAAATATTCTTGTGAATTCTTCTGGAAGCAGCACATGAAGTCATTCAAAATGTCATCTTCTCTGAGAGAAAAGGCAACTCAAAACCTATGGAAGGTTCAGGAGCATCCTCTTACCCTCAAAAAATACTTAACACCTTATTACCACTCAACAAAAATGACTTCCCTCAATTTCAAGAAGAACCTGATAAATTGTTATACAGTGAAAGCATGGAGTTTTCTCTGTAGTGAACTGTGAAACACAGATGGACTTTTTTCTTTTGTCAGTCATGCACTGGACAAATACCAGACATAGGAGGATCTGGGTCAAGCAGCAATGGCTTTAAATGGAAAAAGAGTAAATTTTAGATTAGATATTAGGAAGAAACTCTTTACTCAGAAGATGGTGAGGCACTGGAACAGGTAGGCCAGTTAAGTTTTGGAATCCCCATCCCTGAAAGTAGGGTTGGGGGGGCTTTGAGCAACTTTGATCTAGCGGAAGGTGTCCCTGCCCATGGCAGAGGAGTTAGAAACAGACGTTCTTTATGGTGCCTTCCCGTCCAAAACATTCTGTGATTCTATAATTCTATGCTTGGTGATTAAGACAGTATAGTAACACAGATCAGTAGGCTGCTTTGCACTGGCAAGCATATAACTGTCCATTTCAAAATTATAACACGCTGAAAAAAATACCAAAAAGCTAAAAGAAATCCAAAGTGGTGAACACAGTAAAAAATAGACTCTTAGAGAAGTGAAACTTTAAAAGATGAGATAGAACAGGGGCAGAGGAAAAAGAGGAAGAAAAAAGCTGCATTTTACAATTGTGAATTGAGATAAAGAATGGTAAGTGGCAAAACAGGAATGGACAGAATAAAAATAAGAAGGAAACAACAGGTAAATGAATATCTACAGCAGGAGTGGGTTAGTAGGTATTTGCACTGGACTTTGGAGGAATTTTTTCACATTAATCAAATGCAAATCCGTCTTGCATTTTAGTACTGCAAGTTTCACACACTTCCTTGACCCTCTCCAGTCTTTTCTGTACTTCTACTCTAGCTATGTGCTGCAAAGTGTATGTGAAAATGTTTGGGTCAACTATTTATTCTTTTTACCAAATACAATTTTTATGAATAAACGCCTTGTTTTGAAAGCAGTTATGAGCCTCTTCAAAAGAAGGCATTTCAGCAATTGGAAATTGATTTCTAAATCTTTTTTGAAGATTCCTTATGATGACTGTATACTTTTATGAATAATTGATCCACTTTACCCTGACAAGAACTACATGTTTGAGAACTGTTTATCAAGAAGGTTGAGAAGTTCTCTACCTAGGTGCAACATATGCTTTAACAGATGTTTCACAGGAAAGACAACCATGCTGATAAAAACAAATTGCACAATGAATGAACTTTTAGGGAATTGCTTTGGATTTTACATTAACCTTGTAATGATTTGATTCTATTCCTCTCTAGTAGTGGGTATCTGAATTTATTTTGCATTACCGTGGTTGTAACAAGCTGTGCAAGGAATTGTCCACTCTCCAATCCCTTCAGTTGCCAAAAGCAATAAATGTTTTTGAGTGAATTGTTTATAAGGCAAAAATGAACACACTGATGTCTTTATGGACGAGAAAATACATCTCAATTGCCATTGTTTTTTAAGCCATTTTATTAGCTTCAGTTCATATTACTTAAATTCACAAAAAAAAATTTTCATGGTGTTGATAAGCCGTAGCAAAGAAAGCTCATGAAATCTGCAGTTATTTCCATTTGCTGAGTGCCATTGGACTGTGTGGCAAACAGAACTAAGTTCTTACTGAAAATCTTAGTTATACATACCCACTGAGAAAACAATAAGGTTAAATTGATTTATATTTTCAATTTCTCTTTTCTCATATACAGTGGGCCATAGCTGTCATCTTTATGAAGAGTCTTTCTTTTCATACTATTTTATTGCTCAGTAGTTTGTCATTGTAAAATCCTTATCTAACTTTTTTTGCTTTGTCAATGATTTCTTTGTCTACTTAACAGCAGTTTTAATTTTATTACAACATTATCATTGATAAGTAATTTGTATTTTGATGCAAATATTGCAGTAAAAATGAATTAATAAGCAGTAGAACCTTTATGCTACACTATTTTGAAGGGATGGAATAATCATTATGGAGCATAATTGCTACAAAAAGAGCTGAACAGCCTTTATAATTTGCGGTAGAAATGAAGGTGATGGTATGTGTTTTTTCTCATCTTTTTCACAATCCATATCCACAGTATCCCAATAATACAGCTGGAGAAGGGACCTGAATGTTGTTGATGGAAGAGAATACATATGCAAACACACTGGAATTTTCCAATCCATGGGGTGAGAAAGAATTATAGCAGGATAACCTGTGCAAAAGAGGAGCCACGTTTTGATTTTTCTTCTTTAAATTTGGTATTGATTGCTCCTGCTAATTGATTACTAAAAAGTCTATTTTTCACTTTCAAGAGAATAATTTTCATTGCTTTGTTGCTCTTTATTCCTAGGCAAAATCCCTATACATGCTACACTTCAGGAATTTCTAGGCATACGTGACCTTTTAGTTGTTTATGACTTGCATATCTATCACCTGAAGTCTTATGGCAGGAAATGAGATTAAATTACTCTGAAATAAAATCAGGTTCGACAAGTTATATTGCTTCAATGGTGCCAAAACATGATATCCAAAGGCAATCTATTGTTCTGCATAGATATTGCCTTGTCATATTAAAGATAAATTAGATATCACGTGTCCAAAACTCCTTTGTCCTTTGCTTCCTTCCTTGACAGATAGGAAATGCTACCCACTTATGTAAGAAGAAAAAGTAGAGGCTCTTCCACAGTGCTGGCAGCCTGCCTTGGTCTTCTACAAAGGAATACAACTGTTTCTCCACCCTGCTGAAGAAACAGCCCCAGATCTCCTCCTGCAGAGACACAAGCCCGTAGTCCCCCAGCATGGAGATGGGCATCAAGAAGATGGTCAGGCCCCTGCAGGAATTTTTCTGCTATGTATACACCATTATTTGACTCCATTACAAAAATCAGAAATCAAATATTAACTACTGTGCTGGAGTTTATAATTGTGGCTAGCTGTGAGGGTTAGATGACCATCATATGTTGTTTATTTGTATTACATTGCTACAGCAAATATAAACAGTCAGTTAAGCCTACAATGTGCTCATATTCTACAGAGACACAAAGACTAGCCTGATAAAAATGGGGACTGTGGAGTGAGCAGAGTGTTTTCTTCTTTTTTTTTTTTTTTTTTAATTCCTCTGCCAGAGTTTTTTTGATTTATTTTCACAGTATCACAGTAACAACAAGGTTGGAAGTAACCTTAAAGATCATCAAGTCCAACTCATAATCTAACAGCTCATCCACTAAATTATGGCACCAAGTGCCTCATCCAGCCTACTCTTCAGTCATACAAATTCAATATTTATTTTCCAGAAGAAGTGAAAAAAATTTAACATAGCTAATGTCTTTACCAGTTCAGAACGTATTTGAAACATGATAAAACCTGCTGCTTTTAAGTATATTTTCTCCAAAGTCAGTAATAGGTTTTAATGACTCAGAAAAGATATCGTAATACAACATAATCAAACCTAATCTACCATAAGAAGAATAGTAATATCAAATGACCTCTCATACAGAACTGAATTGTAATTAATTACCTAATTTGTTAGAGCATTTGTAATATATATTTAATGACACTTCTGTCTGGCACAGCCTTCTAAACAGTGTTCTGAAGAAACATGAGCTAAGCATAGCCTGAAGCTGATATTATCAAATAGCACACCATGCTGTGTAAAAAAAAAATCCAGAAAAAACAAGCAGCTAATGCTTCAATTTCTAGGGCCTCAGGAAAGCCTGTTCCCACCCTAACATTTATCTCTGGCAGCCCCATCACCTCTGACTTTGGAATATGCAACAAATAAGTATTCAGCACTGACCTGATTTTAGGTAGCACCAAGTAAGCAACAGCTCATTACTATATATCACACTCCAATTACTAAAGATCTTGCCATATGTCTAATAGTGTGATATAAACAGTCCATTAGGTTTTCTAATGGTGGTGTTAAATAAAGGGTGAACAAAAAGTATTACAACAGTTAGAAGCCCCCGGGCAGCTTTGCATCTTCCCATTTCATTCCTTTTAATAAGATTATTCTAGTGCTTTGATCGATAGAAAATGTCATTTGAGGATTTCCAGTTCTCCTGCCCTTTTATGTTGAACTGACAAGGTATATGTATCTAAATATTAACCCTTGTGTCTACTTTCTTCAACAGTGTAAGAGTTCTTGCCCTTTATTCCCCACTTACATCACTGCCTCTTTTTGCCAGATGGAACAATGCTTGTCTCTTAATCAAGTAGGGGATCTTTTATGCAGACCCTCCCTGGAATCTAGTATAGCCCATGAATCTCTCAGCATCTCTGAGAGACAACATTAGTCATACAAATGACCCCTGCACTAGTGTTCTGGCAAGGCATTGTAAGAGTTTATTCAATAATGGTACAATAGTTTTTCCAATTAGAGGAATATCCATTATTTTTCTTTGCTTGCATTAAAAACAACAGAGCCTTTCAGACCCAGAATAAATACAACAAAAAGCTACTTAAGACTTGGAAAAGTAAAATCAAGAAACAATCTATCAGAAAAGTAAAATAATTGAAAGAAAAGTATTAGATTAGAAAAAAATGCCTACAGACCTATAAAACTAAGTGTCCTCTAGAAATGCTATAGCACATTTGATGTGCATTATACAGAGGATTAACAATGAAGCACCTGGGAATAACATTTGGTAATGTTCTCCAGCATTGAAACCGCATTAACTACTGAGCTACAATATAAACATACAAATTTCATCCAAGCAGTTGTGCAGCCTACAATGTATTAATACTGAAGAAAATTACAAAACTGACTTTAAACATCTCAGCCTCACAGACCGATCGTTGTTTAGTTTAGGCTACAATGAACAGTAAATCTATGGACATGCTGTTTACTTTGAGACATTAGTATGCCAGAAGACAGCAATTAAGCAGCCATCCCAGCTCTGTAGTTTTGACATATCAGAGAAAATCTGCAAAATTATTACAAAAATTTAATTTTTATATCATACATTAACAAACTCCATAAAAATGGTGTGTGTATTTCATATATAAAACACAAGAAAATGTTACATGTAACATTCCAGCATTTATGTTGTTTCTTCCCCTTTTAAATCCTGCTAATTTAGCAATCACAAAAGTTTGTTGACTTATAAGCTTTCTTTCTATATGTTCTCTATGAAGCCAATGGTTATAACATAACCCATGACTTAAACCAGTGTTGTAATGCTGCATCATTGCAGTACTGCACCAAAGGGGCCACCTTTCAAGACCAGAAAATAAGTTGGCATCTTGCTTCCTCTAGTTTTGGAGAACCTGCCTGATATAACACTGAATGTCAGCTAGGAATGACTACAATGATGTTTTAAAATCTGAGGGCTCTTATTGTATAGATGAAGAAAATTTCCAAATAATTTCATGCTTGTCATTGGACAGTCTTTGGAATAATATCAACTAAAGATTATATGATAATTTCTGCTATATATTTCAATGATCACTGCAAGCATGGTGTTCATCAGGACCCAAGTCCTTAATGACACATTTTTCTTGTATTCTTTACCTTGTGAGAGTCTAAACAGAAAGGATTTCCTTTTCATCTGTGATAAGAGTACTACTCATGATCCTAAACCTCATGCAATTTCTGTAAGCAAGTATTATCATGATGGGTTTTCAAAAGTACTACTGCTGTACAAAAGTCCTAGGGGAGCCAAGTTGATCTAGAAATATGAGAATATACAGCAAATTTTAACTACGACCCTCTTGAGAACCATGATACTACAGCAGAGTCAACAGTGTTTGTCAACAGAGGTGTCCCAGCCCCTCATCAAGAGCTTTTGATCATGGCTCATGCATGTCCTTGACAATTGTGTAAGTCCAAATACTAAAAGCAAAACATGGCATGCCAGAAAGCAGCAGAAAGAGGAACTTCTGATCCATCAGAAGTTTTGTTTAGTTTGGTGGGTATTTCCCCAATGATTCAAGTGAAATGCACCTTCGCCTAGTGTTGTACCATGACACAGCCTCAAATAGAAGACCATTTTTAAATAAGTGGGTGGTGCTCCAGAACTTCCTGATAAGGGAAGAGAATGTTTCAGAAGATGTCATGGGCCACAATCAAACAAGTGGCAGCAGAGAATGCACTTTCTTCCAGTCCATCAGCTCTTATCTCTCGGTCTGTAGGAGCTTTCTTTGTTCTTAGCTTTAAGAAAGGAGTGGTTAAAAATCTGAAAATGGCAAAATGCAAAGTGCTCGCAGAAGTCCCAGAATCAGAAGTTGATTAAGATGATGCCTGACCTCATTTGGTGGTAAGCAAAAAAACCAAAAGCTCTTGGAAATGAGACTGCACACCCAAATTGAAGACACACTCAGGACTGTCAGAAGTTTCTGATGGAATTCAGAGGCATTATGGCAACTTATGTACTAAGCCTCACAGACACATGTTATGTGTGGTTTAGACAGACCTCACTGTAGATACATAAAGCTGTAGATTTCTGCCTCTGACCACATTGTCTGAGATTCTTCTTGTAGTTTACATTATGAAATAGATATATAGGTAGCTTAAGGGCATGTTTCAGCTTACCTGCTCTGACCTGAGCTGAATCTCATTTTACAAGTGCATATTTCATTTTACTCGTGAAAAATTAATTTTATGCCACCTGTTAAGACACAAGGCCAGATTTACATTATAGAGTCACATCAGGTCAGATGTTCTGGAAATGACAATGTCTCCAACCACAAAGTTCTTAGACCAGAGAATTTGAAAAACTTCTAGTTCAGGGGGAAAAAAGGAAAGCAGAAGAACTTCTAACAGTTGAAAATCATCAGCCACTTCATATGCTCTGAGGAAGCCAACAGATATTGAATTTGGATTTGTTGTTATTATGACTTCATGCAACATCAAACAATGATTAAAGCAGGGTATGAGGCAACTGCTGTATTACCCTGACATATCACTTAGATGAAAAAGAGATGATATATCACAAAGTATTGACTGGTCTACCTGAACAACCTTCACCACTTCATGCATTGTAAGAAAGCCAGGTGGTGATGTGAGGCCACACACTGGTGTTATGAATTGGTTTGTCAATAATCTCTCTCATGTTCACAGCACAATACCCAAATAATCTGAAGGAAAATTGTAGCAGTTTACACTTTCCATACATTATCATTTCCAATGCACCTGAGCATAAAATGAAATGTCATCTGATTGTCCTAGTTCCATGAGGACCTTTTAAATTCATTAAAATATTAAGAACTTCTCAGACTTAATAAATGGCTCTCACCTGTGACATGAGAATTAAAGACATGCACTCAGGCAACTGTCTTTAATTCCACAGAACAAAGAAGAAATATTTGATGGGAAAGTAAATATTTGTTTAAAACTGCATAACCAAGCAGGACTGGAGAGGACAATCTGGGTCACCACATCTAGTCCCATTCTAAAGTCTTGTTCTGAATTTACAAATCTCCATCTAAAAATTTATTTCTTTTTCATCCTAGCCTCTGGCTGAAAGTTATTGCAGAACCATCACCAAAACTTGAAACCAAAGACTAGAATTTTTTAGGTCTTAATTACAGCAGGAACTTCTGCAGTTTATTTACAGGCTAGGTTAATTGAGAAGAATGCTACGCTTGTTATAATGTCTGCCTCCTTGATTTCCATATCAACTTATATCACAGAACCACAGAATTAACAAGGTTGAAAATAACCCCTGAGGTCATCAAGTCCAGCCTATTACCTAACACCATCCCATCATCTAAATCATGGCACTAAGTACCTCATTCAATCTCTTAAACACATCCAGGGATGGTGACTCCACCACCTCCCAAGGCAGTCCATTCCAATAGCCAATCACTCTTTCTGTGAAATAGTTTTTCCTATCATCCAGTCTAAACACCTCCTGATGCAGTTTAAGATTGTGTCCTCTTGTTCTGTCACTGTGAGCCTGAGAGAAGAGACTGACACCTGCCTGGCTACAGCCTCCTTTCAGGTAGTTGTAGAGAACGACAGAGGTCTCCTCTGAGCCTCCTCTTCTCTGGGCTAAACAGCTCTCTCAGGCTCTTATCATAGGGCTTATGCTCCAGCCCCTTCACCATCCCTGTTGCCTTTCTCTGGACATTTTCAAGCATCATAATATCTTTCTTAAACTGAGGGGCCCAGAACTGGACACAGTACTCAAGATGTGGCCTAACAAGGGCTGAGTAGAAGGGAAGAATAACTTCCGTAGTCCTACTGGTCACACCATTCTTGATACAGACCAGGATGCCATTGGCCTTCTTGGCCACCTGAGCACACTGCTGGCTCATGTTAAGTTTCCTGTCAAGCAGCACTCCCAAGTCCCTTTCTGCCTCGCCACTCCATCCCCAGCCTATAGGTCTGCATGGGGTTATTGTGGCCAAAGTGTAGATTTCAGCATTTAGGCTTGTTAAACCTCATGTTTTTGGATTCAGCCCATCTCCCCAGCCACTCCGGGTCCCTCTGCAGAGCCCTCTGCCTTCTAACAGATCGACACTTGCTCCCAGATTGGTGTCATCTGCAAACTTACTAATGGTGGACTCCATCCTCTCATCCAGATCATCAATAAAGATATTGAACAGAACTGGTCCCAGCACTGAACCCTGAGGGACCCCACTAGTGACTGGCCACCAACTGGATGCAGCACCATTCACCACCACTCCGTGAGCTCAGTTACCCAATCAGTTCTTAACCCAGCACAGAGTAAACCTGCCCAAGCCATGAGCCACTGGTTTCACCAGGAGTTTACTATGAGAGAGGGTATCAAAGGCTAAGCTAAAATCCAGGTCCACTACATCAACAGTTTTTCCCTCATCAACCAGGCAAGTTACCTGATCATAAAAGGAAATTAGATTGGTCAGGCAGGACTTTCCCTTCCTAAATCCATGCTGACTAGATCTGATCTCCTTATTATTCTGTAGGTGCAGTGCTCTTAAGATGATTTTTTCCATAATTTTGCCTGGAACCAATGTAATTTTAATTCCCTGAATCCTCCTTCCGGCCCTTCTTGTGGATGGATGTCACATTAGCCAACTTTTACTCATTGCTGCTTCCTCTTCAAAATGCTTTTTTGAATCCCATCATTTCTTTGAGAATACCTGTGTTCTGGTTTTGGCTGAAGTAGAGAAATTTTTCTACATTAGCTGATATGGGGCTATGTTTTGGGTTTATGCTGGAGAGTTCATATCATGAGGCTGTTTCAGCTACAGCTGAGCATTTCTTAAACACCATAAAGGCCTTTTCTGCTCCTCAACTTCACACCAAAGGAATATCTGATAAGATGCATGTTATGAATAATTTTTACTGCTTCAATTAATATAACTACTATATATATAATTTAACAGAAATGACGACTTATTTGCCATCAATGTTTTGCAATCTTCCATAATAATGTACTTTTTCCTTCTGAATAGTTGGAGTCATGACAAGCAAAATCTACCTGGCTACCGGAATTCTGCCAAGAATTATCTTGATCTTCTGTGAAGACTCTATCCCATATCTGTATTCTCATTGTATTCCCAGAAGTGTTTATTGGTCATTATTTGCTGTAGTTCCACTGAAAATTTTGTGGATAACCACTAGGGAAAATAAATTACACCATGTGCGTTAGATGTGCAGTCACAATTTACAGAGACAGATTAACAATCAGGAGTCAGTTCAGGAATTAGGTCTTGAAGTGAAAAAGTTGACAGTTTGAAGGGGGAGGGTGTAACGGCTTAATGTTGCACAGAAGACAAAAAATCATATAAGAAATATTTGTCTGCAGTACCTCACTGAAGAAATTTGTTAGCATCATGCGGTGCAGGAAAATAAAGAATTGAGTGAGTCATAAACATTGACGTTTGAGCATGAACAAAAGGCCCAATCAATATTTATTTGCAAAGGCATATGGGCAGAAGCAATTGTTACCCTCAGCATAAAGTGCAAAAGGAGACTTGAAGTAATAGGTGTTTTGTCATTGTCCTGATCAAATTAGGCAAATTCTGGAAAGCAGCTGAACTTAAACATAAGTGTCTGCAGTGAGGGCAGTCATCAAACCTGCAGAAAAATCCTTATGCAAGCTCTGCGCTATAACCAAATCGTCACAAAGAAATTACACTCACAAACTACATTTAGACAAAACCTGACTAAAGAAAGTGGCATTCAAAAAATTATCAGATACTTAAAAGCATGAGCTCTGCTCTGATTTTTCAGCTGAGTCTAGTCAAGTCAAAGTCTTGGACATTATTTTTTGTTTAAAAGATCTATAGCAAGGTTCACTTGGCCTGTGTGAGTTCAGGAAGAGAACTTTGACTGTAACATCCACAATAGTCAATAAGAAAACTCCTTGCAGGTCTCCTTCACAGAAAATGTACATGTTAAAAAAGATTAAGTGATTGCTCACGGGGCATTGCATCTCAAGTTTAATCTGTTTGCTATCTTCATTATTTCCTCCTGCATGACTTACTTCATAAAAGAAACTGTTAAAAGCCTATACCTGGTGAAAGTCCATCTTGAACTGTGGACATAAAAAGCTTCCAGAGAAAAATATGTAAGAAGAAAATACAGAAGCAATCATTTTAGGAACGGCAAAAGCAGATTTTTCTTACTACTTTTTCCACCTCTAAATAATTCAGCAGTGGGGAGATTTCATGTCATCTATTTCATTATAGGGATGAAATTATTTCACAAACGTCTTTCCTTTCACATTTGACACACGTTCAGATCCTCAGAGAGACTCTTGATTTCTTAAATGTCAATACTGTTGCTAATAGCCATGAACCCTTTCACTTTCTTGCTTATATTTCCCCAGTACATAGAAAAAAAATGGATCCTTTAGCGGGATTTTCAAGCTTTTAACAATTACAAACTGTTTCCATAAGATAAAAACAATACCTGGCCTCTTATAGTTTTCCCTCACTTGGTATCTGTCTGTGTTCATGTTTTGCAGTTGTTGTCATTGCATTTATTTTACTAGAGGTTAAGATTTCCCAAATGGAAGATGTATTTGTAGGAAAAGCTGTCAGCACTGTACAGACAAAATAAATACTGTCCTTTTATAAATATGAGAAAGGCAAGCACTTTGACTGAATGTTTTAATCTTTGCACAAAATACTGGAAACTATCTTCCTGTAGCAAGGAGGAAATATTAAACCAGCAGGGCAGTTAATGCATTTCCTGGGACTAATATAAAAAAAACCTAATGGGATAAAACCTGATAAATGACATCAACAGCAGGATATGAAAATGAAGGCATAAAAGTACACCTGCAATAACTAACAACAGGGAAACAAAAATAAACGGTGATCTGTAGAACAGCCCAGTTGCATTAGTATGTTGAGAGCACATCTTCACTCTGTTAATCTTTTCCAATCTTATACTTAGAAGTATATATATTCTCCCTGAAAAGTCCATTTCCACATTCTGAAGCAGTTATATTTTCTCTAAGTGCTGAAAGAGCTGTCTTATTGTTCTGTCTGTATTTCTGTATATCAGAGGCACATGCTTACTTCCTTCCTTTCTCAGTCCAGCCATGCACAGAGGTGAGTTCCAGAAACACAGATATTTTCTTTGCTCCTCTTCCAAGCAATGGTAGGACGGGCTGTAAAAAGCTACATGCAAGCACAAGAAGAGGTAAGGTGTTGGAGGATTGCAAACTGTTTTCCCTTTCCAATCATCCTATACTAAGTACCCCACAACCAATTTATTAACTATATTATACTAACACTTGTAACACATGCAAGTGGATGTGAAGACAAGGGACATAGAGACATGCCCTATTCTAAATCCAACCTACCTTCCATCTGAAATAATCTCCGGCAGCAGATGCTGCCAGATTTCGAAACACTGCAGCACATTCTCAACACACATCCTAGGTCTCCCTGAGGCATGACAGGGACCCGAGTCTCCACATTGCATCTCCCCTCACAGATCCAACAGAGTTGATGTTTCAAGCCCTTTGGCTTTATAGTTTTTGAGAGATGTAATTACTTACATTTTTAAACTGCTGAATCTTTCTTTGTAATTTTTTAATCTTTTCTAGCAAAAGGACTTCCTATAACTGTGGGGGAAATCCAGTTAGGATTGCTAGTGAGGGAAGATATTACATAATTATAATAGGCAAAATTCTAACAGAAAAAAAAATAAATTTCTTTTGCAAATAATATCACTGCCTCCCTGGATATCTTGGAAATACAATATTTTCTTGAATCATTACCAGTGGTAATGATGCTTGACCGTGACTCAGTTATTTAAACACAGTCGTTGTTCTCTTCCTATTGCCTCATTCTCTCATTGGTAATGAATGCCTTAAATGATGCATTCACTAGAATATAGAAAAAAAAAATCTTTGGTTTACCAATAAAGACTTTTTAGCTTTTTCAGATTCTTTCCTAAAACTGACTTCTGACAAGTATCTTTCTTCCAACTAATTGCTACTTTTATGGTTTTTTCTCCCTTTCTCTCCTTCTCACACACAAACACACGTACACATACACATGTACACAGTTTTTTCCCCAGGAAAAAGAGGTAGTGGAAATAGCAACGTATCAAGTCCAGTTTTCAAGAAGAAAATAACCTTCTTTAAGAGTTCTAATCCTCTGACAAGCAATACTAAATGGTTCCAGATATCATGACTAATAATGGGTTTACTCTCCCTTTTACTGACATTGCACACACCACATTACCTTCCAGAAGACCAAGTCTATTACCAGCAAAAGCTGCCCGTTGCTGTATTTGTCTGTATGAACTCATGCTTTCAGAAAGTGAGAAACTTCTCCCAATAAATTATAGTCAGAAAAACACTACTTGGTGTCAAAACACAAAAAGAGGAGGAAGTCATGTCAGCGGTGCGCAGTATCATTTGCTTGGAGGCACTTTGTCCTTCATGAATTGCGAAAGCCTGAGCATTTAAGGAATGAGAGAAATGAGATTTTTTTTTGTCTCATAATATACAAAATTTATTGTTTCCCCCATAATGTAAATCAGAGGAAAAATACATTGTTGCTATTGTATTAACAGATGAAGTCACTACTTTACTATCTCCTAGAAATTGCTGCAATCTTTGGAGTTCTTCTGATACCCTGCTGCATGAGAGTTATACTTTAGAAAGAATAAATCCAAGCTCTAAGAGCCACACTTACTAATTAGATTTTTCGATAAATAATTTATCAAGCCTGTTTCGGATGAGAAGTTCCATATTTTGCTTCTTTTCACATCTGACACAGGTTTGTCTCCCCAGAGATGTCTCCAGGTTTTTAAATACAATTGCACTGTTACTCCAATAAGCCATTCATAATATATTAACTTGGTCATGTTAATTTTTTATTTTTTTTTAATTCATCCTCTAAAGCAGGAAACCTTAGGCTTATAAAGATCTATCTTGCTTCTGAAAACTTTTCAGCAATGGGATTAATGGACGTTTCATAGAAAATAATTTAAGAAGAATACAATCTTTTACTATGTCACCCTGTTTCACAAACTGGATTGACTGTGTTAATTTGAAATCACTTTTGCTTCATAATTAAGTATGTTTTGTGTTCAGTACTTTTTTATCATAAACAAGGCTTCAGTCTGTGAAATCTGCATGGGAATATTACAGAATGTTCCTGTATTGTGGATGGTGTTTGACGTCACTACAGTGTCTTATTAATGGATCTGTTGTACTTATCAGAATAATTAAATTCTGCTAATGGCTGAAGTATTTTCATGAGCAACATTATCCTTTTTTTTATTATTACTGCTAATGAAGGACAGCAAGATGCCAACCACTAAAATGAAGCTTTTGTGGAGCCTAAGGACATATATTTAGCATAAATCAATCTCATCAGAATGAACTACTGAACAAGGCAAAGAGTTTTTTTGGAAGAGCTTCAAAACACCATCAATAAAGTGATGCTACAAGTGATTACTTCTCAGCATGCATTGTAAGATAAATGACCTATGATTCCATTTTAAAGTTGATGCTGAAAAATTTTAAAATTCATAGTGAGGAGCAGTGTATTAACACTATAAAAAGAACTGAGCAGACATTTCAGGTTAAAAAAACAGGCATGCAGATATACCACAAAATAACGACAAATACCTTTTCAATACCCAAATATATTCATTTCACATCTATTTGCAAGTAAAAAACAATCATTAGACACATAGAACAATGAAACTTTGAGGGTATAAATCAGTTAATCTACAAGTTAAAACTTTTAAAGCAACATAAAGCTTGTTGCTGAATTATATCATTTACAGTTTAAACTCCTAAATTTCTCTTTTAATAAACAGTCAAGAGCTAAATCATGCTGTTACAGCAATAGCATGCAGTTGCTGTAAGGTTGTTTGCTCAGGGCTAGTTTGTCTCAGAGGCGACTTTTGGCTGTCCATTTAGCAGCCTGTTCCACAATAAAAATGGGAAATACATACACTTGTGTCCTCCATGAACCTTGACTGTTCTGTAGATGAGCACAGATGTCAGACAAATAAATAGTATGAGATAGACAGATAAACAAATAGACTGTTCAATCCTCTTTTGGTCTTTGCAATGCGGAAAGATACTTTGTTCATGATGTTATGGCACTACTGCCAGCCCAGCCAGACATACACAACATGATCAGTATCATTTCAGATCCAAAACCAATTTGACCTGATGGAGCTGTACGTAGGAATATCAACAACATGTGTGCATTATATTTAGACTGGAAACTAGAGAAAAATTTCTATACATCTGTGGCCATTCAAAAGGGGGGCTTCGGGTCTTGCCAGAGGTTTCTTGGCTTGGGGGGGGAAGGGAGTGTAAGAAGAGCCCGCTCACCTGTTTGTAAAATTCAGTTTTCCTTGGAAAACTGGAGGGGGAAAGGAGAGGAGGGGACTGCTCTCCCTGTGCCCTGCTGTTTCCCAGGCTGAGCTGGGGCCAGGACAGGGCGGCAGCGGCGGCTCCTTGCTCCCCCCTGGGGCTCCTGGGAGCGTGGGCCGGTGGTGATCGCGGCGGGGGCGCCCCGGGGCAGCAGGGGCGGCAGCGGCTCCTCGCCTCCCTGGGCCCTGGTGCGTGGCCCGGAGCTGTCTTGGGCTGGGGTGGGGGCAGCCATGGGGGCCGGCGCGCACGGCCCCGGGGCCGATCACCAGCCGCTGGCACGCGCGGCCCCAGGGCCACCTCATGGCACGCATGGTCCCTCGGTCCCAGGGCCGGGACGGCCCCTGTTCCTGCCTGCCCCCCCTCCCCACACGGTGCACGTGGTCCGCCCGGGGCGGGTGGCGGCGGGGTGACAGAGGGGCAGCAGTCACTCCAGGGCGTCTCCCGAGGTGCTCGTGGACGTGAAAACAAAGATGGTGCGTGGGACCTGAGCGCGTGATTCTTTGTCGGGAAAACACCGGAAACAAGGCGGAGCTCGGCCCTGCTGGACCAATGGAGAGACAGCTTGGCCAGGAAGAAGACAGTGAGATTCACGTGAGAACTGGAGGGCTTAAAAAGCCGAGGACAACAGCCCTCCCACTCTTCTTTGGCTGCTGGTCCAGGGGCAAACACACAGCTCCGTCCTCCTCCTCGCTCACAGGCCCCGTGGCGTGACTCCACACATTTCTCTCATGAAAGCAAGTAGCCACTTCAGAGAGGTGGTGGAAGGGGTGTTTTTCTCCTCTTTTTGTGTTTTTCAGAAACTTCAAGGGCCGGGGAGTGCTTCCAGCAGAGAGGGAGGGAGAGAGACAGCTTTCCTACCCTTCCCCCTGTTTTTTCAGCTAGCCATCTAACTGAAAGAGCAGTTCCTTTCAGGTTTTGTCCTTTTTTTCCCTTTTGAGTTTTGTTTTTTTTTTTTTTCCCCTGTGTATCAAGGGTTTCTCTGTCTAATTTTGGGGTCCCTTTGGGTTATCCCTTCTTCCCTATTTTAAACTCCCTGTAATAAACTGTTCACCTGCTGCCAATTCTGTTCAGTTTTCCATCACCTTTATTGAACCTGCCCCTGGATGATAAAGAAGTGGTTTAAACCACCACAACATCGTAAAAGGGAGGTATTGAAATACTTTTCTTCATAGAAAGAGTGGATGGGAACAATGATTTTTAGATCAAGGTCTTGAACTATTTATGGGGAGTGACATTATGGAAAGGTATATAATATTGTCACTTCAGACAACCAGCAACAACAATTCGCCACCCAATTTTTATTTTTGTGTCTACATATACCAGCACAATCTGGTTATAAGGAAGATGTTCCTATTCAGAATAGAACCACAGCGTGTTTTTCCCTAAAGGATTATGAATTAATCTGAAAATCTATAAAAAGCTGCTTTGTATTTTTGACATCTTATTACAAGATTGTTTCATAAAAAATGCTGGCTCCTTCCAGTATATTTAGGGCTTTCTGCAAGAAAATGAGCATGTCCATATTTATAACATAGAGGAAAGAGAAAAACATGGTCATTTTATGATCAGAATTAAAGTGCATTGGATATTTTCTCAAAAAAAAAAAAATCTTCTTTTTGTCTTTTTTCCCTCTCTAAGAGGAAATCTGAACACTCTAGGTATGTACTTTCTTTGAAACTGCAGAGCAAAACCAAGAGTAATTACAGGATATGAGTGCATCTTGACCAGCAAAAAGAAATAAACTTTTTCAGTTGAAAATATTACTTAGTTGGAATATTCTGAATTAAAAGCTAACATTTTTAGAATGTGCCCAGCTTCAGAATACAAGAACAAATTCTTCGCAGTCAAGTAAGACTTGATGGTGATGTACCATTTTCGATCAGAAAAAAATCTAACTCCTTTATTATAAAATTAATGTTTGACATAGTATGAACAAAAAAATATCCAGCTCATCAATACTATAATAATCCCATTTAGTTTCCTCCTCCTTCACACCCTCAGGTTGCTCACAGGATGATCCGACATGCACAGAATGTTATCTATCATAAAGGATAACGAATACTTACAAAATCACACTTCTATGAAAATGAGGACCTTTGTGGAAAACACCTGGATTTGGTGAGCTGATCTACTCTAGGGTCAATGTTGATTCTGTTGAACCATGAGCAGACAATGTGAGTCCAGAACTAAAAGACCCCAATGGGTCATCAGAAGGAAGACAATTTCCCAAACAAAACTGGGATATCATTTTGAGGATTAAAATTACTGTGTTTTCTTTGCCTTTTTGTGGTAAAACTGACAGAAGATATCAAAAGAGCTACTAAAGGGAAAGACATAAGGTTTGGGGTTTTTTTAATGCAGTGGGTATATTGATGGGGGGGGCCTGATGCCACAGAAGTGGGGTAAACTCAGAAAAAAACAACTACCTATCCAGCAAAAATAAGCCTACAGATTCCCCCAGAAAGATACATCTTTTGCCAAAACTCTTACTTTCTCTGTGACCAACACTGCATTATGCCAACTTTGCTCAGCCTGTTTTTCCAAGGATGGGAAAAAATCTATTAATAACTTAGTAAATGGAGAGCAGTTCATGGAGTTTCTAACTTCCATGCAAATGCTAGAGAAATTGGCTCCAACTAATATAATTTCTCCCTTCATCTGTGTTATAGTTTAGCTTAAGAGAATTTTCTCATACCCCCACACACCTCTGGGGGAGACAGGATCCAGTGAAATATCACGGGAACTGAGGTAGGATTCCAGAAAGCGACGTGCCATAGGAACTGAGCCATAAAAAAGACCTGTGCCATGAGATTTGTTCTATCTCACTTCCTGGGCACAAACCCACAAGGATGTAGTCACACTGCCGTGCTTCTACTGCCACTGCCACCTGGAGCTCCTGCATCACCGCCGGGAGATCTCTCTGCCTGCGCCTGCCACTGCCTGGATGTGTCCAGCCATGCCCCTCTACCACTGCCACAGCTGCCAGACTCATGTCACCTGCAGGGAAACCCCACTGCCAGCACAGAACCACCCAAATGCCGCTGCCTTACTGCTGTGCAGCACTGTCCGGAGTCTTGCCATCTCCCTCTGGAGCCCTCCCACTTTTGCTGCTGGTCCCTACCCATCTCCCGCTACTCACCTAAGCCTCCAGGGTACAAATCCACTCCAGGTTGACCCAGAGCCAGGCCCTGGCCCTGCCCTACACTGCCCCATGCCAGCTTCCCAGGGAAGTCTACAAGCCCCCAGCACTGTGCTGCCCAAGCCCCAGCGTGAACACGTGACCTTCACATCGGAGACCATGTGGACAGTTTCCCATCATGTAGGATCCCTTTTTCTTCTAAACAAAAGGGCTTCCACATTCTTCTCAGATGGATCAGGAGGGGAAAGGGTGGTTTTGGGTGACATTGTGTTTTGGTATTGTTTGTTTGGTCTGTTTTGAATTCCAATTTTTGTGGTTGTTGTTGTTTAGTAAATGAGTTAATTTTTTACTTATTTCTGGATGTATTTGGTCTCTGTTGGTATTGGAGAAAGGCAGAGATGTTGAACCTAACAGAGGAGGCTTCTGTCTGAGGTCTCTGTCCCTTCAAAATTGTCTCAAATCAAGACAATTTGTAACTCATAGCTATCCTCAAACAAACTTTACAAAGCAACAGGTAGAACTTCAGTTCAAAGCAAAGGTCCTTCCAGCTGAAATGGTTCCATGCACAAACCCTCTTTAAGGCAAGTGCTTCTGACCTGAGAGGATACACAGGAAACTGCCTTGATTTTCAATGAAGTTCCAGTAGTAAAATCTTTGTTATGAAAGTTTATGAGCAAAAAGACATCCCGTCTGGCCTTTTTTTTTCTCAACTAAGCTCTCCATTCTCATACCACATGTATCCTGAAATTGTAAATATTTGTCATAAGAGGATTATTCTTCCACCACCAGTTTTTAAAGCTGCTAGTGAAGCATCTTCTAGAAAACTACATAGGCTTCATTCCTGCATGACTGAGGTTATATTTCACTCTGCCACTCCCCTCTTCTCCTTTCCAAGGAAGGGAGAATACATCTGTGCGCAAAGAAGGCAAAAAGTGCAATGAAGCCCTGCCCATATGTAAATGAAATGCAGGGGAGCACTTTATGGATAGCTGGAGATCACAAAAGAGCTTTTCCCATTGCTGATGTTTTATCCTACAAAGGGCAATTAGACACCTGCTATCCTAACAGATGTACATCTAAACCATCTACTTTAGGCTTCCACAGTCCTTGCAAATCCCACCAAATTTTTCAAAACTATCTTGAAATGAATGTTAATATAAACTTGCTGGTGATTTGTTAGAAAGTGTATGAGCCATTTGATGCATAATAACATTATTAAATGTCCTGCAGGTAAGGAATCCTTCCTGTATGGAGAGCTATTGCATACATTTCTCTGATGTTCATTCCTGCTCAAATTTATGGTGCCTGCTCATTGTCCTTTATTAAATGTTTCCATTAACTTTTCTGTTACATTTTTTCACAGCTTACAGCTCTATAAAATTGAGTTACTATCTATGCAAATTCATACCATTTGCCTTTGTAGAAGTCCTGATCCAAATAAATGTGTTGTCAATCTACACATTTGGTATATTTAGATATAAAGCTTTACCTAGTTTTTTCAAGATGCATTCACTTTTCATATTTCACCTTATCTGCTTAAAATAAGTGTGAGCAAGGTACAGGGTCAGAGGCAGATGTGACCAGTACCTAGTGGAGTCAGTGATTCTTTGAGTCAGACCTGCTGAGCCAAGAACTTCCAAATTTGCTTCTATTTTCTGTCTATGTACTAGATCCACAAAAATATAGTTATTTAAGAATCTATTTTAAAAAATCTTACATGCTTATCCTTAGCACAGATTCAAATTTCTGAGTTTTCAATAGTGCTCTGCCATGTGGTCAGAATATCACTATACATAAAGATTTAAGACCTTCCTTTCATCTCAGTGTTTCCTAATGAATAGTTCAGGCAACTTCCCCCCCAGCCCATGGTAGACCATATTTCCAAGCCCCTTTTGCTCTGTTGCTTCAGTTTCACATTCATAGTTACTATATTCTAGAAACTATACCATCGGATTATATATAAAGAATACTTTTGAACAGATGGACTGATGTTGCACTGATACTGTGTGCTTTGAGGCAAAACATAAAGAAGACAAAAAGAAAGAGAGAAATCAAATTAAAGCCTGAAGGCAAGATTTGCTCTCTTGATAAAATTTTCATTGATTTTAATGGCAAAGGAGTTTGTCTTAAGTTTGAATTGAAAAAAGGGATAATCATGATATACACAGCATTAAAGAATGGCTAATGAATCTATCAGGTATTGGGGTGTTCTAAAACTAGGGTTTTCCTGTCTGTCCAGGATATGATCTTGTTGTTCAGTCCAGGAAGACAATTCCTACTAATTTTTCTTTATGAGATTTTGAAGTAGCTTATGCTCCAGAACTTTAAAGATCTAATTTTGCCACTCAGTTCCATTAACAGGAGGCTAGTTATACTGAGTTAGTATGCTGGACCTTCGTTACTATGACTTTGTTTATTTTTTTTCTTCAAAGTGCTTCCTCTAATGATGGATATTGGGAATTACGGATACATTTTCTCTCAAAAGCCTTTTTTAAACAGATTCAGGTGCTAAAGCTGTGGAGATAGTGTGGCTCTGAATACAAAAGGCCTTTCACTTGCTTCTGACAAAACTACTTAAGGTAAAAGCGAATTTATGGAAGTGAACCTTTTGTGCCATGCTCATGCTGCACTGGAAATTTATGTCATTCAAATGGGACTGAAAAGGCCCAGTACCAGCCTCTGTGTAGTGAATTTAAGGGTCAGAACACTGTAGCTTCATGAACTTGTATAAGTCAGTGGAGACTCGGATGTGCTGGCTTTCCCCATGTGGCTTTTGCCTGATTTCTTCAAATGCTGCAGGCAATGGGCAGGCTGGGAGTAAGAGTGGCTTATGCTGTGCCATGACCAAGATTTATGTCTGAAATATTTAAAACAATGTAAGAAACACAATCATGCATCTGCAACTAGATTTTTAAATTATTTTGAACTATTAACTCATCTATTTTAGGTTAGGGTTAAAGGTTCCCTTTAATAACACAGACAATAAAATCTTGCATTACTATATTTTCTGAAAAGTTACAGAAACTTTCTTCACAATATCAGTGTTGCATTTCACGTAAAGAAATATCTTTAGAAGTATGATTGAAAAGCAGAAACAATCTGGCATATCAATTCTAATGATTAAGAGATCTATGATAATAACTGGATGTTTTGAAAAAAACTACATTTATTGGTAAAAATAAAAGGGATCTCTGCTGCCTCATACCTTTTAGTTTTCCTTTTTCAGGAGAAGTGGTTAGTTATGTGATCAGCTGTGTCTTTGCTTTGTCTCCATATCTTTTATTCTCCTAGCATTGTCTGTCTTTCTGTTTCTTTACCTGAGGCTGGACACATGCAGTACTGTGGCACTCCAGTCAGGTACCTGGGGAATAGATGCGTTAATGGATCACTGTCTAGTTGTAAACCATATAAGAAAAATGGGATCCTACATGAGATGAATATCACCTTAAAATGTTGATGTAGAACATCAGTAACAAAGGAGATTTTAAAGCAGCAAAATTCAGTCTTCTCTCAGCAGAGATAAAACAATTAAAAACAGACCTTAGGAACCTTGTCTAAAATTAAATACAAAAATGAAGGAAAGAAATATTGATGTAATCCTGGACTCCAAGTAAACACTCTTTGACTATAAATCTCTTCATTATCACTCATCGGTCACAAATCTCTGAATCAGGAATGTTAGTGGTTTCATCTGAGTTCCTTTCACTTGAAATGTACTTTATAAAATATTTTTATTCTATTCCCTGTTGAGCAGACTCATCTTGTCTCTGACTTGAATGTAATTACTTGTTCTTAGGCACTCATGTGTAAGCTGTCTTATTTTTCAAAACTTGTTTCCCTAGGATTCAGTTCAGTTAACAAAGTTCAGATTTCAAGCCGTGTAGGAGTAATTAAAATTCCACTTGATCAGTGCATTTTAACTTTTTACAGGCCTCTTTTAGCAGTTCAAATATGGTTTTGAATGCACTTTCTCCCCTTAGAGGCCAGAGAGAGATCCGAATAGATATTGTTTTTAGTGCAGTCACAACCTTTGTCCCAATTACCCAGCTTCTAAAGATTTTCTTTTCTTCTTTCCTTTCTTCTTTCCTTTCTCTTTCCCTTCTTTTCCCTTCTTTTCCCTTTCCCTTTCCCTTTCCCTTTTCCCATCCCGTTTCCCCTTCCCCTCCCTTCCCTTTCCAAACCTTCCCATTTCCCCTTTTCCTCCTGGGAAGACTATATTTTTATATAACCCAAGTCTACTGATCACATTTTTCAGATTGCTCTTGGTTTACACTCAGGAACTGAATCATTTTGGATTAAGCATCCCCTCCCGGACATTGCCTTTTTTATTGCAGAGATCTTCCCAGGCATTTCAATGATTCAGTTATGTATAGGTATGGATTTGTATCCAAATCTATCAAACATCACAACTGCTGCAACTGTTTGTATTCGAGAATGAGTTTTATGCTCTGTGAGACATCTCAGTCAAGACCAAGGGTTAAGCAAGTATTAAGGCAATGTGGAGAAACATGAGAGAAGCAACAAAGATAAAGGGGGTAAAACAAATAAAAACCAGTACATATCTTTTTCTCTGCCAGTTTTGTTTGAATCACTTTTGGTTGTTCCTCTGACTGAAGCACAAACATTCACTCCTCTGGGTTTTACTCATTAGCAAATGGTCTGGACTGCATCTGTCAGAGTGACATAGTCACTCCTTTACAGGACATATTTTAAGAAATAAGTAAGTTATGACCTCCAGCTTTTCTAGCAGTATTCTGAAAACGTGATTTTATTTTTTTTTCAGATGCCTCTTACAAGTAGCAAACAATTGAAAGTGTAAAATGGTATTCAGCAAATACATGCTGATCTTCCTAATTTTTGTCATATTTTGCTTCAAATACTGTGTTAATTCAAACAGGATTGAATTAATAGGAAACACGTTAAAAATCTAACAGCTTCCTTAGTACTCTTCAGCTGCTACATATACATAAGTAAAAGCCTTTCATGTTAGAATTCCAGTTACTGTACCAGAAAAAAAACATGTTTCTGTCTGATTAAAACAAAAAATCTCCTCCCCCCCAAAAAAAAAGCCCCCAAATCAGTTCAACATCTAGACAAGAAGGATAATTATAGAAAGTATGACAGCTTTGTAAATTATGACATAGCTACAGCAAGGTAACAAACAATTAACTCTTCCTCCATTTTTTAGAACAATGATTCTGAAGAAAGCCCCATAGACCAAGTCTCCTCAAACTCATATAGTTTGAACTGTACATCTTTCAGAGATTCATCACTCTGACTCACCTTTAGAACATCTAGCATCGTTTTTTGGAAGTGATTTCATAACACAATGTGATATTCTGTGAATTTATTCCTTGAAGTTATTCACAGAAGGGAATAAGCACTCAGGAATTTACAAGTGATGTAAGCACAATGGATTAGAGGAAATATCTTGTTCATCTCCACTGTGCTGAAAAAAGTTGTTGTTTCACTTTCCACCTCGAAAGAGTCTAGCAGATTCCGGAGTCCAACATGTCCCATTGATTTCCATCTCTTATTCAGTTTGTCTTGCTTAAACTTGTAAATTTTCATTATCCCTCTTTTTGCCTCATTCCATTTACCACTGAGCAGGCATAATCTTCAGTCTAATGTGCAGAATACTCTCCAGAAAGATGGAAAATGTAATCTTAATCCACTCATACTGAAGGACAGGGAAATGTAGGGACAGAAGAGGACAGCAGCCCCATGACAACAGTCTTTAAAGGAAAGTGACGCAGTACTCCCTTTGAAATAGAGTACTGGACTCAGGACCTGCAGTAGAAAGAAGAGCCTGTTAAAGCCTCAAACCCCAGAGAAGGACAAAATACTGTCTCCAAGCTAAGCAGAGTAGCAACCTACCGTGTCGGCAGTCTACCCTATGTGGCTCCTAGCCAAACATGCTACTTCTCTGGATCATAGGAACAGTCCAAGTCCCTTTCCTATGCTTCCCTGGAGACAATTGTTCCCTGAAGCAATTGTTTTCTGAGTCAAGTCTCAGAGGTGCTGAGGAAGAGCGCCTTAATGCACTCAGTGTGGAACCAACTAAATTCATCTAGATTCACAAAGTAAACATGTTTTCCCACCTAGTTTTCCCTCTGTGGGGAAATAGATGAGGTCACAAAATGAAAGAAAAGCTCTTGAAGGTTTCCTGGAAGATCCCAGCACCTGGGAAGACATTCCCAGAAACAGATAAGCCTCGGTGTGAAACAGGATTAACCAAAGAATGGGGTGTTATGAAGATAACACCAACCTTTCTTTCAAACATCTTAAAGGCATGAAGCCAGACATTATCCTTAGACCTCTGTCTCATCCTTTGTCTATCACGAAGCAATAGTCTAATACCCCAAAAAGTTTGTTAATTTGCCTGTCACTCAAATTTGCCTAAGAGAAAAAAAAATAAAAAAGATATTGAAGAGATTGGAATCTCAGGAAAAATTTGGAAGAACTGCCATCCATATTCACAGAGGTAACTGACAAAGTAATTCTCTCCTTCTACTCCTTTTGGGATGCCTTGGAGATGAGCAATCATTAACTAGTTTTGCTTTCTTTCTTTTTTACATTTAATACTTAGCTTTGCTCTAGGGTGGGTGTAATGCTGTTAAGTTTTTTTTACTGTTAAGTGTGTTTCACTGTTTATTTTATCGTAAAGTTTTTTGTGTGGTTGAATTTGTTTTGCTTTCAAGTTTTCTGGTGTCAATAGTTTTTATTAATCTGGATATTTTCTGCTAGTAAGTTACTTGGGTTACTTTAACATAGAAATTCTTACTCTTATGTTGCTATTAAAAACAGGAGAGAGCTACTGCACATAATTAAGTAAAAGATTATTTTATTTTAGTAAAAAAATTTTAAGCAAGACAGCAAAGCAAGGTCACAGATGCTGGGAGCCTTTAACCTATGAAATTAAGAGCTCAACTCTTCTCCTCATAGGCCTAGCTTTTATCTTGGTATGTCTGGGAGGAGTTTATCTTGATTGGCTAGAGACATTCTTTAGGAGGTGGAGAGGAGTTTGATTGGTTACAGTCATCCCTTGGAAGGTGGAGTCAATCTTGCACATGCTCAATGCCATTTTATAGATGTCTTTCGTTAAGGTAAATTCAATATTTACTCCTGAGCACATTTCACAAAGGAAATTACACATATCCAAGCTATGCAAATTCCAGCTCAAGACTATATAAAATAAGAAAAGTATTTTTGAGAGGTAATCAGTTATAAAATACAACAAAACACATTATAAAACTTAAACAAGGTATTTTTAAGAGTTACAAAATATAAAACAAAATTTTTTATATAAGATAAAATAGCCAGGCATTTTCTAAAAGCAGTTACAAAAATAAGATAAAACAGAGATTTTTAAAACTTACATAAAAATATAATAGTAAAGCATCTTCTAAAAGCAGTTGCAAAAAATAAAAGGAAATCTTAAAACTTATATAAAGTAAAATAGCTAGGCACTTTTTTTTTTATTTTTTTTTTTTTTTTAAACAAACAGTTCTGGGAATAGTAATCTAGTCCTGAATCACTGGTGATGGCCCATTAAATATGTTGACAAGGGCTAACAACCCTTCCCAGAGAGAACAAAAGAGTCTTCCAATGTTTTCCCAGGTGTGGTTATGTGGCAACATAATGTCTTATCTTTCTAACAGTCCTGAAAAAATACACTTATACAGTAAAAAGAAAAGTTACATTATACATTTTAAAGCCTCTCTTTATATAAGAGACTTTTCTAATATAAACACAAACATAACTTCATTTCATAAGGAATTTACTTATAATTCTCTTCTTCTATTGCAAGTTCTTAATTCTCAATGTATCATTTTTCTCATTGCTTTGTGCCTGTATTCCGTTTGTGAAATACAGTAGTGCTGTTGATAGAATTTTGCTTTTGCTGATGAGTAGAATTCATGTTGTAATGTTCGGATAGACTTGTGAAATGCAGCCGTCTAAGAGATATGCTTTCATTAAATGAGTGGGATTCATATTACAGTGTTTAAATATATTAGTATAATTTGGAATTAAGATTTTATAGAAACACAGTTGGGTTAGCAGAGGCTGGTATTTTTTTTCACAGCTAGACTCCTTTTTGTCTTGGGATGTGTATTCTCCCGTTTTCATATGCCTCCTTGCTTTGGATTCCATCTTTGCAGAGATATCTCAAGAATTTCAGGCAATATACCTAGACTCCTTTTTTGTCTTGGGATGTGTATCCTCTCTCTTTCATACGCCTGCTTGCTTTGAATTCCATCTTTGCAAAGACATCTCAAGAATTCCGAAATTTAGAGGGAAAGAGGGTAATCCCTCCTGTGCCTGTGACGATTTTGTTATAAAAACCCCAACCTATCTAAAGATTCTTTGCGCCTCTGACTTGGAAAGCTGCTGTTGCCTTTGTTTATAATAAATTGCATTAAAAATTACAATAATTGTGAGCTCGTTTCTCACATGTTGATAGGTGGCCTGCACACTATATATATTACATGGCCTCAGTATATTTTTGTACTTAAAAGCATATTAAACCATTTTAAATTGTCACAATTTGGTCTTGATAAACTTGTTATTTTTTGAATATCAGAGTTAGTTCATAGTATTGCAGTGCTGATAGTTCTCAATGGTGAAATAACACACGGGGGGAGCTTGCTGAAGGGCCTCGTGCAGTGTCTTACTGTTTAAATGAAGTCCCTGAAAAGTCCCTGTCCAAATTTAGCGAACATGTTAGTGAAGTGTTTCAGTTACTGAGACACTAGAAGACTGGTTAGGTCTTCCTCCTATGGGAAGGGACACTGGGTAGCCAAAAAAATATATTAATACCAACTGGATGGAAATTCTCCTTTTGTCTGTTCCTCTTCAAGTGACACCCTCATGTCCTAATCCATAGGCATTTTCAAAAGACAGTAGTAAAAGAAATATACTTGTGGCTGCTTACTGGCTTCTCAAGTAGCTCTTTCTTAAGAGTGCACTCATGGCACACAGAAATACTGGCTTCCTCTCCTGTTCTGTGCGTATTTCTGTTGTTTGGCTTCAACCAGGGGAATGGATTTTGCTGTCCGTTAAGCAAAAAAAACAAACCCAAGAGTCAGTACTGCAGAAGTTGGACAGCTTGCCTGGAAGGATCTGAAGGACACCTTATTGTGATGTTGCTTTAGCCACTATGCTATTGATTCCTATTTTCTTCTCAGCCCATTGCATATGAAAAGTTTGGTTGTTCTATGAAGAAGTGAAAGCTAACCAAGCAACTGAGAGCTAACAATGACCTTGCCCTCCAGGCTTTCACCAATTTCTGGCTTAAAACACTTAAATGACCCAGAGAGGGGCCCTGAAAAGAAAGGGATCATCAACTGATATCTGAGAAATTACCAAATGTTGCTTAATTACACTGTAGTAATCTGGAATCTACTGTATCCATTTGTCCTTGGCTAAACAACTGACTGTGAACTCAGGCATAACAGCAAAAATTTCTCCTAAGGAGAGAATGAATTAAATGGTTTCAATTTCAATTTACTTTCTAACAAAGCAATTGAAAAAAAATAGCTGTTTGAATGAACATTTTTAGTTCATTCTATGAAAAAATGCCATTGTCCAAGGAGCATTTCCCATAACATCACATTTAACAGATAGAAAACAGCTTGATATAGGCATTGATGCAAGAATAACTGTCATCTCACTAATGTTTGCTCTGATAATATGTTTGCCACATCATTCTTACTATTATCTGACCTCTTCCCATGCCAGATATCAGACCTCATTTTTCCAGTAAAACCCACATTAGTACATGTATTTCATAAATTCATATTGGGACTACTTGCAAAATCTCATTGTAAAATCATAGAGCTGTTATAAGAATCATTCAAGAACAAACTGAAGAATTATTCCCAAAGCAGAAGACAACATCCTTGACTCAGGACTAGACTTTCACATTGCAAAGGGAAGAGAAAGCCACTGTTTCTCTTAGAAATCACTCCTAGAGCAGAGGATTGGCTTTGTCCATCTCTTTGCAACTTTTGCATTTTAAAATAAAATCTAGAAAAGTCCTCAATACACTACAGAAATATTTCAATCAGAATTAAACAAAACAAATCCACATGTAACTGGGCTATTGTACACATTGATTGTTTTGGGCTTTTGAATCTCCTTTCTGGAATCTTTTGGAGCCAAAAAATCAGTTTTAGAAATCCTCTATTTGGGGCTATTTTTAGCTTAGTTTGCCTTTGGCCCAGTACTAAGACATTTTAAGGAAAGGAAAGACTAGTCACACAATCCTTGTCAATCCTTGTAGCATTTGCAATTCTCCTGCATCTCTTCTAACACAGCACAATTTTCATACTTTCAACAGAGAGCTGTGCAATTCTATCTCACTATAGGCTCATTAATTTTCCTGCACTGACACTATAGCTCATGGAAGGCAAACAATGATAAGCAAGGAAATAAAAAAATATTTTCAGTAGACCTGAATGCACATGGTATGTTATCTTGTTTAACATAACTGTTAAATGGACCCGTGTCTGGATATTCTTCTGGTGGCTGTCTCATTATCCAGGTTGGACCTATAGGAATGCATACTGGGTGCTAATCTCATCGTTTTCTCATGAATATCTCCTATTTATTAAGCCTGTTCTGTAAGATCCAAACCTTAGTGTAAATCTTGGACCAACAATTGTAAAGCAAATAATCCCAGAAGTGCTAAATGCATTGGAACTGATGCAAAGCTTTTTAACTATGCACAAAGGCACTAATTTTAGACACATTTGAAGTGATCATATTCAATGGATACACTTCCATTCAAAATCAGAACCTGAATCTTGCTGGATCTTAATGCAGATCACTTACTATTGAAAACGCTGCTCCATTGATCAGCTTGCTAAAGATGTCTTCATTTGGGGATTAATATGCCTTGATTTGCAGGATAGTTCATATACTAATGTCTACACTCTATATTTAGAGTTCTATACATAGATCCTATTCCTAAGGCTTCAGTAATAGCCACAAATTAAATAAGTCATGGTAAGTTTTAACGACAAAATTTTAAATTCTGTCTGACCCGCTTCAGGGGAACTGGGTTTTCCATGTGATCATGTCTGCTGCCCACAGGGCAAAGGGAGGAGAAAAGGTGGTAAGGGAGAGCAGTGGCACTGCCATGCGTGGCTGGGACCATCTCAGGTGGCGGTGGGAGGGAAGGGATTGCAGGAAAATGGGGAATACAAAAAAAAGTGGGTGCACGAGGAAGATTCCACCTCCCCTCTCTCTCTCAGTTGGGTTTGGCTGCTGCTGGCATGCTACTGACCCAGTGGAGCTGAATGCATCCCATTTGCCCTCTGCATGCCTCTCAAGCTCATCCTCTTTGCCACGTGGCCCTGTGCTGAGCTCTGCACCCAGTTGCTCTCTTGCGTGGTCCTTACCATGGCTCCCAAGAGGACCTACTTCGCTCCCAACTCCAGGCCAGCGTGTGCTGCCATCCAATATCAGCACATTGCCACTGCCATCACTGCTGGGACCTGTCCCAGACCCTCAGACAAATGTTGTCTACAAAGGGGCTTTTCACAGAAAGAATAATAAAATATTGGAATAGTCTGCCTGGGGAGGTGGTGGAGTCACCATCCCTGCATGTGTTTACAAAAAGGCTGGATGTGGCACTTGGTGACATAGTCTAGTCTAGTCGAGGTGTTAGGGGCAAGGGTTGGACTTGATGATCTTGGAGGTCTCTTCCAACCTAGTGATTCTGTGATTCTGTGATTCTTTTCCCTTCCCTGCATCTCAGGAAAATTGAGAGAGCCTCCCTTGCACTACCTGCGGAAGGGTCCTGGACTGCCTTCGCCATTGTCGCGGCTGCCATTGTTTGTGATCATGAGGCCCCTCATGGGGTCACAGCTCCCCATTTGTGTCCCAAGGACAGGCTGGTGCCTCCTGCTGGGCAGTGTTAGAACTGCCCTGAACTGGAGAGGTGTTATCTGCAAGTTTCTAGTTGTTCTCGAGTTGTTGCTTTGCGTTCTGCGTATTATCACATATATATATTTAATAAAAGAGCTGTTGTTCTTTTTTTCTATATTTTGCAGAGAGTCTCTTGATTTCAAATTTAAACAGTACAATTGTCTTAAAAACAAAACACAGAGTAGCCCAGCAAATGTGATGAGGATGCATTTCAGTTCCCTGAGCCTATATTGCTTTACTCAATAACCCGGTGATGCTGTTAAACTTAGGTGTCTTTGCAAGCATAAGCCAGCTCCCACATGCTCTCTTTCTTTCTTCACACTCAGTTTCTATCATTCTTCTCCCTCACAGAGATAAAAAACAAAAGCTGCAAAGAGGCTGCATAATGAATAAAAATATGTGTTAAAAAATAATAGCAATTGCTAAGAACAGAATGGAAAAATGAAAAGCAGAACCTTACGGGGTTGAAGGAGCAGTAGTCATGAATAAAATAAAGCTGAACCTAATCAGACAAAACACATCCAAGGAAATACACTACTGTAATAACATTTTTTAAATTGAACTCTATTAATTCCTTCAACCCTAACACATTTATAAAATGAAAGGTTATCCAATGCTGTGGTAATGGATATCCTCCCAGACAGTCCTCCAGAATGGATGGATACTATAGACTCTGAAATAAATGGTCATTAGGCCTTCCCTCAGAAATCTTCATTTATCATCAGAGTTATTTAAGCAATATGAATAATTACAGAATAACAGCTATAGATCTGCTGGTGAAAAGAGGATTCATGTTGCAGAAAAGGAAACATGTATGGGGAAGAGACAGAAGAAGATAAGATTTTCTTTAAGATTTTGATCAGAACCCCAAAACTGTTCAAGTGGGATAAAAAATCTTTAAGCAATGAATAGTGTTTGTGTAGATATATTCTGTAGTCCATTTATTTCTGTGTTTTACTCACAATACCTATGAAATAATCACTTTTAGAAGGTTTGTACATTGCTTTGTCACACATCCTTAAGAAGTAAAAGTGCACTCAAAGTAGAGTTCTGTCAGCCAGGGTTCACCATGATAGAGCTCTAGGCACAGGCACGTTTAAGACCCTAAGAAACATAGGTATGTAAATCCAGATTATACCAGAGACAGCCAGAAATGTCTCTAGGGCTTGTCTCGGACTACTCCAGCCTCAAAAACTTGCTGCCTTCTGCCTCAGGTGTGTCAAGCAGGAAGCTCTATCTGAATTCTCATCCCATGATAATTGAAAGGAAAATTACACCCCCTACTTTAATTTCAGAAATGTAAACAATAAACAGTAATAACAACAAATATCATAACCCACACATTTATAAAGGGCTGTTATCTAGTCTTCTAAGTGAACATACTCATAATAACACATTTTTGCTAACACTGGTGTATCTACTCATCTGCCCTTCCAAATAGACGATCAACTAAAACTGCATGTTCAGCAGAGGGTGTTTTAAAAGCACTCCAAAGATCATCTACAGGAGATGATGTTCTGCAAAACAGAAGGAAGAAAAAATATTTCAACAGAAAAAGAACTAGTTTCTCAAGGCCAAAAATAAAAGGGAAAACAACTGTTACACAAATGTCATGTACGTAAATGGAGTTGCCTTGAATTTATAAAAAAAAGTATGATTCAAAAATGTATGATTCTGAAAAAGTATGATTCAAAGCTTAGGAGTGTAAGGAAGCCCAGGGTCAGCTCCAGTGGATCCAGGATGGTCAGGCTGGTGCTGTAATGCACTGAATGCTGGCAGTTTTAAAGGGGAAGACTATTCTTAATAAATTCTCCAGTGCCATTTGATAAAATTTTAAGATACTGGTTACTAAAGCTACGCAGCATCTGATTCAAGAATGTCAGCTCTGAGAGAACAGGATCCATGTTGAGGGAAAATAGGCAAGTTCTGCTCAAGAGCCTAAAACTGCACATTCCTGTGATTGCATAGGAACTGTAGCCAGGGATGAATTAGCGGCTTCAGATGGGAAATCAGTGGGAAGAAATTTGAAATCAATTTTGCGCACTGCTGTGCTAATGTGCCAAATGTCACTGTCTCCTGCTTGGATGCCTCAGGGAGGGGCACTTAATAGTTTTCTACCAGTTCCCTGTAGATGGCCAATTTGTAAGGTCTTAAGCAAAGCAAACTTAACGTTACTTCACTGAAGAAACAATGCAGAATAAAAATTGTCATGAGTTGTGGCATTGTGATAGTGATTTCAATCACAAATTAATAATATTTGAGAATACAGACCTGGAATGCTGAAATGGAGTGCTTGAAATTTTGATGTCTCTGAGATTGTGGAGATCAGGCATCAGAAAAACTATTTTCAAACTCCTTTTTTGCCTGATGTTTGCCACTGTAATTAATAGTGGGATGCAGACAAAGTTATGGACAATATATGCCTTTTAGGAAATGTATGCAAATGTAGTCATCACTCTAGAGTCCTCATAGTCTAGACAAGGTAGAAGTGGAAGTAGAATCTCATCTTCCATTTCCTTGGCGAACAGAGTAGTTGAATGACCGGCCTAGGACTGTGTGGGAAGCCTGTGGCTGAAGGCTGGACTTCTTCTCCTAGGAGTCCATTCAGTATGCCATACAGAACACCCTTCCCTACAGTCAATTATCAGCTATTTGCTTCTGCTGTGTACGATTCTACTATGCCGTAAAAAATATCCATTTGCAAAAAGGGAAGGAAAAAAAACGGTTAACGAAACAAACCCCAAAAGAACAAAAATAACATTCCTCAAAGGCAAAAGTGTCTGCCTCACAGGCCAAGATGAGGTTACCTAGGAGAAGCTCAGAAGATAAAAAATGTAACTATAAAAAAAGAAAGAATTAAGGCCTGAGGAATCATTTACAGTGAATGAAAACTGTGAAGATGATTGATGGCATTTACATTCAGCTAGAGTACTAGCACTTCATTAACCTGTTCAAACCTGTAAATTCCAAGTCTGTTTTCAAAAAACTGCTAAGGTCAGTGGAAAACTTCCCTTTGTTTTGTCTATAAGGAATGGAGAAAGAGAGGGGGTAAGTATGCTGTGAGTTGTGTGGAAGAAGTGATTGCATGATATAATGGCAAATTATTAAGTCCTGGCATGCAAGAACATGATCATCCACATTTAAAGTGTGGCAATAAACAGGACAGTAGATATATGAGATAAAAGCACAGAGAGGGGAGAGAAAGAGGAATGACGAGAACAGATATCAAACCAATGAAATTCACTGTACAAAATAGGTATTTATACATGGGAACAGTATCGACTTCCAAGCCCAGGACTGAAAGCTCTTCTGACGTTTTCCCATGAAACAACTTATGTGAAAATGACTGAAATTCAAAGTGCTTAAGGAAACATTTTTTCCCATTATTTTCTTATTCCAGGGGTTTTAGACTAGAAATTTTATTGCAAAGAAAAAGGACAACTTCATTGTGGAACAGCTAGTAGCCTAGTGATCTTTGCACTCTACCTGTTTGCAGGTAGGTAGAGCTATTTTCTGAGAGAATAACCTCAGTACTAAGCTGCTTTACAATGAGCATGTTCTCTGGTTTGTTGTTTTGTTTTTTATTTTTTCTTTTAATACACGCAAAATACTTTGGAAGATTTTTTTCCCCTTTTGATTATGGTAAAGAAAGAATATCTATAAAATATTCACAATTATTAAAAAAATATATGCTCCCTTCAGTGGGCCATATCTAGCATTTAGGTCATTTGCCTATCATGTTAATTGAATGTCACTATGCATTAAGAACTGGTGGCACTTTTGAAAGGCAGAAAGGGGAGCAGTTAATTTAGAGCTGTTGCACTATGAAAGGCTGACTGCCAGGGCACACTGAGTGATTCACATTGAATAATTTACTCTCTCCTTTCTCTTGTGGAGTAGCGACAAGCAGACTATGAAGGTGTGAAGGGTTCTCTTTTTCCACTACATTTCTATATTGTGTCTTTAAGTCCAGTCGAAGGCCAGCCTAAGTCAATGGAGGACTTTGAACTCAGACATGCTTCATGGTTCACAATGAATGTCAGTAGGCAGCAACCCAGGGAAAATTATGCTGCCAGCATCTGCTCTACAGATAAAGGAAAAATCAATGATTCTGCTTCAAGGAGCAGGTTATAACATACAGTCCAAACTGGAAATATCAGAAGTAGCAGCTCTGAAGTCCCTCCACGAGGATTTTTGCAGGGACAAAAATTTTGGTGTCTGAAGCCCAAATTCTTCAAATTCCAAAGTCTGAAGTCTCTCCCTTATGAGGAGAGACTGCGGGAGCTGGGCCTGCTTAGTCCAGGGAACAGAAGACTGAGAGGGAATCTCATCAATGCACATAAATATCCGAAAGGCTGGTGCCAAGAGGATGATGCCAGTTTCTTTTTGGTGGTGCCCAGAGACCGGAGCAATGGGCATAAACTGAAACACAAGTTCTACTTCAATATGAGGAAGAACTTTATGTTGAGGGTGGCAGAGCACTGGAATAGGCTACATCGTAGAGTCTCCCTCTCTGGAGATATTCAAAACCCGCCCAGAAACATTCTTGGGCAACCTGCTCTAGGTGACACTGCCTTGGCAGGGAGCTGGACGAAATGATCTCCAGCATAATGGTTCTGTGATTCTGTGAAAAGAGGCAAATACAAACACTCCACTTTCTCCCAAAAAACATGTGACAAGTTCACAGTAAAAAATTCCTTACTAGCCCTTCTGAGCAATTTTCCATTGTGAGAAATGGGATGAACTATACAAAATGATGTGTGTTTACTATCTGAATACCATAACTTTTTTCTAAGTGATTAAAATGACAGCTTCTTTTTCTGTTTCTTGGCTGGTTTATACATGAGCATTCCTACTAGTACGGATTAAACCATTTTTTCCCTATATTGTTTATGTTTTCTGTGGCCATTCATGTTAGACAGTCATAGCCACTAGATCCTCCTATTTTAATGGAAAGTATACGTGAAAAGGTCAGTGAAAGAAAATATATTACTACCTCAGTAAATATTGGGAAATAATTTCAAATATTCAGGCTAGATACATTTCACATCTGACCTCAAAACCAAAAGAAATAAATTGAACCACGGTTTAAAAAAACTGCATTGAATCTTTTCAAACTAATCACACAATTTTTCTGATTTTCTGCTTGATAAATTTGAAAGATTAGCAGTTTTCTTGTACAGAGACATTTTAGTCTATACTTCTTTGGAATTTAAAAGCAATATGCCCAAACAAGGGGAAAAAAGTCCTCTCAATTTTTAAAAAACCTAAAACAAACCCTATCAGTGGCCACACAGTACTCTTCCATCGACAGCTCAGGAATAGGCTGAGGCTCAATTTCAGTTAAAATTTTGGAGGTGACTACTCAGGTTTGCAGTATTTAACGGTATGGGTGCAGGCACTTCCATGCCATTTCAATATACTGGCATATACATGACCTTAGAAGCCAACAGTTTTTTCACTCATGATCAAACTAATTTAATGATATTTGTAGGTTTAGAAGTTTAGCTGAAACAGGGTGTTTTCAGTGAATTGTACTTTACATCATAAAAATGTCAGATATTCAAATTTTAAATATTCTTTGGATGTAATTTTTGCTGGTTTTGGCTGAGATAGAGTTAAATTTCTTCACAGTAGCTAGTAAATGGCTATGTTTATATTCATGCTGGAAACAGACTGTTGATAATCCAGGGATATTTTTATTATTTCTGAGCAGTACTTGCTCAACGTCAAGGTTTTTTCTGCTTCTCACACTGCCCCAGCAGCAAGCAGGCTGGGGATGCACAAGGAGTTGGGAGGGGACACAGCCAGAACTGCTGATGCCAACTGACCAAAGTTCCATACTGCGTTATGCTGTGCCCGGCAATAAATCTTGGGAAAGAAGAGGAAAGGAAGGACTTTTGCAATTATGGCATTTATGTTCCCAAGTAACTGTTCCTGTGATGGATCCCTGCTTTCCTGGAGATGGCTAAACATCTGTCTGATGAAGAAACATGGTGAATCAATTGCTTTTTCTGCATTGTTTGCATGCATATCTTTTGCTTTATCTATTGAACTGTTTCTATCTCAATCCATTACTTTTTTCACTTTTACTTCCCTGATTCTCTCCCCTATCCCAATGGAGGGGGAGTGAGCAAGCAGCTCAGTGGTGCTTAGTTGCCTCCTGGGTGAGGTTAAACCACAACAGTCCTTATTGGCATATAACATGGGGCTCAAAGCGTTCTACATAATGACAGATTTGATTGGAATGTGCTAGATCAAATTTATAGCTGATGTTGCTGTTTAGCTATTAATTGTCAGGCTCCTGTGCTTGCCATGGGGCTTCTCTGCCTGACTTGTGTGTTACAGTCTGCTGCTCATTAGTAGCTGCTTTTTGTTTTTGCTGCTTGCTTCAGTTCTGCACTGCTTATCATCTTACTTTGCTGTGCCTGGGAACATTCTGATAACAGCAATTGTGATGCACCTGGGCTGACAGATGGCCAGGACATGGCTGCTCTGTCTGTGCTGCTTTTTTACACAGAATTAATAAGGTTGGAAAAGACCATGGAGATCATCAAGTCCAACCTTTTCCTAGGTTAACAACCTACCCAACATCAGTCTAACATCTATACCATCTAAACCATTTAAACCATCTAAACCATCCCACTAAGTTCATCATCTAACCTATCCTTAAACACATCCAAGGACGGTGACTCCACCACCTCGCTGGGAAGCCCATTCCAGTGGGGGATCACTCTCACTGTGAAAAAGTTCCTCCTGATAGCCAACCTAAACCTCCCCTGACGCAGCCCAAGACTGTGTCCTCTTGTTCTGTCATTGGGAGCCTGAGTGAAGAGACCGACCCCCGCCTGCCTACGACCTCCTTTCAGGTAGTTATAGACAGCAATAAGGTCACCCCTGAGCCTCCTCTTCTCCAGGCTGAACAATCCCAGCTCCCTCAGCCGCTCCTCATAGGGCTTGTGCTCCAGCCCCTTCACCATCCTCGTTGCCCTTCTGCTGTACTGTCAAGGCTGGAAATCCAGTGAAAAATCAAGTTGAAGGTATTGTGACCTGTGGATGAGTTCACGGGGGAGCAGGGCACCCCCAAGTGTCCGTGCTTTAATAAGCCCACACCAGAGCAGGTACATCTCAAATTTCCATAGCCATGACTGTGTCTGTGCTGCAGCAGGTATAGCTTGAAGCATCAATGGCTGTGCCTGAGGTCACGCTAGAGAACCTGAAATTGTATGGCAATGTACAACATATATTACATATAATTGTGTTCCTTAAATATGAGTAATCTCTGCAGGGAATTACCACACAATGTTTTGTCAAATCAAAATGGCCTATGACATTTCAATAATTTTGTAGGCAACTATCCATATCCAAAGAAAAGCTGAAGAAAATAGTTTGAAATACATATTATAGATGGATTCATTTCAACACAAAGAGTAGAAAACATAGGCCTCATTTCTCATTCTAGAACAACCATAATGTAAACGTCTGCACAAAGCCAGGACACCCAGCACAGGAGCTATTACTCTCCTGTTACTTCATCACTTATGTTTCTGCCGCTTTGTAAAAGTAAAGCTTACAGGGCTAACACGTCTGTGAACTGAACTTCAACAGAGTTACTGAGTGAATTACTAGATAGGTTTTTGATACAACAACTAGAAATTGTCATAGAAAACTGCCATCAGATACTTCTACACTCCATGTTGTGCTTTTCCACCATCCACCCATTTCCTGCATATTTCCTTCTGACGACCCACTACAGTGTTCTCCAAGCTTATAGTTCCTTCCAGCTAAACTAATCAAGGTTAGGTGCATCTAACCCACACAAATTTTCTCTTTGCTTCTGAGGCCCAAAACAAGTCAAGCACTCAAAATGCAGAACATTAAAGTATTTCTTGTACTTACACTCGATCCTAGAGGAGTCTGCATCAGGCCAGGGAACACCTACATTTTTTTTTTGCCTGACCGAGAGCATGAAAATTGAAGTAGGATAAGTTGAGATATTTGGAAGACTTGGAATGTTTGAAAACAAAGTACTGGCAAATCTCTACTACTCATATGCAAAGCAAGTTGTTTCAAGGGCCAATAGTGGAGCCAATTTGGATAGATATGTGGACTTGAGATTGTAAAAATATATACTCATTTGTTAACATTTGTGTCTTATTTGTTCCTTTGAAGTGTCTTACAATTTTTGTGCACTAAAACATTCTTTGGTTTAATATTCTCACTGAGTAGAGTTTGAAATTTGCTCTGATTGGACGACTGAGGCAGCAAATAAACAACTGATATTAAAACAAATGTCTGGAGACCATAATACAATTTTTTTAATCATCCTGCTCAATTTCTCTTGTTTGTTTTCCTAGATGGTGCATGATTTATTCACATCTGTTTCTACTGTAGACAAATCTGACTACTTCCCTGGGTTTGTACTATGGATCTCTCATAACATTTATTTTTGGCCCTTAACAAGCCAGTGTACTGAGTTATGTAGGTATTTACTATGCGGATGTTAAGTTTTTGTTTTAAAAACACCTGAGTGTAGGGACACAGTTTTAAGCTACACCGGGGGAATTTAGGCTAGACATTAGGAAAAAAATCTTCACAGAAAAGGTGATTGGCCATTGGAAAGGGCTGCTCGCAGAGGTGGTAAACTCACCATCCCTGGAAGTGTTTAAAAAGACTGGATGTGGCACTTAGTGCCATGGTTTAGTTGATGAGATGGTGTTAGGTAATAGATTGGACTTGATGATCTCAAAGGTCTTTTCAAACCTAGTTAATTCTCTGATTTTGAGATTTCTCTAGGAATAAAAAGCAATTCCATGCTTCTACTAATTAACAGTTTCTTATGTAAATACCTAAAGAAAATAATAAACACATTATTGGAATATTTAAAATCTGGAAAAAAGATAAATTGTTACAGACTTCTTCTTGAATAACTTCAAGTGACAATCAAAAAAAATATTGTCTCGCATTCTGACTCCTTAAAAATAGAGACTCTCCTAAAAAATAACTAGGCTTTAAAATCTTCACTATTTGAAAGGTAGCGCCATATCAAGAGGCATCACTGGAGATGGGTCACAAGGTTACAAGGCCCTTTCACCTGTGCAGCTATTGCTAGGTTGAAATCACCCATATGTAGTCCTTGCTGCCACAGTTTTCATTATTCTCTATAAATCAAAGAAAAAAATTACTTAATTTAGAGAACAGTCTTCATCGTTCAGGGTCCATCAGTTTCTACTTCTAGATATTAAGGCGTCCTTCTCAACATTCCTATTTGTTCTTTGCTACAACTATCTTTATTCCATGAATAGGCACAAATTAGACATCTTATATCCGTTTTTCAGCATGTTTTTCTAAAGAGGTAGCTCCTGCCATAGACATTTCTATCAAACTGGAAATTTTAATGAAATAAGAAAGATAACAGAAGCCTTCAAGACAACGAAGTTCCTAAAAGTTTGTAATAGTAAACATCTGAATGAAAGAAAAGAATTGCAAGTTGCTGTTTAGTCTGAAGAACTTCTTCTGTTCTGCTCCCTGGAACAACACATCATTGCAACATATCATAGTTTTTCTTACTTCCACGTTCTTCAAAGCAGGTGTTACTGCCTTTTTGACTCTAAATTCCAGACCGTGATGTCTTTTCAAAAGAAGGAGGCAAAGCCTTGTTCTGTGTGTCAGACTGCATGTACATACAAACCTGTGAAGGCTTATATCGTATTATACATATGTATAATATATATATGCACACACAAAGGTAAAACATTTCTTTCCAATTTCCTTTCCTGTTTTTTTTAAAATGTCCTTTATTGTTGATGGCACAGCCTGTGTCATCTTTTATTAAATGTTACTTTTTCTCAGCCAATAGCATTTAGGTCTTTGTTCAGAAAATGTGCTTGGAGAAGTCATTTCCTCCTGGTAGACCTGTCATTTCCCAACTCTGTCTTCAGCCTATGACAAAAATACTGATTGCTTTTGTCACCACAAATCTTTAGGGTCTTCAAGAATTTTAGAAAGTGCATTTCCATATTCAAACATCATTTAAATGACATCATTAAGAAAATAAAGTTTCATTTTTATATGTTTTTTTAGAGATATTCGCTGACTTTCTCTAGTAGTGTGTTATGAAACTGCAGCATACACTCACAGTCAACATGAATCTGAGGATACTGCTGTTTCATTTCCAAAAATATAATTTAGAACTCCTCAGTGACTGGATAACCATTTTTCAAACTCGGGGAATTAAATTAAACTTGTTTTCTGTATTTCATTCTTAGACAGCAACATAGTGACAATATTGCCTAATTCCAACATAACAATTTCTGTTTTATGTGACCTCGAACTCCTTGAATGGAGTTATTTGGAAGGAAACATGCAGTATTATATTTAAGAATCATGCAAATATTGACATCTGTTCTCTTTGCAAATATTTTTTTTATTTCTGGATCATGTCTCATTAGGGCTGTTCATGCATATTTCTCTTGGAGCTTTTTTTTTTTTTTTTTGCCTGCTGAAAGCATGATAGAACACAAAACAGATAATAAGCTTTATTTTTATATACTTCTCTTTTATGGCATTTGGGGAGTTTTTTAACATTTTTTTCCAGCCACTTTTCCACTGACTTAAAAAATATCTCTTTAGTGAATTGTGGGTCAGAAACAGATTTGTCTCAAGAGGACAAAACAGCATAATAAATTATGTAGATGTACCCTGAATAAAACATTTCTCAGAATATCAGTAAATCTCATGACCTGCCTTTATGTGCTTCAAAATACAGTGTTTCTGGATATCATTAGCATACCATACAGATGATGGTTCTCAAGGAAGATGAGAATTACTGTTATTAGACAATTAGTAGAATCAGATTTATTATGGTTGGAAAAGACTTCAAAACCATCAAGTCCAACTGTTAACCGAGCACCACCAAGTTTGCCACTAAACCATGTCTCCAGTTGCCACATCTACACATCTAAATACTGCTGCAGATGATGACTCAACCACTTCCCTGGGAATCCTGTATCAGTTCAATCAACCTGTTGGTGAAGAAATATTTCCTAACACCCAATCTAAACCTCCCCTGGCACAATTTGAAGCCATTTGCTCTTGGGCTGTCACTTGGGAGAAGAGATTGACCTCCATCTCACCACAACCTCTCCACAACCTTCTTTCAGGTAGTTATGGAGAGCAATAAGGTCTCCCCTCAGCCTCCGTTGCTTCAGACTAAATAACTCCAGCTTCCACAGTTGCTTCTCATCAGACTTGTGCTCCAGACCCTTCACCAGCTTCTTTGACCTTCTCTGGGCCTGCTCCAGTGCCTCAGTGTCTTTCAGTGTCAGTGAGACTAGGACAGAGGAGACACTACTTGTGCTCCTGAACACTTAACCAGTCATTCCAAGGCCCTGAAGTGTCTCTTGATTGCTCCTGGACTTCTGGTTGCACCTTCAAAGCAGACTCCCTGAAAAATCAGTAATGGATAATCTGAGGGCCATCTGAGGGCGGGGAGCTTTCTTCCACATCTCTAACCTGACCCTCAGGGAGACAGCAAACTTCCCTAAGAAATGGGTCTAGTCTGCATATTGGGCCCTCTGTTCCCTTCAAAAGCAAGTTTCCTATGTCAATGACCCATTATTTTTTCTTTATGGAAGCAGTTTTATACAGAGCATGAGTGACAACCTCAATGACACCTTCAACCTAGATAAACCACCACCCTTGTTATTGTTCAGTTTCACTTCTAGAGCATGGTACCTATTATGCCAGGGCACCCGGGGAGGTGTGGTTCTCATGCAGGAGATATTTATGCTATTCCACACAGGAATTTATAACCACTGCCCTCTATCCCTTAAGTCACTGTGCTCAGCCAGGTGGAGAGAGAATAGGGAATCCTTCATATCATGCATCCTCTGTATCGTTTGCTTTATTGATTGGAAAGATGTTTTACTCTATGAAAGAAAAGAAATTTATACAGGACATGAGACCATCATGGTGGTGGTTCACTCCATGTAGGTTGAACACATACTGCCAGGGTCTGAGTCCACTAAAAACGAGTCACATAGTTATTGATTGTAATGAAGAATAAGTACTGGGTTAGGCATTTCTAGAAAATAGTGTGTTCTCAGCTTCATCACATGCAAAAACTTGATATATGTAATTTTTTTTGTACATTTTGAAGATGGATTACACCATATTATATACATTCTATTACTTAAACCTATTTCTAATCTCAGTTCTGTATAAAGGCTATGTAATTCAGTAGTTCTTGCCTCAAATAATATATATTCCCTATACTAAGAGCAGATAGAAGGAAGGTGTTTTGAAGTGGTGAGCAGCTGCCAACACTGTCAGGTCTGGAAAGGTTTTGCCTTGCTGTCAGGAAAAAGATTCCCCTCTCTGGAATGACTGCTAATGTCAGCCAATGAAGATGCCAAACACAAATCAGTGGGAAACAAGCATATCCCTCATTCTGTGAACAATAGAGCCAATTTGGCTTTCTCTCACCCAACAAGAAACAGAAAAAGCAGTAGCAAAGTTCCAACACCAGCTTCCTTGAAATGCCTAAGAAAGATTATGAGGCTTACCATGAAGTTAAACAGTTTCTGCCATAAGATTTGCAGCAAACTACTCCAAAGTAAACACAAAGAAAGAGGAAGCACGTAACTTGTAAGGTTTAAAGTAAATTAGTTTTTTCAATGATGGGTCCAAATGATGTCAAGCAGCGAAGTATTGATAGAAACTGCTTCCTGTGATTATCTAAAGACTAAGTCAATAAAAATATCTTCCCCTATCCATGTCCCCACAATGACAACCACTGTCTCTTCCAATCATCCAGAGTGTCACCCAGCCATGATAACTCTCATAAACAGGAATTCTCATTTCAAGAGCTTGTTTGAAGTGCCTCTTTTTTAAAGGTTTAATCCTGGGTTTAATCGATTTTTTTCCCCATCTCAACTGAGGTGAATTTCGGGGTGGTGCAGGGCAGGCATTGGGCAAGTGCAGGACAGGCGCAGTGTGGCGCGGGGAGCCTTGTGGGGCTGTCACTGCATGTCTCAGGCTGGGGCCGGGGCTGGGACCACCTTTGGGGCTGCGGCAACCAACCCTGTGGGAGCAGCAAGCAGCATGGCCAGCGCAGGCAGCAGGCAACGGCAGCAGTGCGGCCACGGCTGGGGGGCTGTGTCGTTTTGGGAAAGGGGAATGCAGCAGGTGAGAGCGGAACATGGAAAGCCGGCACAAAGGGGACGGGCTCGCCCTGCTCTGGGCAAGTGTGGCAGGTGTTTCCAGCTACACGCAGCTGACAAAGGGGCTTCTGGACCAGGTCTGGCTCTGCTTGGCACAGGACTCAGGGAGCAGCATGGCTTCACCCTCAGCATCTCTCCAACAGCCCTGCTGCCATGTGCCAGAGCCTAGCTCAGACATCTCAGAGNTCAGTGTCTTTCAGTGTCAGTGAGACTAGGACAGAGGAGACACTACTTGTGCTCCTGAACACTTAACCAGTCATTCCAAGGCCCTGAAGTGTCTCTTGATTGCTCCTGGACTTCTGGTTGCACCTTCAAAGCAGACTCCCTGAAAAATCAGTAATGGATAATCTGAGGGCCATCTGAGGGCGGGGAGCTTTCTTCCACATCTCTAACCTGACCCTCAGGGAGACAGCAAACTTCCCTAAGAAATGGGTCTAGTCTGCATATTGGGCCCTCTGTTCCCTTCAAAAGCAAGTTTCCTATGTCAATGACCCATTATTTTTTCTTTATGGAAGCAGTTTTATACAGAGCATGAGTGACAACCTCAATGACACCTTCAACCTAGATAAACCACCACCCTTGTTATTGTTCAGTTTCACTTCTAGAGCATGGTACCTATTATGCCAGGGCACCCGGGGAGGTGTGGTTCTCATGCAGGAGATATTTATGCTATTCCACACAGGAATTTATAACCACTGCCCTCTATCCCTTAAGTCACTGTGCTCAGCCAGGTGGAGAGAGAATAGGGAATCCTTCATATCATGCATCCTCTGTATCGTTTGCTTTATTGATTGGAAAGATGTTTTACTCTATGAAAGAAAAGAAATTTATACAGGACATGAGACCATCATGGTGGTGGTTCACTCCATGTAGGTTGAACACATACTGCCAGGGTCTGAGTCCACTAAAAACGAGTCACATAGTTATTGATTGTAATGAAGAATAAGTACTGGGTTAGGCATTTCTAGAAAATAGTGTGTTCTCAGCTTCATCACATGCAAAAACTTGATATATGTAATTTTTTTTGTACATTTTGAAGATGGATTACACCATATTATATACATTCTATTACTTAAACCTATTTCTAATCTCAGTTCTGTATAAAGGCTATGTAATTCAGTAGTTCTTGCCTCAAATAATATATATTCCCTATACTAAGAGCAGATAGAAGGAAGGTGTTTTGAAGTGGTGAGCAGCTGCCAACACTGTCAGGTCTGGAAAGGTTTTGCCTTGCTGTCAGGAAAAAGATTCCCCTCTCTGGAATGACTGCTAATGTCAGCCAATGAAGATGCCAAACACAAATCAGTGGGAAACAAGCATATCCCTCATTCTGTGAACAATAGAGCCAATTTGGCTTTCTCTCACCCAACAAGAAACAGAAAAAGCAGTAGCAAAGTTCCAACACCAGCTTCCTTGAAATGCCTAAGAAAGATTATGAGGCTTACCATGAAGTTAAACAGTTTCTGCCATAAGATTTGCAGCAAACTACTCCAAAGTAAACACAAAGAAAGAGGAAGCACGTAACTTGTAAGGTTTAAAGTAAATTAGTTTTTTCAATGATGGGTCCAAATGATGTCAAGCAGCGAAGTATTGATAGAAACTGCTTCCTGTGATTATCTAAAGACTAAGTCAATAAAAATATCTTCCCCTATCCATGTCCCCACAATGACAACCACTGTCTCTTCCAATCATCCAGAGTGTCACCCAGCCATGATAACTCTCATAAACAGGAATTCTCATTTCAAGAGCTTGTTTGAAGTGCCTCTTTTTTAAAGGTTTAATCCTGGGTTTAATCGATTTTTTTCCCCATCTCAACTGAGGTGAATTTCGGGGTGGTGCAGGGCAGGCATTGGGCAAGTGCAGGACAGGCGCAGTGTGGCGCGGGGAGCCTTGTGGGGCTGTCACTGCATGTCTCAGGCTGGGGCCGGGGCTGGGACCACCTTTGGGGCTGCGGCAACCAACCCTGTGGGAGCAGCAAGCAGCATGGCCAGCGCAGGCAGCAGGCAACGGCAGCAGTGCGGCCACGGCTGGGGGGCTGTGTCGTTTTGGGAAAGGGGAATGCAGCAGGTGAGAGCGGAACATGGAAAGCCGGCACAAAGGGGACGGGCTCGCCCTGCTCTGGGCAAGTGTGGCAGGTGTTTCCAGCTACACGCAGCTGACAAAGGGGCTTCTGGACCAGGTCTGGCTCTGCTTGGCACAGGACTCAGGGAGCAGCATGGCTTCACCCTCAGCATCTCTCCAACAGCCCTGCTGCCACGTGCCAGAGCCTAGCTCAGACATCTCAGAGGGAGACACTGTCCACAAAGGTCTTCTTCCCTCTTTTCACCTGAGTCATTCGTGAGAAAGCATCTGCTCGTGACACTGTCAGACTGCACCCTGCCAGTATCGAGGTCGCAATTTTTTGTGACTACGGAACTCCTTCACTGTCCTGTCAGCCTCACTTCATCTCTTAGAGTTGTGCCGGTGTTTCTTCTGCTGGACAGACAGTCAAAATTGACCCAAGCAGGAGAGGGTGTTTCTATTTGTTTCAGTATAACTTTTCAGTTGTTCTTGAGTTATTGTTTCATGTTCTGTGTTTTATTACATATATATAAATATATATATATATAAAATATATAAATATATACATTTATAATATATATATTTAATAAACGAGTTGTTGCTCCTTTTTCTATATTTTGTGGTCTCTCGTTTTCAAATTTAGATATACAATTGCCTTAAAGCCAAGTCACTGTTCTTCTATGTAAAATTTTTTGCAACCTCTCTTACGAAAAAGAGAATCTAGCTCACGAGTGTGAATCTACATAACATGATTATGGCTGCAAAAGTAAACAGTAGGGGTCATTTTTTTCTCTCTTCCTGTTTCGGAAAAGAATGACCATCATCTATCAATAACATGCACTAGAGTAGAGCAACCCAGAGAGGACAAACACAGCTGCTGCCAGAGGCAGAAAGGAAACAACATTGTAATCAATGCAAAGAGAGTATCTCACTATTTGAGATAACCACTAAAAATAGCCAACAAGGTTCAGTGTCATTAGCAAACTGTTTGATGCAGACCAATTTAATGGACCACATTGGCAGTTTCAATAAATTATGGCATTTCAGAGTGGTTGCACTGGAAGTCAACTTGAGGGCAAGAGGAAGGATGAATCAATTCCTTTTAAAAGGCAGTTGTTGCAAAAATTATGGTTTAATTTATTCAAATTATATTGACCTCAGGGACAAAATGTGAGATGTAAAGTAAGAAGAGCTGAAAAATAGGCATATCATCATGGTTTAACCCCAGGCAGCAACCAAGTCTCACTCCCCTCCATCCTCCTTGCAGGATCAGGGAGAGAATCAGAAGGGGTAAAAGCTGGAAAACTCATGAGTTGACATAAAGACAGTTTAGTAGGAAAAGCAAAAGCCACACACACAAACAAAGCAAAACAAAAAATTAATTCACTGCTTCCCAAGGGCAGACAGCTGTTCAGCCATCTCCAGGAGTGCAGGGCCCCATCACATGTAACAATTACTTGGGAAGACCAATAACATCGCTCCAAATGTCCCCTGATTCCTCCTTCCTCCCCTCCCTTTATATGATGAGCATGATACCATACATTATGGAATATCCCTTTGGTCACTTGGAGTCACCTGTCTCAGCTATGTCTCCTCTCACCTTCCTGTGTACCCACAACTTCCTTACCAGTATGGTAGTACAAAAAGCAGAAAAGACCTTAGGTCTATGTAAGCACTGCTCAGCAGTAACAAAAATATCTCTATATTATCAAGCCTGTTTTCAGCACAAATTGAAAACATAGCCCCATATTTGATGTCTAGCTGGGAGTTTTAACTATCTTTTTTTAAGAATAATATTCCAGTGATTTTAGTTTGTTTATAAAGCTATCTTAGAGCCTATCTCTATCTCTATTCTCTTCTTTTTCAGTTTGCAGATAGAGACAGGATCAAATCAATGTATCATCACATTGTATAGGACAAACAATATCTTTCCATTAATTACGGCAAGAAAGCTGAACTTATTATTGTGCTTGTTTTATTGTTATTGTAACTAACCTAGATTTATCTCAAATATAACACTTATCCACAGACAATATAAATTAGCACTTCAGAATGAAAACAAAATGGGCAACTATGCAACCTCAAATTTCTCTATTTCTCAGTCATTTACTGTTTCTTGCAATATTCACCATAAAAACTGAAAAAAATTTTCATTATGTACAGAAGTAATTAGTTTCAAAAATTACTAAATAAATTGTCATTATAAAATGAGCATAGCCATAAACACTGATCTTCAATTTTCACAAGGTTAATCTGAATTCCACTTCGTGAATATACAAATAAATGGGTATATGAATGAGTGAATGAAGAACTCCCTGAAAGGATGTTGCAGTGAGGTGCATGTCAATCTCTTCTCCTAAGTAACAAGTGACAGGATGAGAGGAAATGGCCTCAAGTTGCACCAGGGAAGGTTTAGATTAGATATTGGAAAAAATTTCTTCATGGAAAGCATTGTAAAGCACTGGAACAGACTGGCCAGGGAAGTGGCGGAGTCACCATCCCTGGAAGTTTTAAAAAATGCTGTGAATGTGACGGGTGAGGACATGGTTTAATAGTGAATATGGCAATGGGCACACACTGATGCACAGAAGGTTCTGTCTGAACATTAGGAGATGCTTCTTTACTGTAAGGGTGACCAAGCACTGGCACAGGTTACCCAGGGAAGTTGTGGAGACTCCATCCTTGGAGATAATTTGAAAGTCATTCATACATGGTCCTGGGTAGACTTCTTTAGGTAGCCCTGCTTCAGCAGAAGGGTTGGACCAGATGACCTCCAGAGGTCCCTTCCCACCTCAACCATATTATGATTCTGTGTGATTCTGCTTGAAGACACAAACTCTAGTTTGTGTGGTTAACTGAAAGGTCTGCTACTACTGGAATTCAAAATGTGGGACTGAAACATTCAACCCCAGGTCTTATATAGTATGGTAGTGATACAACCAAGGGCAGTATTTGTAGAGGTAATCTTTACTTCAGAAACAGTTCTCCTGAGGTCCAATAAACACTGAAAAGAGGGAAGCATTAAGGAGCAGAAACCTATTTTATCCTTCTCTCATCTTCTTCACTCTCTCTCCCTTGAGCATTTAGCTTAGGAAGAAAAGGCAGCTCCCTCCTGCTTTGGGGACTATGCTCCTAAAATTTACAAACAGATGTTCCATTGCAGTGCTATATGGGATACCTTATATTTCAATATGAAATTTTGGCTTTTCAACAGCTCATTAAAACACAGCATTTGGGGTCAAAGTGTGAAATGTTTGTTTATCTGCCAGGAGCACACATGCACCCAAATCAAGGGTATGACTCACACAGGAGATTTGCCAAGCTCAGGAGACACACAATTAAAGTACACACTTCTGGCATGCAGCAGGCAGGATGGTGCCCTTTCTAGCACAGTCACATAGGATCTGACTGGGACAGCAACGGTAGGGAGAGGGGTTTTTAACAGTCCCAGACAAGGCAAGCTTAAGAACTGGGATGAGGATCCATACAGGGACTCTCACACAGATTTATAGGAGATGGAGACAGACACAGGACAGGTGGCAAACCTACAGTGTATGTCCAATATCCATCTAAGGAATAAGGGCTCAGCACAGGCTCCAGGGCCCATGGGCAGGGCAGAGGAGGGGCTGGGCAGGATCAGTAGAACTTGGTAGTGCTCTCAGGGTCTAGACATCTTTTGATCTTACAGATTGACAATTATGGGTCTTCTTTTGTTGGCCTGTGAGAACTGGCTTTGTATTTTCATGGCTACAATTTCAATTATATATACTAATGCCACCCCTCCAGATGTGGAATGACCTCTGAATGTAATCTTCTGCAGCCATTCCCACACAGAAGATGCTACTGAGAATCACTGCAGGCAACTAGAAAAATGTGAACACATTGGGTTTTTGTGTGTGGATTTACACATATCAGCCCTCTTATTGAATAAAAATTGACCTAAACAGCTTACATCCTTTTGATTTCTTATTAGGAAATTTGTCAAGGTCAGTAACTGAGGCATCCCATTAATCTATCCTTTGTATTTTTCACTCTTTTACATTTTTACCACCATTTACCACTTAAAAAATTTAGGTGCCTTTTATCTAGGAAAATAATTGTGAAATAACTGGGGACTTACAAGTAATTTTGTTTTTCCTTTATTTAATCACTCTTTACTTCCCACTTTAAGTTAGCAATACAGTATTTCTTTAGTGTGGTCTTAAAAAATGCTTCATGTGTTGTGGTACAAACAAATCAACGCTCCTCAGAACTTCTTCCAATCATTATTTTAAAAGTTTAGATAAACAAATAGTATTCTAAAGCAGCTATTGTAGAAACACATAGAAATTAATGTTTTTGTTTAATGAACTGATTCCTAAAGGACAGATAACCTTCTCTTACATTCTTCAGGGCTTTCTGAGCAGGTCAGAAAGGCTGTACATTGGTTAAAAAATGTGAGTTAGAAAAAATACCTGGAAGAGATGGGATCTTTGCAGTGTTCTTACATCACTGTGCCCCGTGACGGTGAGCACACTAGAGGTGACAGCTGCAGCTCTGGGGCTGAATATTTCCTGGAGATGAGTAGAGCAGTCGGAACAGTAGGAGCCTGGACTTTAGGTGGAATTGTGTGCCACGTGGCCAAAAAAGCAAAACTGATAAATGCGCGAAGAGTCACTAGTAGATTCAGACTAAGTAACCACCCAAGCTCGGATGATATCCTGACTTTCTAAAGCTGTGCCAGGAGATACACAAGATTTCAGTTCAGCTCAGATTTAAACATTTCTGAAGAGTGCGTTCATCTCATACTGTTCATTTTGATTTCTTTAAATTTTGTTTTCCTGCTTTCTCTAAGTCCCATACTTTGCAGGATCCAAAATACGAGCTTCACATGAGCAGAGTGCATAGTTGCCATCCTGAACAGCAACGAAATCCAAAATAAAATTAGTTGGGCCTTGCATAAATAAGATAGAAATTTATAGAGTATCATTATTGTCTATTTACATCTTTTCAGAATACACTCAGCACTGCTATATTTCTCCCAAAGTATTTTATTCCACACATTCAAAGCAATTAATAATGTTCTTTTTTGCCTCGCTCTGCTATACAGAATACCTTTTCTCCCATTCTGCATTGGGTACATAGAGTAAATAACAAAGGTCAGACTGGTCAGAAGACAAATTTATGTTCTTGTTCTGAAACATGACAGGTTGCCTGAGCATCTTTAGAAGTGCTAGATAATTTTCATTTTCCAGGCCTCCAGCCTCCATTTGATCTCTATATATCACTTTCCACTTTTTCTTTTAATTCTATTCACATGGATGCAGCTATGAACAGAGGTTTTTTGCAATTAACCCTGAATTGAAGACATGACCTTCTTGCTAAGCACAGCCCTTAAACAGCGCCTTCTCCACCTTTCTTGTTTGTGTGGTTAATTGCTGCTGTGCCCATGGCACTCCCTGTGCCGTGTCTGCAAGTGCTTAAAGAGGAGGGACCGGCATATGCAATGGCTCATGACACCAAAATTACAGCTTGTTCAACATCATGATTCATCCAGATACTTAACCACAGATATAAAATAAATATACACTCTTTCCATTTGAAGTCAGTGGATAATCTTACTGAACAAAGCATGTCTGAAAAACTCTGTAATAAATCAAGGATTCCTACCACCACATCTTAACTAAACTCATGAGTACCAGTCACATTTCTGTTCTTATAAACTACTGAGAGTGCTCAGAAGTCAATTACAAAGATCCCATTTTGTTTGCTTCTGTACAGGATAGGGGGGAATGAATACAAAACCCTGATAACACCAGAGACAGCCAGCTAGGGAGGGGGTGGGAGTGATGGGATTCAGGGAGGGCAGCACAGCTAACAGTGGGCTTCGTCTGGCAGCAGCCTTGTCTTCTGGAGACTGTCACAAGCACCCTGGCCAGGGAGAGCTTTCCATGGTGCCTGACAGGGGGTGATCAGGCAGCTTCACAGAAGTGTGCAGTGAGTTCCTTGCAGGCAGAGTGAGAGAAGATGTGAAACTACTTGTTTGAAATGTTAATAAGTGAATGAAGCTGACATCAGTGACCCATCAGGGCTAAGAGATGACTTTCTGTGAATTATAGATGATCTGTAGGGAAGGTGCTGCTTTGAAGGGCCTTCAAGTTGAAGTGCTGTACATTTAATGTGATATAAAAAGAAAAGCCAGCAATGGGATGATGAGGGTATGGGAGGGAGCAAAGTGACAACCCAGAAGAATTATTTTGCAGCAGCATGATGAAGGTCAGGGAAAGGCTGCACAGATCATTCCCTCCCATAACCACCACCTCCCTAGCTGATTGCCCCTACAGCTAGTGCATGAGGCACTTCCACTAACATATAGCTTGTTTGATTATTTGTTCTCAAATTCAGGGCACATATGTGATGAAGATTGCATCCAGGATGAGTAGTATGATAAAAATGTCTTAGAAAAATAACAAATTAATTGAAAAAATAAAATTTCTGTTTGATTAATTAGTAAGATAATCATCAGATAATCACAAGAAAGTAATCTGTCATTGTCTTATTTTTAGATTTTGATTCATGTTTTAATTTCCCAAGAACTCATAAGATAAAGAGTCATATTACTCCATTAATATGTGCATTTCATCCAAGAATCAATATTACATGTAGTAAGAACTACTTACACTTTTTACATAGCAATCAGGTATAGATAAATGGGAAAATAAATTATACTAACAAATTACAAGTACTTTGTTTAATTATGAGGGATTTTTTTCATCCCATAAAGCATTTTCTTTCATGTTCTTTCACCTCTCAGAATTACATATGTTGTATCATATTCTCCAGACATTGACCTTCTCAATAGATCACCAGAGAGCTAATCTATCAAATCCCTTGACATGTCTGATTTCCCACATGGGGCATATACTCATCACGTAACACATTCTTTATCCACACATCATGGCATATTTTTCTATAATTTACTCTTTTTATTCTCCACATTCTGCTAACAACTTGGTGCACTGACTGTTTTAAAGACAATCCCAGATTTTTCCTCTTGCCCTTTTTGCAATGACCAGACATCAGCAGAAAGAGAAGAGGTCTGGTCAGCAGTATTCTCCCACATCTTTCATTAATAACCTATCACAGAACTTCTCAGCATTATTTTCTACTAGATTCTTTACAGAACACTACTTTCTCCTATTTCCTTGTATTCAGGTTTACTTAGAATGTACACACACAAAATGAAAGAAAATTAAAAATTCAGCAACCAATGAAACAACAACAAAAAGGCTTGGTGCAGCTGCAGGGAAAAAAACCTCCAGCATCCTTGTACATTTGCACATGAACAGTAAGATTTGGCTGGGATTCACTTCCCTTAATTTTAACCATTTGAAAGGTGTTACATCATAGCCAGTCATTTTGACTGTCCCAGTAGTCAATGAAGAGAACTAGCTATCTTTAGTTATTGATTCATCGTACTCTCTTTTTGCATCTACTTAGACTAGGCATTTGATTTTAAAAGACCTGAAGGTGTACACAGCACAGAGCCCTGTAAGAAAAGCTTCTTCTTCCTGTGAACAAAGCCCTTTCTTCTTGTAGTGCAAAGTAGCTACTGTGCTGTCAGAGTCCTACATTCAGCAGGAATTAATGCATTTGCCTAGGGTTAAAACAGATATGGTGAAAAAAGACTTACTGACTGTGGTGGTTTTACCACTAGGGGGCATGCAACAGTGACGAAAGACTGAAGAGAATTCAACAGCAACAGATTTATTGACTAGGGATCTAACAAAAAATCTTACGGGATCCCGAGACACTAAACTAAATACACACAATATAACACCTGACAAAGTCATGCAATAAACAAAAAACTAAACTGCTCCTCAAAGCTGGCTGGTCGGCTGAGAAGCAGTGGGAAGGCAGGGAAAGCTGCCTCGCAGATGGTAATCTAGCAGCCCTTGAAGCCCCTGCAAGACAAAAGATGGTGAAAAGCACACACCACCACCACCCCCCCGCCAAGGGACATCCAAGGGGAAAGCTATAACTTGCGGTTTGGTGAGTGGTCTCTGAGTGCTACCACTGGAGCTCCAATGGCACCATGCTGCTGCTCTTGCTGATGGAGGTGAAGGGAAGAAAGCTGCACAGTCTGGGAGCCAGGAGAGGGGGAGTCGTGGCTCCTCTCAGCTCAGCAGAAAGCCAAAAAGTGATGGGGGACTTCCGTCTTCAGGCTTTTTATGCCTTGGAAGTCCTGTGGGAATCCTGCATCTTCTTCCCAGCCAGTCTGTCCCCCTATTGGCCCGTGGCATTGGGCTCCTCCCTTTTCCCAAGATCTGGCACTCTGAACAAAATGGCAGTTCCTGCCAAAAACCATGCGCTCGGGGCCCAGAGCCCAGCAGCCGCCATCACTGCCGGCTGCGGGGCACCCCTGGGGCTATCTGTGGTGCACTCACCACTCACAGGGAACCCCAGGAGGGATCTCCAAGGTGGCAGCACCACTCATGACTATCCAGTGCAGCCACCGCATGGCTGGCTGCTCCAGCCGCCTTGGGCAGGGCCACAGGACCCCTGTTGGGCTCCCACCATCTGCCCACCACTGCCAGGACCCACCGCAGGAAGCTGGGACCAAGGCCACCCGGGGACCAGCCAGAGCCACAGTCCTTCACGGTAGCGTGGGGCCAGCAGTGCCTGCCACCCCCGCTCCAACCTGGAGCAGGGACGACAAGAGAAGCCGCAGCCCAGCAGTGCCGGGACCGCACTGCCTGCACCGCTCTGCCCTGCCAACCGCAGTGAGCCAGAATTCCACTGGGAAAAGTGGGATGCCACGCTGGGGCCAGCATCCCAGCTCTGAGCGCGCGTGCCACCCATCTCCATTGCTCCATGTGAGCCAGGGCCATGCCAGGAAGAGGGGAGCACTGCCAGCATCAGTGATCACGGTGTGTCCCCGTGTCACTCCGCAACAGAACACGCAGCCCCCTTCACCCAGTTCTGTTTGCTGTGCTGTTCTGCCACCAGCCTGCCGTGTGACCCAGGCAGTAGGAGGACAGGGAGACCCCCTCAGGGGAGAGCCCCACTGCAGCTCTGTTCCTGTGTCACCCGCTGCCACTTCCCAGCCCCTGCTTGGGACATGGAGAGTGAAGGTGGGGCAAGAAGCTCCGCAGACGCCAACACTGCGATCTCGGTTTTTCCTTCATGTTTCTAAAAAAACCCCTGGGTTTATCTCTTAATAAGTGAACAATCGGAACATTTCCCTTCCCCCAGAAAAACCCTATTTTCAAACCCAAAACACTGACTCAGGTCCCACCAGCCAGAAAAAGAAGCCATTCTTTTTCAATTGCTTTCTGTGAAGTGAAAACTTGATGATTTAGCCTTTTGCAGATGTCCTTAAGTGTACTATGTTACAGATCTTCCTAAAAGCTCACTTAATCTGCCTTGTTGTGTGACCACCTCTGGGAAACCATATTTCTGGAAACAGTCCCCATCACTCAGCGGTTACTCAATTCACTGAAGCATTTCCAGCAGTAGGAAATCTTTCCTGGATAAGCCAATAAACTTTTAAATAATTGCATGCATGTGTGCAGAAGATCAGCATTATTTATATGTGGAAGTTCACTGAGATTTTAAAAGCAGTAAAATGTCTGTTAAACCAAAACATTTTCTTTCTCAAAGTTTGCTTTCTTGTGAAGTTCATGCCTCTTTTACCTAGTTTGACCCGTGCTTTCTCCCAACCTATCAAAACCAAGAGAAAAGAAACACATCATATTTAAATAGGCAATAACTATTCATGCTCAGCTCTTAAAGAGACAGTTTCTTGGTAAGATCTCAGAAGAGAACATTTTCATAGTAATCACATGCTAAAAACACTGTCAAAAAATCCAAGTAGTTTGAGAAGTTCTGAGCAGACAAACATAGGGCAAAATTAACACTTCACCTTGATTGCTAGAACAGCTGTGGATATAGCTGAAATACATCACAGCACAGAATCTACCTCCTTTGTAATTTCTGGGTGCATCTTTAAGGGCCCTTTTTGCTTTCCTTCTTCTTTTCATCTCCCTCACGTTTCTGCGCACTTTGATGTCTTCCATGCTCTTAATTTTCACTTTCATCACTGCGATAGCCCTTCTACGTAAAAGTTCTGATTACACTCTAGCAAAATTTGCATTCCTACTAGACAGGCTTCATTTCCAGCATTAATCCTTGATTCTGTGTTTTAGAAATCCCAGGAAAACTCAGTAAAATGAAGAAGAAGTATCAAGACTTTTTAAAAAAACGAGAAATTTTTGAAATCCACTGGTGACAGTGGAAGAAAGACAGATATTTGGATTAAAAATGGATGAGAGTTAAGGGTCCAAATTCAATTTTACCAGGCAATTTGGCAATCTATCCTTCCATCACAAGACATAAGAATTTTTAGAGCCCTAAATCTGAGCTCTAGGAAATAGGTCAAACTCTTTTTTTAAACTGTAACATTATCTATGTACTCATTTATTGAGTTATCTACTTCAGAAAGAAAACAGGAGGTGTTCTAAAATCAGAATTAAGGTAAAGTCCTTTCCAGTTATTAAAAAGAAGGTATTTTTTTCTGTCTTTGGATCTGGTTTGATTAAGCAACACACAATACAGCTACAACTCAATGTTCCACAAGCAGGAGTAAGGTATTTTAAATTTTGGGAAATATCCTTGTTTTGTGATTTTTAACTGGAACAAATAAATCACAGGAGTTTAATTATCTCTTAGAGGTACAAAAGTATACAAGTATAAATAAAACCAACCACATTTGTGCTGTCCTTATCTAAGAACAGCAAATGTCATGCTAGCTGTTCTAGGGTTTGGTTTATGAGATCTCAATATGATTGTTTATACTGGAAGATTAAAAGCAAACATCAAAGGGCAAAAAGTCGCAAAAAGAGGATCGAGAAATAATGAATCATTAGTAAGTCAGGTGTGGAAAATCTTTAGCTTAAGTCATTGGAAACAGCCTTTTCTGTTTCCTGGTCAGAGAAATTCAGATATGAATGGCAACTGAGACCAAACGGCACTATTCTTGCCATGTCAAGAGAATATGTTTAATGCCCACTCAGCTGCATGCCTGAGAAAAGATCAAAAAGGATGTATCATAAAAGAAAAACAATCTTTTCTACAAAGATGCTCTAGCCCCTCCTGCAGAGCGATCTCTCTGGGAGCAAGAAAGAAATCAAATAGCAACTAAAACTGAAGGAAACCCAAGTAAAAGCAGTTGCAAAAAAGCCACAGTGGTCTACCAAAGCACTCTGCAGAAGGAATGAGATGGTGGCAGTGCTGCACTTGGAATGCAGAGCCACGCTCCTGCCTGGGTCCTCCTCTGTGCCAGCGGGCTCAGGAGCAGAAGCAGCATAAGAAGATGCAAAGGTTGGAAAGGGTTAGAAACATTCTTCTACCTTCATTGGTCAGAATAAAATTTACTTATATTTCTTGTCAAATATACTTTGGTAAAAAAAGAAAATGATTACAATAGAATGCTTTAAATAAAGTCATCTACATTAAGAACTACACATTCATTCACATTAATAAATTTTATTTCCATCATTCTAGCTCTGTAGTTAATATATAAGACTGTAGAAAAAAATTGGTTTTGTCTCACTGACAGTCTAGGAAAAAAAATATTTGTGTTTCTAGGAAATAAATGTTTCCCTTTATTGGAGGGTATTTTTTTAAGCTTATGTCTGGTCAGACTGGAATATTTTACTGGAACAGAAATTAAACACTTAATTGCACCTGTATTTAAATCTGTTTAGCCTTTAAGAAAGATCTTTTTTTTTCTAAACCAAAGTATTTTGATATATAAAAAGGTGGAGGGTTTTGTGGGGTGGGACTTGTCTTCTTTTTTATATGGACACTATTATCTGAATTCATTATGAATTTGCCAATGATTAAGGCCTTTGATGAGACCTTTTCTGTGAATAACACTTTTTGAAATCCTTAAGCTTTCATCTTCCTGTCTGTGGGAACACAGCTGACCAAGAAACTGTATTGTTTAGGTTAAAAAAACCCTTGTAAACATACAAATATTTCATTCTCAAGTCAAACTAAATCCAAAATTTGCAAATCAACAAATGGTCAGCTTATGGGTGAACTTCTTGACAATTTAAGCTCTGAACTAATGTATTTTGTGCAGTTTCATTTTTAATTTAGCCCAAAGTCTCTATTTTTGTCTGCAATTTATCTGTGTCTGAACTTGGTTTTCAAGTAAAAGTTAAACAGTTCAACCATCGTTATTTTAAAAAATCTTGCATTTAGAAGTAATTGAATATCTTTTGCTTCATTTCAAACACTATCTTTTCCACTTAGCCAAGTTTCTCAAGATATCTAGGAGGTCTTTCCTAGCCTAAATGATTTTACAACATAGTCTTCCCTCATTATTTTTTTAAAGTCATATGAACACAAATATTTTGTTTTCTTCAGTTTCGGACAAAAGTTAAAAATATGTTAAACTTCATCTCCAAATTCCAGTCAAAAGTGGCTAGAAAAAAGAGATTCAAAAGATCTGAAGAAAACCTAAAAAAGTATGTCTAAAAGCAAGTGGAGAGGTAGGTCTTTAGGGTTTGCTGGGTTTTGATCTCTCTTTTTTACTAATGAAATTACATGGTAAAAAATTGCTTAGTGTCATAAGTATGTTGTGTAAATTTACAATGAATTATGTGTGAAAATTCCAATATTGAGAGTACTGAGTTACACAGAGAGCAGGCAGGAGATGTGGATTTTAGGAGGTCTTATACTTTATACCATTTTTCTTAAAATTCCAGCAATGAACAGTTTATAATATAACAAGAAGTCACACACTGAAGAAAAATAGTTTCTTCTTATATTTTCTGCATCAAATCAATGACTTTAGGCTTAAGATTTAAGTGAATCAATTCCATTATACCAGAAGTAATTTTTTCCATATTAAACTGCTGAATACTTTGGCATATTAACTCTGTATTTATATAAGTGCTTATATACATATATATGTATTTATATACATATTTACAGTCTATATTTATACACATATGTGTAGTGGTGAAAGACAATTTTAGGTACCCAGTTTCACCAGATTGAAAACAGAAACAAGAAATTGAAACAACCTCGATACTTTGATTTCCCATTATTACCCTGGGATCTTTGAACTATGTTGGCTCCAGGTAGAAATTACATCCCAGATCCATAAAACATGTTCTTCCATGCATATCCCTCAAACATCAGCAACTTTGCAAAAAAACATTTAAAAACCACTTTATCCTTAAACAAACCACATAAATTCTTCTCTGGAAACTGAAAAGATCATGCAGAAAGGTTGTCACAGAATTTTTGGAGTATAAAAATTATCAAACTAGATTTTTCTACTTTTATTTTTAAGACTGAATTCCCCTACTGGAAAATAACTCTCAAATGTGAAGCTATTTTTCCTCTTACTGAAATTCTGCAATGTATTATTGAGAAAAAAAAAGAAAGTGACCACTGAAATGCAATAAGGGACAAGTCAGTTTGAGTTGGGGTTAGAAAGGGAAGTCAGGGCCCTGCTGAGACACAGGGCTGGGATAGAGCAGGTTTTGTAAACATTAGACACGAACATCAGATAAGGGGGACAAAGACGGCAAAAACCAGACATCACAACAGGCTGGAACAACATCTCAAGGTGTCCTAGAAGAGGAGGGTGTGCCTGTGTGCGACGGGACTAAGGCAACCACAGCCCAGCCCTCGAAGGGACGGGGCGGAGCAGAGGGTGGGCTCGGAGCAGGAGGGGCCAACCCGAGCTGTGTGACGGCTGTCGCTCGGGAGGGGGATATAAGGCCGGGACAGGCATGGGATCGGGGAGCGGGGATTAGGAAGGAATCTGTGACCCTGCTCCCTGCGCAGAATAAACACTTTCTCATAACGAGGCCTACGGGGTGAGTTCAGTTTCCGCAAGTCAAGTTTGGGAACACAAACTGTGGAAGACAATAGGGTTATCAAAAAATTTATTTAACTTTGCCTAGGAGAAAGATCAATTACACTTCTAGTATTAGAAATTTAACTGAATTTTGTTGTTTTCAAATTATATTCTACAATTATTTTGGAAAACTTAGAACTTTCACATAAAAACATTTTCTTTGTTGAACACAAATTAACCTATTAAAAACAATTTTTATATAACATTTTTTAACATCCCTGTCCAACAGCCATAAAACCAAATGTCATTTGCAAGGTAAAATAGTTATGAAAAAAAGCTGCAATCAATCTGCACTGGAGTGAAATTACATTTGAGTTGGGGTTGGAAAGGATCATTTTAGGATTTGAAAAATGGTTTAGGGAGGTAAGAAGCAGGGCTGCAGGGAAGCAGAGCTGACACAGGTGGGATCCATGTAGAAACTAGATATTGACACAAGAGAAGGTAGCATAGAGAGCAAGAAGCAGACACTATACAAGGCTTAGAGAACAATTTAGAACAACATCCCAAGGTCCATGGCCAAAAAGCATGTTTTCCTGCAGTTTAGCAGGAGTGCAAGAGCGCAGTTACTAGGTGGGAGGGGTATCCAGGTCCCCGGGATGGGACGGGGAATGGGGAGGGACCTCGAGCTGGGAACCATTCATGCAATGTGGAACGCCTACCACTGGAGGCGGGGGTATATGGTATGTAATCCCTTGTGCTTTAGGTAGCGGATCTTTTGCATGTTACTCTAACCTGGCTCCCTGCGCAGAATGAACACACCTTCTCATAACAAGGCCCGTGCTGTGAGATTGGTTTTCCCACGTCACATTCCTACTTCTGAGACTCTTTTAATTTCAATTTTAATTGACAAGTGCGTAACAGTGACAGTATTGACCTTTTTCCAGGGATAACTATTTACATTTGCATTTGATAGTACAAAAATTGGCAGAAGGTAGATGAACTTTATTTAAAAATAAAAGAAATACAATTATTAACTTTTATGAAAATGTAGGTTCCTTGATGTCAGAATAGAGATTTTTTTGGCTGTTCTCTATGTGAGAAAGGTAGATAGAAAATCCTTCCTCTTCTTCCAAGAAGCAGTTTGTTAGCTACAGTTACTCATAGGAAACAGAGACACAAAAAACAAAGGGTTATTATTAATTAGTGAAACAAATATATCAAAAAGAAGGCAGAGATGAGACTGTCAAGATATATTTTTCCTAACAATTCCCAGAAGTTTTGGTCATGTGGATGTAAATTCTGCTATGGTACTTGCCCTCAGGTATCATAACCTAGAGAACATACTTTGTTCCATTTATTGATGAGACAAAACCTTTTTGTCGCGACTCTCATTTCAGCTGTTTCAAGTATTTCTTTGAAGCTGTAGAGTGGAAACTTCCGCCAACTGAAGTACAACTGGCAGGCTACCATACACCCTTGCAATAACTAGAGCAGTCTCAATGCACTCCAAGCAGAAGGATTGATTGCGGTTTCTAGGATAAACTTTCTCATGCCCTGGTTAATCCTGCAAATCCCTAAAGCAGAACCATAAGTCCCAAGTGAAGTCCAGATGCACTCTTTTTGAGACCATGGCCATGCCTTACCCAGTTTCTGTATGGCAACATATACAGATTTATGCAGTGTAGGGGTTTGAAAGGGGAAGGGGGTACAGGGGGGGGCTGGCAGGTTCTTAGAGGGAGCGGGGGAGGGGG
>VXBA01002661.1:669130-731321 GCA_013399895.1 Serilophus lunatus
GCCCCCGCACTGCCATGGGGAGCCCGGCGGGGGGTCCTGGTGGTACCGGCCACCCCTGGGGGCAGCCCCTGTGCAGCAGTATGGGGCGATGGTTGCTCGGGCAGCTCCTGTGGCCCCAGTCAGCCCTGGACACCCCTTTCGAGGGTGCCCACGGTCGGCAGGAGCCCTGGGAGGCGGCAGCCATCCCGCGGCTGACAAAAGATGGCGCCGGGGAGCTGTCGGCTCACAGATTTTGACGGGAATTGCTATTTTGTTGGAGCCAGGAACCTCGAAGGGGGAGGTGGAGCCCAGACTGCTGGCCAATCCAAACCAGTGAAGCTGAGAAGAGGACTGTGGGATTCACACAGGACTTGGAGAGCTTAAAAGCCCAAAGAAATGGAAATTCACTCTCTTTGGCTTCCTGCAAAGCTGGGGAGCAGCAGCACGGCTCCCCTTCTCCTACTCCCAGGCCTCGTGGCTTGACTCAGCCCACCTCCATCGGCACCGGAGCCACACCAGCACAGCTGCAGGTTGAAAGCTTCCCCAAATAACATCCCAGGTTGGGGGGAGAACCTTTCATTGTGTTGTGTTTTTCAGAGACTTCAAGGACTGGGAGTTGACTACCATCAGAGAGAGGGAGAGAGAAGAAGGAAGCGGCTTTCCCTTTCCACTGCTTCTCCTGGGCCAGCCTGCCTGGCCTTTGAAAGCAGTTCTCTTATTTCTCTTTTTTCTTTTTCCCCTTTCACGTGCTTTTTTGTTGGGTTTAATTCTGTGTTAAGTCTGGGACTCCCATAAACTGTTTGCTTTTTCTTTGGTTAAGTCTCAGATAAATAAACTGTTTCCTGTTGTTAATTCTGTTCATTCTTCTCATCACTATTGAGAGTGCCCCCTAGTGAATATAGTGGTGCTAAACCACCACATGCGGTTACTTATAAGTAACAGGACTCATCCTATCAGTCATTTTATATCGTTGCTTTATAATCATTTCTTTATAATGTCATATGAAAACATTATCTAAAGATGCAGCTGAGGCCAGTGCAAACAGCATTAATTGAAGGCAAGAGACATTCCATGGGCCAAAGCACTTACAACTCAAATAAATAAGGTAATAAAAGAGGTGAGAAAGTTAATAAGCTTCATCAATATTGTCAAGTTACTATTAACTGATGAAGATAGCAAATCAGTAACCCATGCCTGAATGCACACACAGGCCTCCAGTGGATGTCTGTTAATGTGCCCTGGCCGTGTTCATCCACAGAGGATGAGTTGTCACAGCATCTGAATTCTTACTCTCCATTTGTTAGCATGAGGTCTTGCAACTCACGTTATTAATTAAGGAAAATTCTTGGCTTTACCTGTCAGGTATTAGCAAAAGATGAGTGGGCAAAAATTGTACTGAGGAGCACCAAGGAGAGAATTAAGGAGCACTACTGAGCAGAAAAATGGACTAAACTGTTGTCTTACTTCATTGGATGAACCTTGGTAATCAAACCTTGAGCACAGCACTTGTTAAGTGAAATGCTTTAGTTTTAAACCACCATCATATTCACCTTGGCAGTAGCACGTAAACAGAGCTGACTTGCTAAGCTGCAGTAACTGCTTCTGTTACAAGTAGTTCTTCAGAACCTTCTCACATAAATGAGCACAGAAGTACTAAATTGAACACAAGGAAAAGCACTGAAAAACACAGAAAAGCACTGATTTTTTTTTTGACAATAACCACACTTTCTGTTTTACTTTATTACATGTCTATATGTCACATCCCTTCTGATGGAAGACCTACTGGTCATACACATCAGAGATGATATCTAGCTCTGGTGTGACCAAGACATGGACCCCGCTGTCCTCAGTCAGCCATTGAGGTTGCAGTGTAGAGGATTTGAGTGTTTTTCTGGAAGGAGTCTTCGGTGAAGCGTGGCAATAGGCAGGACTCGCAGGCAGGAGACTCAAGGCAGATTTCTGACAGAAGCCACAGTCTTGAGCTATGGCAGTATGTATGCAGACCAGTGGGCCAGGAAGCCATGAGAATAGGGTTTGTCCATGATGGGACAGCGGCACACCACAGCCAGGATGTTGATATTGGAGTGGATTTTACATTGCGTGAAGTAAGTAAACTTCTTACAGGGCTTCACTTGCACACAAGATCTCCTCTCTGCTTTTGCTATGTGTTAAGTAATACTGGAGATGTGAAACACAGGAGAAAACCCCAAAAACAAATGAGGTGTCAAATCTTAAGATCTGTACCTTGGTTAGGGGCTGACTGCGAGGTGTTTTGCATTTCTTACTCTTAGTCAACACATAATCTAACCTCCTATCATCATACAACACTTAAATCATACTTGTAAGGTCTCTTTCCCTTAAAAAAGATAACAAAGGCACTGTCACTGGTAGTGTTTTTCAGCTTTCCACAAACCATTTTTTAAATTTGGATCCAATCTTCAAACAAAGTAAGAGCTATGTTTAGACTACAAACACACTCAGATTTCAAAAACTAAGAGCACAGTATTAGATTCCTAATCCAATCAGAATCGTAACATGAATGACCTGATTTTATGAAGTTCTTACATGCAACAACTCCCACAGATGCTAGCAACAACCTTAATTCAGAGTTTACCTTCAGTGCTTTAGAAATCAGGGAATTTGTTCAAGAATCTAAATATAGAAGAGTAGCTACAGCTTTTATTTATTTTCTCAAATACTTAGATTCAGAGATCAAAGATTCGTTTGGATACTGCAAGAGAAGTTTGCAAAAGCTGGTTCAGGATCCAAATTTGGTAAGCAAGCACAAAGTTCAGGGGCATGCAGAGGCATGCCTTCAGTCCCTTACACCCATCACAGGTCCTCATCCATTTGTTGGAAGAATGTCATCCTTTTGTCCTAGTGACCCTGTCGATGATCCTGCCAGCTCAATAACAATCCCTTCCTCAGGTACTTTTTGTTCATCACCCCACAGCTTTTACTAAAACCTTGAATTAATAGTAAATATATGACTGGATTCAAGAAACTCAAGCAAGTATTGGAAGTGGCACCATTACCTATTAAAAAAACATGAGTACGTAGAAATTATTAATTACATGCGTCAGACTGTCTATAATGGTATAATGTACATGACTATAAAATTACTTCCCCACAGATACCCCCTCGTTGTGGGGGAGAAGTTTGTGTGCCCTTAAGAATTTGTGAACTATACTGGCGTTGGCATATGCCTCCAGTAGAGTCTCCCATGTCAGACAGTTCTCAATTGAAGGGTCAGACTCAGTCCACAGGTAGGATGGGCTCGCGCACCTCCTGGCAACCATCCCAGGAGAAGGACAACTCTAACCCCAAAAAACAGGCAGATGGAGCTCGTTTAGCCCTGTAAGGCCATCCATCTCAGAGAAGGATACTCTAACTAAACCTGCATCCTGAGGCCTTCACTGTCACCGTCCAAGCTTGCCAGGCCCTGGCAGATGAATCTTAGGAATAAAGGGTGGGGCCAGTTCTGCGCATGCTGAGCTCCACCTAAAAAATCCATTGCACAGGCTAGAAGGGTGCATCCACATTTGTAAAGTCCTGTAGTGACAGACGAGGGTCAAAACAGCAGGTGCACTTGCAACTGGACTTGCCTGTCCCGCATCAGCCTTTTTAGTCATCAGCACACTTGCAGCAAGCGTGGGTAAAGCCCTTCTCATATCTTCATTCACAAAGCCTAGCCATGATAAAATTAAATAGGAAGAGGCAAATTTTCGTCTGAGAACTTTCCTCAGATTTGCCTAAAAGAGGTGAATATTTGATTTTGTGAACATATATGCCTGTTTGTTTATTATTTTGCTGCTGAGAAGTAAAGAGATTAACAGAGAAACAACTCTTGCAAATGACAGATACGGAATCACTAAGGAGAAATCCACTAGAGGAGAACCTCAATAATTTTGTGATGCATCCATTGTATATGAGATGATCCTTATCAAATTATTTTTTGTGCGTTTTTTTCAATGCTACAGATCCAGCCATTGAGAGGTGCTTTTTTGCCTTTCCACCACAGATGTCTAGTGAAAGACTTCTTGTCTCCCTCATTTCTGCCTAGCAAAACCATGGCACATTATCCCTTTGAAATGAAATCTTTGTGTTCGTGCCCTTAAACATCCCTCTTTTGATCAAAGAAATTACTTTTGGAAGCCTAAACAACTTAACAACTGGAGGAACAAAATTACTCCCATACAGCTTGTACAAAATAATTTTCTCTGCACTTCAAAATACAAAGCAGGCCAAAAAACCCAGTCAATATTGGATTCTACAGGTATATTTCTATTTACCTGAGTCTTTCTTTGCATCAGTCTGCAAACTTTCCCTCAGTCCAGAAGGCCTTCAGCTCCACCTGGAAGACATGGAGGATCCTTACTGCAGAAAGTAAGAAGTATGACTGCCAATGGGTTAATAGTCTCTTTATTCCCCACTTCTTCCTAAGGTCATATTCTTTAAAATTTAATGTGCCCTTTAATGGTCAGCTGAATATCCATAAATCTGTTGGTGTACATTCTAGCATACTCTGACGAGAAATTGCATCCTATGCCAAGTTAATTACTAATACAGAGACATACGTCATACTTGCACTGGCAATAAATGGTAGAGGGAAACACTTTGGCTGATGGCGCAAGACGACATTTAAGAACAGCTTCTTTTGCCGGGGGTTGTAACAGGAGCAACAAGAGATAAGTCTCGCTTTTATCATATCTGTTTCTAAGGGGTACATAAAACAGCAGTGCAAATTTTGCAGTGTAATTGCATTTATGTGCATAGGAAACTGGGTTTGAGGCATTGCATTAACCCACCATGAACTGAGAAGCCCAATACGTATTGTGGCCAGCTGAGACAGTCAGAATGTCACAACAGCAAAAGCCAGTGCACTCTGGTGCAACAATGGGAGGCAGAAAATAGGGTGAACTTTCATAGTGTTTTTCCATTCTGTTGATACATTATGATCCATAAGTCTTAACAGCACGGTCCTAGGGGCAAGAGACACTCAAATCTAGGCTTGCAGTCTGGCCTGGAGAAGCTGTGAGGAAACTTTCAGGGCCCACAGACTGAACAAGGGATCCTGAACACCCTGCTAGGAGAAGACAGACCTGGGCTCACTCCTCTCCCCACATCCTCACCCCACTCAGCTTCAGGCATATGTGAGAGCTGCAGCAGCAGGGGGCCGGGAGCCCCAGGTGCTTCAAGTAGGTCTCAGCTGGCAGCAGCCAGACGTGCACTTCCCAGGCTCCTCTTTATTGCCTCTCTGCCTTCCATTGTCTGTTTTTCAGACTCTTTACTCATGCAACACTTCACTAAAAACCTGACAGATTAAACAAGTCATGGACAGAAGGTTTTGTCATTAAGGAAGACAACCAAACCAAGCTTTCAGTTTTTCATTCACAGTCCCCATGGACACTCCCAGATTCCCTGCAGTCACCTGCCTCACAGGAGATGCCAGAGGAAGGGAGAAAACTAATTTCCTTTCTGCATTTGCCTTTCTATATGTCTGTATTATTTCCATATTGTTTAAACTATTCCGATGGGTTTCCAACTGACTGCAGCATAGGAAGAAAGTTCAGGATGATGACAACAGGGAGGTTGTCATGGTGACAGAGGGGGAGACCCAATGGTTAGCAACTTGGAGGCAGATAATTAAAGATGCCCAGATGCCAGGGACAAGGGTCTGATACCACTCTGTGACCCTGAGGCAAAATTCAAATGAAGATGAAACCTTCTGCCCCATGCTTGTAATTAATGCTTCCAATTGTGCTCTAAGGCACAGTGATTCAGAGCCTTTGCATTCAACTGTGTAAAAGTACTGTTCGTAACAGAATACTGTATCATCATTTTCCCGTACATTTTGTTTTCTGTGTTTCTGTAGTGACAACGTATTACTGACACAAAATTCTTCACCAGCTGCAGGTGACCCTCTAATTGGGGACAATAGGTTTATTTGGTATCCATTATTCACAATGTAAATTGACAGCGTGTGGTGGGCTGGACACCCCATTAAGATGTGCAATCACTCCCCTCAACAGGATGGCAGAGGAGAGAGGGAGAAAACAAATTGGAAAAAGGTCATGGATGGAGAAAAAGGCAGTTCAATAAAGCAAAAGCAAAGAGCACACACAAAAGCAAAGAAAAACAAAAAATTTCATCTCCTTTTCCCAATAGTAGATGATGTCCAGCCATTTCACAGGCAGAAGGGCTTCAGTACATGTAGTGATTGCTCTGGAAGATAAACTTTGTAAGTAATGAATGCACATCACTCCTCCGTTCTCTTAGCTTTTATCATTAAGCAGATGAGATATGGCATAGAACATGTCTTTGGTCAGTTTGGGTCAGCCGTCCTGGCTGTGTCCCCTCACTAGGTCTTTCCCACGCCCAGCCTATGTGTGAGGGGAGAAATGTGGTAGAGACAGTGCTGTATTGTGGGAGCAGTGCTCAGCAGTAGCCAACATACTGGTGTGTTATCAATGACATTCTAGCTACAGATACAAAGCACAACACTATGAGGGCGCTATGGGGAAAGTTAACTCCATCCCAGCCAGACCAAATACAATGAGTAAAAATATTCTGAAAATGTACCTGCACATGCACAAAGATCCATCTGGTTCATTATAGGGCGAATGATGGCATGATTTACAAAACAAACAAACAAACAAAAAATTATTCGCTATCTAGAAGAAACAAAAGAAACCCAGTCTTGCTCATTTGGATTTCAAATATATGTGGTTCAGCATGACAAACAAAATTTTAACTTGCTTCCTGCTATGTTAGTAGCCATGTAACTATGCAGAGTAAATTAATTTGCTTTCACTACATCCACATGGACAGTATCCCCTTGAACTCACCGGGACACATGTTGCTACAGGCAGGCTCCTTTATGCTACATGATTTGGTGACTCTGCAGTTTATTCCTTGCTGCAAAATGTGTGCCAGGTACTCAGCTTTCATCACGCACAAAAGAGGTTCTAGCAAAACCTTTGTGGTGCAAGGAAAAGCCGGAGAATCCAAGCTGAATATCAACTGCAACAGACACGTCTTCCTGCACTAGCAAGCAGTCTGAAACAATAGGACACAGAACTCAGCTTCTTAAAGGGCTAACCCTGAAGCTCTGAAAGTAGGAAATGATGAGCAGAAAGTGTGGAAACATCACAAAAAAAATATAACAGTAACAGAAGATTATATGTCCAGTTTCAAATCTTGTTTCAAATCTGATTTACACGTATCTGAAGCTCCTACAAAAAATGCCCAAATTCCCACGGGTGTTGCAGAATCTAGGAATCTTGGCACAAATTCTAGATGCATTTGGTTTTGTAGTAGGATGCCTTTTATCTACAAACTGATGCAATTATACATGCACAAGCCTAAATGCATGATGCAGGAAATGACATTGTAGCTAGTGCAATGTACCTAACTAACTAGAACTCAGAAAACATGAAATGACTAATATGTATGTCATCTCTTTGCACTGAAAGTCTTCCAGGAAGTGATTTATCCTCTGCATCTTGTTGATGTTTTATGCAATTTGAACATCAACTAAAAAACTGAAACTAAAGAATTACTGTCAATTTGGAAAAAAAAAAACAAGAACAAATAACAACCCTCTCAAAAAACCAACAAAAACTTGTAATATGTGACAAAGCAGGCTTTCATTTTTGTTTCTTTCAAAAATGTTGAGGTATCAGAATATGTCAATATTATTTTAAAACATTGAAAAATATTACATTTTAAAGAAATAAAATAATAAATAACCTCAACTCTGCCCTTGATCATTACCATATTGAAAGTCTTTTTTCCATCAGTTGGTTACAGCCACCTTCACTTGCAGCAAGTAAGAGGCCATTCACTCAGCTCAACACCTGGCAACCTGCCTTGCTTCTGGAGCTGAATTTCTATGTCAGAGATTTTCAGGGGAAGATGACAGTGCTAGATATTTCAATAGGAGCTGCTTCATTTAATGACGTTAGAGTCTCATTACTGGAGTCAATTGTTGCCATAGCTTCCCATGTTAAAGCCAGAGAAACCATTAGGACATCTTTCTACCAGAGGGCAAAGATTTTCATTCAATTACACCCATTCTGAGTGCAATAATTTGAATTTACCAAAAGCACATCTTCCCAAAAGCCCTCCATATTCAATTTGAATGCACATGCTATATTTCATTTCAATTTCCAAGGTTTTGACTTTCAGCCACTGGTTCTTCTTTGCCATATTATTCATGTTGGAATATTTTTGAATCAGAACACGTGGACATGCCAAACAAGTCCTTTCTTGATCTTCCTTTTGATAAACTATCTGCTGTAACCACTTGTCAAGCAAAGAACATCCCACCTTGCATCCCTACTCTAAAATTTTTGGATCATAAATTGTCTCTCCTCTTGGCATAAATGGTCAAACAATTCTGTTTTCTCTCCTCGTCTTCCAGGTCTATAATACCTTTATATGCATCAGAGTGAGGAGTAAAATTATGCACCCACAAGGAGTAAAAAATATCTCTCTCACTCTCTTTCTCTCATACTCTTTCTCTCTGCCTACCAAGGAAGTAAGAAGCTTTATTCTTAACATGGACAAATAGAAGCACAGAAAGGTTAAAGCCTTACTCTATGTTACATATCAGACAAAGGCAGGCCTTTGTAGCCTAAATCTCTTCACTAAATCCCGCAATGCATTAGTAACACCAGTTCTGCTATCTCTAACCCTTGCCGCTCGTTGTCTTCATATACATACTGTCAAATTTCACAGTTAGTTTCATATGTGAAAATGTATCAAAGATGTCAAATACTGCCATTTTTCCCCAGAAATTTCATTTTGTTCCCCTATATGGCTCTTGCAGATTCACTGCAAATCTACAAAGTGCAATTTTATGTTTTGGTTTATTAACAGACAGAGAGGAAAAAAAAAAAAAAAAAAAGCAGGTGGGAAACCAAACCATTATTACTTTTAAATTAGAGTGTTCTGTTTAAGGTGTATACAACAAAATGTAAAACAGAGGTAACCGATTCTAGTAGAAAATAAATGAGGTAATTCAAACATGAAATCCTAAATGAGCCCTGTCTCCTGCATTCTGAATACACCAATCTCCCAGACTAACAGAAAGGCAATTTCCTACCAACAAAGTATTGATCTCCACATTGCGTACACAAGCATTTCCTGTAAGTGTCAGATGGTGGACTTATAAATTCTGTAAACAGTAGGAACACAGATGTGCCTTTAGCAAATTGTTTCAATACTACAGATACCATTCAGTCTCATGTTTTATTTGCAGTAAGTAACCTATCTTTTATAAGTTTAGTGATTTAATTATTGTGAAGTCTCAATGTAAACATGCAATAAGAAGCCAACTAGTTTGTAATCAAGTCAGGCAAAACTTATTTATGTCACAGTTGTAACCCAATGCACACCAGAGCACACATCAAACTGCATTCTTGGTGTTCCAGAAGAAAAAAGAAAAAGTTATGGTCTACAGGCAGTCAAATCATCACTTTCTACAGTAGAACTTAATTAAGATTCTAACAGACATGTGAAAGGTGGAGAATCACATGAAAAACTCAGTAACTATTTAGTTGTTTACTACTAACACCGTGATTTACAAAGAATAAAATGTCAGAGTCCTTATCAGATATGATGTGAATCTGTCAGAACGATATGACCTAATAGTATTACAGCCTACATAGTTTAGATAAATCATTCATTATTTATGATCTACAAGTGGCATCTACCTACCCACCAGTGTTATCAGATGGATCCCACTAAATATACCCTTCATGGTGGCCATGGATTTCTCCTGACAACCTGATTATAAAGGGAAGAAAAGTTTTCAAACCTCAGATCATCATTTAACTACAGATGCCCATACAGTGGCAGCAAAGCTAAGATAACTTCAGTCCCAGAGTGAAATTCAGTATGCAGGACAACCAAAAGAAGATGGAAAATGAGTTTTTTTCCTGCAGTAGACCTATTGCCTTCCCAGGAAGGATTCAGATGAGATTCCCTAAGGAAACTAAAAGAGTACCAAACCATTCTTTTCCAGACAAAACACTTGCTTAAGTGCTTCTAACCCAGGGACAAAATTCAACTTTCAAAATGATAATGAGGGACACATGAAATTCTATTCCTTGCTACTGCAGAGTAATGTGCTCTTCATGTAATTTCACTACTCAAAATTTACCTAGAAAATTAATTAGCCCTTTAACATCCTGTTTTCTTTACTACTTTATTTGCAGGCTAAGAAAACTATGGTCATACATGGGGTGATCTCAGGCTCCTCATAATCAAATTTTATTGTGCAGGCAGACTAACATTGTTAGGATTACACGACCATTGGGATGCACTGTCTTATGTTTCCAATTCCAGTGTGATTCTCATCCTCTCCCCTGTCACTGCTGGCAGCAACGACATACAGAGGTTCTTCCCACAGTGCAAGGTGGTAACCCGTTTCAAATTTCAGGCTGCACTTAGAATGGGAACAAAGTTGTGTGTGCAGGCACAGAACTGCACAGCTAAGAGTAGGGCTGAGGCAGGGCATATTTCTGTATAATCCTGCCTGCCCACTTGCCCACCTGTCTGTGACTACATGAGAAAACTTAAGAAAAGTTTAAAGAACGGTTTTCCTTTCTGCTTTCTTTGGTCTTTCTACTGACTGCTGCAAGAATACTTAGACTACTATGCTGATCCTCCTATTTTTTCCATTAGGTTGTACCTTTCACACCATGCTGATCCTTGAGAAGAACAAGAATTTGTGCTTTTGCAGGTTTCCACTGCTAGGGGAGAATGAACAGGGAACTCTTACATCCTCAGTCACAGAGAGATGCACACAAACCATCCTGTGTATTTTTCACCTACAGAAATTACTTGTCTGATCACATTTCTGCTTGTCAGATTGTAGTTCGGCTGGTATACACAGGGAAGAAATCTGAATTACAGGATTTCTATTGGTATAGAAATTATTGTCAGACTTCCGTGGACTCCAACAGACTCAGAATTTTACTCTGTCTACTCAGAGTAGAGGGTTTTTTGCAATATTCATAATTCACAGTTAGCAATTCCACAACTGTTTCAAAATAGAACTGATTAAAAAAATATCGTGTGGATACTTACCTTCCTGAATACTGCTACTATATTTAACTATAAGTTTGATAAATCTTGAGTTTTGTTTCAATAACTGCTTGACAGTTTTAAAGCCCCCTAAAGGCTAAACCCATTTCCAAGAAAGTAGACCACTAACTGATCTAAATTTACTACTTTGATTTTGTCACCTGTCAAATTCTAGATTTTCAGTCTATGTATATTGCTAGATAATACTCACTAAATAGACAAAAATATTTCAGAGCTGATATTGCTACCTCAAAAGGTCAAATAAACCTGAAGACAAGTAAGTTAAAATAAGAGAATTGAAGCAGATTACAGCCTTAATTAAAGTCAGAAAGAATTCAAGCATATTCAGAGACGGCTGGTAAACGGTTATTATTTGCATGAATAAGACACATCTTACTAAGACACATTCAGAATGAAGCAGCATTTTGAAAAAATAGGTCATACCACATGAAATATACTGAGGGAGGGCATGGTGCAGGTAAAGTAATTGTGTCTGGTAGCACGTCAGATCTGGAATACTCGCTCCCAGCAGCAGCTAAATGTATCATTTGTTAGTGGGCATTTTCATTTTTATTAAATTCCCTGAGAGTAGCAATGGTAGCTGGACTCAAATATAGGAGCTCAACTTACTTTTGAAACACTACAGATTAACATTAGAAATATAATCTCCTTAAAAAGAATTTCTGATGCAAGAGAAATATGAGTATATAAAATGCTCAAAAAGTACTGCATTTTTATGTAATTTTTTGCGTTCAGAGATAGAGATCATGAAAAATATATTGGCTGCTCTCTTGTATATTTTAGAACATTTTTGCTAAATAAGTTTACAGCAGTGGAATTTCATAGCATGTTTTTTACTGTATTTCCCTCTCCTTTTTAAACTTGGAATAGAATTTTAATTGATCTTACTGTAATTCATTCTTAAATGTAGCAAAAACAATCGGAATAATTATCTCCTTTAACAGGTAGTGTATTTGGAAAAACAACACTCTAGAAAAATGCATATGATTGTTTCCATCAAATACGAAAATTCTACCAGTTCCTCTAGCTCACTTATGTGCCTCAAGAAAAAACAATAGGCTCTTGGGGTCTGTCAAATCTTAGATTAATAATAAATGAACACCAAGTGATAAACAGAACCTTTCACTGTTCTATTGATGAAGATTATTGCAGGGTAAATACTAACAGGAAACTGAGCAATGTTAAACATACAGCTAAATAGATGCACTATCTACAATATGAAAATGTATCCAAAATTAAGAGTATGACGCACATGTTAAAAAAAAAAAAAAAAGTCTGCTTTGGAAAACATTATAAGATATGGAAAATATTTTAACAGAAATTATTTTTCAATGTTTAGTTGCAGAAATGTCCAGAGAATTTAGAGTTGTGTTAGGTTGTAGAACTACAGCCTTTGATTTGTTGATGCTGCTGAGGTAGACACATGAGGATTGGGAAGAGAAATGCTGATTGGGAAGGAAAAACTGGTGAATATGCAAGAAGCATTGCAGCAAGAATTGTGCATCTTTTTTCCTTTTCCAAGAAATAGGCTGATTTCTATTGTATTACTCTTCCTTCCAATGGATTTTAATAATAGGGCACAGCCAATAGAAGATTCAGCCAGGTGGTGGATAGGCACAAGATATACAAGAAACTGCTACCAACATGATGCAAAGCTGGAGTAGAATACAGAAGCATCACTCTGCCACAGTCTTAGATCATTGGGTAGGGGACTTAAAATTGCAAGCAGAATTTTTGTAGTGAGAATGAAATAACCAAAATCAGAATACATTCCGAAGAGAGTTCTTGAATGACTTACTTGCTATAGTGATGCCTACAGAGCAACAGAACCCATTAGAACTTATCTTTTAGAAAATGAAGACAATAAAATACCTGCTAACACTACATTCTAATATAGCCAGATGAACCAGCTAGAGCCACATACTCAGTGCCCAGGGCAAAAATGTTGACTGCATTGTGCTGGGCAAAGGTATTAGTAGTTATTTTATAAGTATAGTAACTCCTTGGTCTATATATCCTACCTGCATATAGGAATTTTGAGTCCTCACCCACCATGCTGGCTACACCCTACAGTGCTTAGGGTATGTTGCTGTATAATCTGCCACCATCCAAAGAGATGAGACTGCAGTGGTGGCACTTCATTAAAAAAAATGTTACTTTGCTCTCTGTGACAAACTTTACAAAGATCTTGCTGCATCCTAATGCTCTGATTTCCGTACAGATGCTACCTAAGTTTATACTGCACAGAGAGGGACCCTATTGTAAATTTTAAGTGTAAATGTAAAACGCATATTGTGGAATAAGTCACAGTTTGAGAAGACTCAGAAATGTGATCCTGGATTTTTGGAGAAATAGTGGGCAGCGCTAGATCATAAAAATACCAATTAGATTATAAAAAGATTGCATTCAGACTTCTGAGTGTTTTTTTCTGCTGGAACTTGCATTTAGGGCTCTTCCTTGGGGGCAGGAGCAGAGGCAGTGAGGTAAGGTCTGTTACTGCAGATAATCATCATTCCACTAAAGACTAGAGTTGGAAATAAGGGAGCATTAATCAATCTACCCTAAGCTCAGCTATTCCTTCTTAGCACCTCTCCTGACTTTACAGATAAAATCCTTCTGGCCATCCAGAAGGGAGAAGTATAGAATGGCTTGGATTGGGAGGAATTTTAAAGATCAATCAGTTCCAATCACCCTGCCATGGCAGGGACACCTTCCAATAGACCAGGTTACTTAAAGTCCCAAGGAAAGGAAGGACTCTGGGAAAAGCAATCACCTCTCTGACCTTCATGGGCAAAAGCATAGTTCTATAGACCACATTTTTCTTGGGTTTCAACATGAGAAAAGTCTTGTTACTCTATTTGAGAGTCCTCATAGTCACCACATAGTCATTTTGCTTCTATAAAGATGATAAAAGACCTGACTAAATGACCTCTGAAAAATAAATATATTAATAGTGACAAGTCTTCCCTGCAAGAGCCTAGCTTCATTCAAATAGAAGGGAACGTAATAAAATTTGATTTCTCGATAGCCCAGAGATCCAAGTAGGAAAAGCACTGAATAGGGATGTGTGGCTTCAGGACTATGTGTTCACCACATGAAAACAATTACAATGAATAAAGTTCAAAACTAAAGAGAAAGTCTTTTTCTTATTGTTTTGCAGACAAAATTCCAGACTGTCCTATGATCAAAATTAATGATGCATGAATATCATTCAATCCAATATCATTCCTTTCTCAAATACAAACATTAAAAGACAAACAATAACAAGGTCTTCACAAAATTATTTTTTCAGTATAGAGAAAAAACAGAATGAGAGGATATCACTAACCCATCATTATCGCTCATATTCCTTCCACAGTTAGCACTGTGCTTTCGGAGTTGACATTCAGCTGTGCTTCTGAGGTTTCTACCATTTTCCCACTCTTTTTCTGCCTAGTCCCTGTGTTCCCACTTACTTGTGGACTATTATTTGTTTAGCTGGCTCTACAGAGTAAGTTATTAAATTCAACATGCCTAAAATTATCCAAAAAAGTATCACCAGGAAAAATGATGAGGATCTTACCATTCACCTCTGTCAGGAATTTCAAGCTCAGCTTTTTTCAAGCCCTCATCTTCTTAGCCCAATGACAACTTAAAGAAATGAAACATCCAACAGAACACCATAAAATACATACATGAATTTTCAAATCAGCTTACTAAAAATGTAAAAGCTAAAAATCTCAAGTGCTTTTCTGCTTGATCACTTTGTATCTTCCTTACTGCTGCTGAGGACTTGGGAGAGCAGATAGAACAAAGGATAAATCACAGCTTAAAATCACTGCATTTTGGTTTTTAATGTTTCTTCTTAACATAAATATAGTTGCATATAAGAAGGCAGTGATATTTAGTGAAAATCATTGAATGAATTTCCATTTTTCCTGTACTCCACATTCTCTTCTGCCATCCCTGCTATATGCTTATTTCTATTATTCTAGGAAAAGAACAGGCTAGATTCTCCTACATGAGAAGCTTAGAAAACAATGGATTTACACATAATGTTAAGTGCTAATAAGGACCAAAAAAATTGAAAAGGAGAAAAAGGCCTTAATTCTGTCACTGAAGGTGCTGATTGCACATTGGTTCACCTTTCATAGCCTTAGGGCCACTTCTCCCCTGCTTTCTCTTTTCAAAGGCTGTTTTCAAAAGCAGCCTTATCTCAGGGTGACCATTATGGATTTACCAGCAAGAGCTTGCAGTTTTCTCAAGAATTACTGCAAAACTTTTTATGTGAAATCTCAAAATGCCTTGCAAATATTTATTGATTAAATTCCATTGCACTCAGTGACATTCTATTATTACCATCTCAGAAACAGGCAAGTTGAAATAGAGTAAGTGATATTCCTAAATTTTTGTAGAAGCCAGAGGTTCATTCACTAGTATATTTTAAGTATCCTCGCCCTTCTCTGATCACAGCAGTACATTTTCTTAGTCCAACTCCATTTTTGGAGCCAAGGTAGCTCAGGGTTCAAGGAATGTCCAGATTATCAGAGTATTAAAGAAAAAAAAGGCCTGAGATACTATGTAAGTCTATCATGGGAAATCTGCTCGAGCTAACACCAGTCCAGTCATAAAAAAATTGTTCATCACAGCCTGATATCAGTAGAAAGATTGATATCCAGTGCACTTAACTATTTGGCAGAAGCCTTTAGTCCCATGCTAAAATTTCAGATGTTTGCAGAAAGAAAGGGTGAAAAAATCTCTATTTCTACATATTCCTCAGATCAACACACTTGCAAATGGTAAAAAAAGAAACCACAGCAAATGCCATGTGTTTTTTCTACATGCTTTGTGCACACCCAGGCACTCACTAAATCTGGTGTGTCAGGAAGATTTCACTCAGGGGACTGTTTTGTTGATTACTATCAGGAACTAGGTAAAGCAATGTTCCAGGGAAGATGTATGAAAGACCCACATTTCTTACCAATGTTTGACTGAGGACAGAGTTTTAGGAACAGAAACAATGGAAAGCACCCTTTTATATCGACTACACAGACAAGAAAGTCAAAGCCAGCATCTCAGCATAACTGGATCATCACACTGCTCTGCAGTATGGCCAGTCTTTGTTTCCTTTATTTGCTTGTTCATTACTTATCTGTGCTGAAAATCAAAGCTTAATGGCTGACACCTACTTCTAATGAATCCAGGTGACAGACAGAAGGAACAAAATCATTACTGCCATCCTGATGTATGCAAATATTGCTTTTGTTCAACTGCCCTTTCCACATCACTTCACCAAATTGGACAGGTTTCTTGTGGATCATACGCCCACCCAATTTATAAGCATCAGCTGTTTCAGACCTAGAGGCTTTCATTGTATTGTGTGTAGCCCTTTATACCCCTCCACTAACAATAATGATCTGCTGTCTTTAAATAAACAAAGAAAGAAACAAATAGAATGAAATGAGTCTAGTAAGAGGTTTAAAGATGGTAGAGTATGTTTTCATCTTTGGTCTACTGCTGTAAAATAATGTGCTGCAGCTACAAGGAGAACATAAGCCATTATGACCTGCAGTGTTTCTCCAGGGATACAGTACAAAAGCGCTCTATCAGAAATGCAATCAATTCCAGAGATGACTGCTTCCTGCACACTTTCAAGCTGCTGCTTTATAAAACAGCTCCCCATAAAAGGAGAAGGAAATGCATGACATTGTTTAGCAACCAGTCATTAGAATTTAATGGAAGAGGATTAAAATACAAAAATGCCATGCTGATAGACCTTTCCATACATTACCACAGCCTTTGAGAGAAAGAATTTGTGATATATTACTAGAGTCTTAACCCTTTCCTCTACCTTCAGAGACGGAAATATCCCACAATCAAAGGAAAATCTTTGTCTTCTTAGAAGGGTAATTCAAATAAAAATCAAACCTCTGAATGGAAGTAGAGTGAAAGGTTATCTTTCTCCATTTTATACCATCTCTCAATTCAAAAACCCCTGGGGAAAACATAAATGTGTTCTCTAATCTTGATTTCTCCTGAACTGTTTTTCCTCAGGTGCTGTACCATGTCATTTCTTGTGCTTTAGCAGTTGTCTCATTTCTAGTTGCCTACATCAAAGTGCATGTGCACTCCCTCTTACATACACACAGGATACAATGAGAACAAACCAAATAACCTCTGAAATTATGTTTCTACTGATTTATTGTGAAACATTCTTCATACTGAAAACACCTGGTGCACTCTATCATGTACACTGATAATAACTCTGGCACAGCTATTTCCTAGAGCAAATCAAGTGTTTACAGGTACATGAGCAGAATGTTGGTGATGAGGTCACTCATAAACAAAAGAGAACTTGAACTGCAGGAATATAACAATGTGTTGAGGTTCAGATCTCTCTAAATCATCCCAAGAAGGTTCTGTGAGTCTTTCTCACCTCTTCAAGTTTTAAAACTGACAACTATATGGGGCTTAAAACTGGCATCTGTATAAATGCTTTTCGCACTGTTTGTTGAATTGTAGCTAGAAATAAGATAAAGACTGTCTATCTTTAAAAAGTATATTACATATCTCTTAATGATTACATATATCTTAAATGACAAGTCTTTTCAGTGCACTAGGCCAGAGACCAGAGTAGAGGCATGTTGTTCTTTGGCAACTTTTCTATGTCTTGTGGTGCTTTGCTCTCCAGTTCAGCAAAGTTCACATCACACAAGAATTGGGAGTCAGAGCACTGCCCAGCACCCAAACACCCCGGTGCATGACAGAGCTATACAGTCACATCTTGCCGCCCCATGGTTTGAGATCATTGCCAGCTGAGTGCAGTTACAGGAATTTAGGGTATTCAGCTGGCAAGAAAAAGCATTGTGTAATACCATGAGAAGTGTTGACTCACAAAGTTTGTCTGACTCATATTAAATATTTACTGTTATTGGTTAGTTTAGTCATTCAACTGTATTCTCTGAAGCTGTGCCACCTCAGGGTGGAATCCAACCATGCTCCACACTCAAGGTAATGCCAGCCAGCCAGAACACCCTCTCCCCTCCTATGTCCGAAGCAGTATAGCAAGGAAAGTTGTCCAGCTCTAGGAACAGCTGCCATCACTCTAAACCAATTGCCCTTTATTTGACTCACGGCTTGACAATCCTCTTGTGGCTTTGGTGCACCATCACCTGACTATACCATCTCTCTAAGGAGAATGTTTTAAATCTTCTACTACTGCAACCAGGCATTGCATTTCTTCTACCATAAATGTCAAATATAATGTTGGTGTTTATTGCTAAAAATTGTTGTGTTCAAACCAAGGGTGGATTTATTTTGCTACTATACAAAGGCATTCATATATATATATATATGGGAAAAAAGTGTTCCTTATGTCCAAAAGGGACATAAACACCAAGACTAAGCCTCATCTATCTCCCCCATTTACAGCTTTTTTATACACATGTGAAATTATGCAATGTTGCAATGACGAAGCTTAAATCAAAATGAACATAAAATATCAATAGGAAATTGTGGCTGCTTCAAATGAATACCCTTTATTGTTGCAGTAATTTAGAGTTTAGGTAGCCTGTGATGCTGAAATTCATCAAAATTACTTATTTAATACTTCCTCAGAAAAATACACTCTAACATGCATGAGTTTTTTGAGATATATTTCTAGTATGAAAATCACCAGCACCAGCTACAAAGGTAAAATTCATATCTTATTGTCTCTGCAAAGATCATTTTTACAGTACTTCGTATATATAAAATAAAAGAATATAGGAACAAAACATAAAACAAGAAAGAACCACACCACTGGCTCAGGGCAAGGGCTTACCTTGATCAATGTTCTGTCTCCTGCAGTGGTCACGAGTAGACATTTAGGGAAGAGAATGAAAAGAGACCATATGTGATATATCCACTTTCATCCAAAGAAATTTTCTGGTCCTGACATATTTGGTAACCCAGTTATTAAATGTCAACAAAACACTCTTCCAAGCACTTGTCCAGTCTGCCTTCATATCTGCCTGAACTTCATCCATATAAAACATTTTCTGTCAAGGAGTTGTACAAGGTCTTGAGACTTCTCTTTTTTCTTGAACCTGATCTGAATTAATTCTATGGGATCTGTATCTGAAAAATACAACAACCAGTTGATCTCCAGCACTCTTCTCCGTGCTAATTGGAATTATGTTGACCTCTCTCATACTTCCAATAAATCATTTATTTTTCAGGTTTAAGCACCCATCTCAGCTATGCCTACATTGTAGAGTAGGTAATAGGAGTGTATTTGTAGAACAAAATTATTGATGTAGTATCTCTGTCATCCTCAGCAAGCTTTTTTCTTCCATTTACTGTAAAATTGGTTCTCTAGATTTTATAGTCATTAGCAGTTGGATTGCACTGGACATGTTCCGGAATAGCAGTAGGCATGTTTCAGAGCATGATCTGGTTTTGTTTCATCCCAAAGGAATTCAGCTCAGGTGCTCCAGGTCTGTCCTATGTTTGAATCAAAGTGCAGTAACCGAGGATGATTTGAAAGTTTGTTTCAAAATCCTATGTCTGATCTGAACTAAAATTGGTAGATGTACCTTGTCCCCTACCTCTGAATTGTCCTCGTCACTATGAACTGAATCCCTTACCCTTTAAGGACCAGAATTGCACACAGCTCTCAAGGTGTGTGAAAACCATAAATGTATTCAGAGTCATAATGATGTCTTCTGTTTTCTACTCTATTCCTTTTCTAATACTTTTGAATATTTGTTTCTTTTCATACTGCTGCTGAACACTAAGATGACAGTTTGGTGGTGCTATCTATAATTTCCCCAAGATCTCATTTCTGAGTGGTAATGGTCCCTCAAAACACAACATTTTATATATAAAGACAAAAGTGCCTTTCCTTGTATGTATTGCTATACATTTATCCATCTATCTCATTTTTGACACACACATGAAATCTAAGAACTGATAGAAACATTTTGCACAAAAGTCAATTTATCAGCCTGTTATATCTGACAATGCTCTTTTATGTAAGCACTATTCTATCCACTCTTAAACACTGTTATATCAATTTTTCAAGATAAACCCACTTAGACAAGTGAACTCAAATGAGGGGGAGTTTTTTCATCAATGGAGCAGTGAATTTCCCCAACATTTTCCCTACTTGTAATAAATAAAAAAACTTGTCACAACTAGAAAGGAATCCTGGAAAATGCCTTCTGCTAGAGCACCTTCTAGCACAGTTAATTCTAGCTAAGAGGCAATTGGGCGCTTCTAGTATCACCTAAAGAACACATTATAACCTTGGTTTATCTTGTCAGAAAAGAACATCCAAAAATTAGTTACGTTTTTGAATTGCTTGGCTGTTCCTTGTCACTTGCAAGGAGATACCTTTAGAAGGACATTCAGTTTCTCCAGGCACCAGCATTCTCTGATAATAATAAATCAAGTTCAAATAAGCACAGCTAAACTTCCTCTTTTTCACACTGAAATATTAAAGGTTTCTAGGCCCTTATCACGACTCTTCTGACAACTAAATTGTTTGAATGTTTCACAAATGTAATACAACACTGCTGAATTTTATGAATTTTAATGCATAACATCAGATGATGAGCTCTAGAAACTGAGTCCTTGAAAATGGAAAAAAAAGTATATTAGAGAGACATTGAAACACAGATCTAAATTCTGGCAGGACATAACAGAGATCTTAGCCAGACAATACATCAGACTCTTTTTGGGAACAGCTTAACTAAAAAAACCTAGCATTTTAATTTCAGATTTTCAACTACTTGGTCCAAAAACTTGCTTTGTAGCTTTTTTATTTTTTTTCTTAAGGAAATATTTTTCATCGTTGAGAGCTATGAATGTTCCATTATCAGCACAGAGATCCTTGAGAAGGAGGATATTAATCTGAAAATCATAAGATTAAATACACTTAATGCATTGTATTGTATAAAACATATATTTTATAATTTAAAGACATTTTATGTATGCATGCATGTATTAATGTCTTCTGGCTTTATAATCTTGGCATGGACTCAAATTGCATTTTCTTCCAAAAAATGAGGACTGGAGAGCTTTTTGGAAATGAAAGCTTGGATTTTCCTAAGCTCTGATTTAGGTCTTACAAATCAGCCCTTTGAGGCAAATTCCCTTGTGCTTGGTTTTTCCCAGGACTTATCCTGGGAAATTTTTACCAGAAAATTTACCTGAAAATTTACAGAATTTTTACCCTGTGTGATAAGATCTGATCCAGAGCAGTGTGGATAACTAATGTTAAGGTGTACAGGTCTAAAGCACAATGTGGTTTTGGCATGTGTCTGTGTGAGCTTCCTTCCCTCCGTCGCAGCCAAGTTGAAAGGCTTGTACCTTCATCTATAACAAGAAGACCCCACATAAAATAAAACTGAACAATCCCTTGATTTGCAGGAAGTAGAAACTCTTTGGGCATCAGTGAAATTCCTGAAGAAACTGAATTACTGGAGAAATCAAAGCAATATTTCATTACCTGCTAAACTCTTCTTGCCCAATCCCCTCTGACATGTGTGACCACAGGAGGGGGGCTGAGTAGAACTAGCTGAGATCTGTTCAAGAGCTTTGCCCTGTGAACCATGCAGGTGTATCATTGCAAGCTGCTAGTGCAGATGAAGTCACAGCAGGATAAAGAAAGCTGAGCCAGTATATATCTGTGATTATATATCAGATTATATCTGGGACCATACCAAGACGGGCTAGACACTGTAAAGGCAATTTTGTGTGAGGATCAGAAGTCATCTTTATCACTATGGCAATATCAATTTAACTATTGTATCCTAAGCCTAGTATGGTAATGTCCTCAAAAATGTATGAATAAGTTCTGAAGGTCCAAGTCTGCATCCATACCTGAAGGCTTTTCTTTGAAGAAGTATCTGAGGGAGAATTCCTTAGAGAAGGATCTTCTTCAGAAACTCTGTCCTGTACAATGAATTCTTGATCTGGAAAAGTGTGTTCCAATATGAATCTCCTTTTTTTCCCTAAGGAAGTGTGATTAATGTAACGATAAGGTATCACTTATTCAGGAAAGTCTGCTTCTCATGGCCTGAATTTTCTTTTTCCAGTTTGTTGATTGAAGATATTTTGTAGCCTTAACTTCTAAATTAAAGTAGTAGTTAAAACAATTTAAATGAAAATATATTGGCTATTTTTGGCAGTCTGCAGGGATAATCCATTTAGCTCTTCATAAAACTACCTACAGAGAACAACAAAATTTTAGGAAGTGTATTAATGAACAAGCAGATCTGTGATTGCATCTAATACCCATAGTTATAAATTATACCACCAGATATCCAACCACATGGAACCTCAATGAACTCCAGAGAATACATGGGAAAATCCCATACATTCAGCTAATATATGATGCAGAATCCTCTTAAAATATCACTGGCATGGAACTAAATCTCTTAAAGGAGGTTTTACTGTACTCCATGGGTGTGCTTGGAAGAAATTTCCTCTATTTCCCCTTACAATTGATTCTTAGGTACATGAACTGTACAGTTCTAATTAAAAACTTTTTCTTTCCTTCTTTGAAATCAGCAGAGAACCTTAAATTGATTTACTCNTTGTGTCTATGTCTAAGTAACCAAACTGACAAACTGACTCAGAGAGCCTTTCTTAGTTCAGGAGAAAGGCTGACAAAGCACAGTGCTCGGAATGGGTCTAGAAAGCAAGATTCGGCTGCCAGGATACATTGCAAAAGCTAGGAAATGACTGGTGGATTGTGCTGAGCTTTCATCCCTCTGTGGATGAAATCCAGCCTTTACCAGTGACTCAGTGGCCAGACTGTGTAAACTCCAAGTGCCCTTCTTTGTATGAGATTTTTTATCCTCTGATCCTGTCCCAGAATTTTTGAGAACTCAAATTCTGTGTTACCTCCAGATGTTACCACATCAGTCAAGGCTTTATCAGCTGGACTTAAAACACTCCAAACCTACCTCAGGAGAGGGAAACATCTCTCTACCCAGATGACTTGCTGCTTCATGCTTTAAAGCCTGTCTGTCACCTGTGCGATTTAGACTTTGATACCCATTCATAGAAATAATAATTTGCCAGATGTACTTTAAATACTTTATGTCTGCTGATTGTCTCAGAAATTAGTAGTTAATCTGAGACAGTAACAGTCACCTCACCCTTCATATATTTTCCTATGCATTAGTGAGTGGCTAGACTTACTTAGAACAAGTGGACATCCTAAACATTGCTGGCTCTTTCCAGAGCAATAATGCATGCAGAATTTTATCTGCCATTTTACACAACTACTAGATGTTTTTTTGGGCCCCATTTGTGGTAACTCACCTGGTCAGGATCGAAAGGTGTCTTTTATCATAGGGATACACTGCTTTAACATGGACTCCTAACACCTCCCTGCTGTACTTCTGCTGAGATGAAGACAGTTTCAGGCTAGATCAAGACTATGGTGGTTAGGGTAGGCACAGCCTATGTGTCCCATTCAACCCAGTGTCATTGGCAGCTGACAAACCCTCAGCCCCTGTCCCAGCAATGCTGCAGCAGGGCCAGGCTCCAGTTCCCCCAGCTCCATCCCGCCCAGCCACTGAAACAGATTTTGAAAAGATCTGCTGGCATTCAATAGCAACAAGACTCTCAATTACTTAAGAAATTTTTATGGAAACGAAAATTCCACTTCTGATGTCTTCTAATCAGTCTATAAAGTCTTACAGTGTATACACCTATATACAAATTACTGTCGTCAGTGGACTTTCCCAGAAAGAAATCCACAAGTATTTCCTACACTCAGATGACTTTAGATAATCATTTCCAATACAGACCTTCTGTTCTGCTATTTTTTTTTCCCAAATTCTTCCTCTTGTGTGATGGAAACAAAGTATTTGTCATAGAGTAAGGACAAGTAGTCTTCTGGTGGGCTACATCAAATGCCACAATTATGATAAATTGCAGCTTCATCAGATTCTTCCCAGTGTGGCTACTTCTGCTCAGCCACCACCAGGGATCCAGACCAACTGGAAGGCACCTTTACATATGAATAAACTTTCACCAGAGGCTGCTGCTTTAATGAACTCTATGTGCAATTCAGATAAATACTGGTCTACCATCAGTTTCTTCCACTTAAATATGTTTTAGCCTGTCAAGTGAACAGAACGAGGAAGCCATTACTTTTGCAAATATAAAAAGAATAGTGTCAGGGGTTCCATTATTTAAAACTGAGTTGGGCAAGGAAGAGAATAATAGATAGAGACTAACTGATAGAGGACCAATTCAGTGTGGAATAGACTAAACTCCATTTCATCAACATTTATTGACTTTCATTTCATTTTCCTGTATCAGTAAGTTTGGTTATTAAGGCTTCAGCACTGCTTTATATAGTAATTTCAATTTCCAACACTAAAAGAATGTTATTTTTTTAATGTTGAGGATATGTTCAATCTAACTTAAAACATTTGTGGCCAATCATTTAAACAATGCCAAAACCCTTGCTCCCTGGCTCCATCTTCAACAACTCCCTGCAGTCACATGCTATTTTCAGATACTGGGGAGAAAGGACATGCTTTTCAAAGAAGCCATAGAGGCCAAGAATTTAATTTTCATATAGGTCATTTTCATAGTCTGAGCAGCTTCAATAGGAGTTGGCTAAATCACTGTACCAGTTATTAGAAAATTCAGTGCTTGGCCTCTGTCATTGCTTTATGAGGTTATAGGAAAAGCCTCAAAATTACGCATGGTCCAAAGAAGAAATTTAATCTTAAGCAGATTCATTTCTACTAATTGCTAAAGCCAAAAAGAAGTCTGTCAAAGACTAATAATTCCCCAACATCTTCTGAGACGTGAATGTACATTATCAAATAAGATAATGCATTACATTTGTCCTTTAGAGGGCATTCTATGAATAAAGAATATTCTCTGGGTAACACTTAGGGTCAGATCTACTCTAGTGTATATTTCCATATTTGCACTTAAGCTAATGAAAAATCATGAGTTACATCACTTGCAGACATTACTCTTTGTCTATAAATGTTTATTCTTAAAGCCCGAACCAATCTAAATCTTTTCAAATGGATCTATATGTCTTCTGAATAGGTTTCAAACATAGCTACAACTGTTATTTTCTGGTTTATACTTGCCTACATATGTCACCTGGCTGATAAAAAAATTGAATCACCCAAAAGGAAAAGGTGTTGACTACTGTCCCACAGTCTTCACTGGTAGGAATTATTTCATACCTGGCTTCTCTCTTCCTAGGTATACTGATGTAGCTACATTTAAATAAGGAGTTCAAGACACAAAACTGTTCATCAGCTATATGCAAACTATTTTATTCTAAAGGTATTATCAGACTATCACTCCATAAGAATAAAAAAATTATTTTGAAATAATAGTGTAGTATTATGTATAACTAACAACCAGTAGTGTCTGGTTCATTCATAAGAACTAATATTAATGGCTAATAATAGAAGAAATACCAGTAGGTCTATAACACCTCACTAAATCTTCTACTTAGTCCTTCAGTAGAGGTGACTTTTGTCATGGATTTCCTGAAAGCTTTCCTGGGTTGGCGATTTTATTGACATGGCTCTGGGAAACAGAATTGTAAAGACAATTGGACTGGAATAAAGATCCATGGATGTAAAGTATTAAATATGAGATAAAATTTAAGATTCAATGAACTCGGATTAGAGAAATGTAAGGACTCTTAAAGAAGACAATTGAAAATATATAAAGTAACAAGAGTGGAAATGTTGTCTTTACTGAATGAAGACAGGAAAGGTACGGAAAGTTTAGGTTTGTAGAAGAGAAGATGGGATTGTGTACCAGGAAAGACAGAAAGACCATGGGAATAACAGTCCCAAAAGGCTCCCCAGCAAACCTTCAACCTCAAAGCAGGACCCAGACATTGCATTTAAAACAGGCACAGACAAATGGTGGGAACACACTTCCAAGAGGAAAACCCAGAATGTATTTTGCCTTATCTGTTATTAATGTGTTTAAACCTTGAAAAGAAATGGGTTATTTGAGGTTATTTGAATGCCTAATGTTGACTTTAAATATATGCCAGTAGGTTTACAGATGGCATTAAATATGAGATTAGAGGGGAGTTTCTTCAGAAACTGCCATTTGAATTCCTGTCCAAAGTCTGAAAAGTTGCATAATTCTGAACTGTTGGACAGATGTAACAAAATGTGGAAAATTACCCATAAAATCGACTCTTTCCTTGCAGTGGTGACTTTCAGTATCACAAAGGGAAATAAAAAAGTTGAAGTCTTCTACATAATGTCTGGGACTCAGAAAAGGCTACACAGCCATTTGTATCTTGAAATAAAACTCAAAGCCAGTTATTCACAGAATCAGTAGCTCTATTCTCCCTGATCATTGTAATTGTGCAGTGTGCTCAAAAGCATAGAAGACTTCTCTCCAGTATATTATTTCCACTGGAAATATTTGCCAGGCAGAAAGGACAGATTGCATGAGAATAAGTGCCACTTTTTCTAGCAATAAAAGCCTCTAATTTTTACATCATTCAGAATTTCCAGTGCTTGGCAGTTTTGACTCTCTGGATTCCCAGCACATTCTAAATAGGTCTTTTATTGATCCCATTTTCTGCAATCTTTAAAAATAAAATATTGCTAGTGTGGATAATTTTAAAATGCACAGTGTTTCTCTACAAATTAGTCTGATATCCATGGGACAAAGGTTTCCATGTTCCTTCAAACATACTTATATTCCTAAAACTTCGAAGAGCATCACAAGAAATAATGCAATCAAAATTCTACAGTAATGCAGTGAACAATCTTCTACCTCTTCTGAGAATCCAGATGATAAACTAGAAGGATAAAATAAAGATTTATAAGGTTAAAAGATAAGCATCATGAAAAAAAGTTGTAATCCAAAATGTGGACCAAGACAAATTTCGTATGTGTATATATGTGTATCCATCTGTGTGTTTGTGTGCACGTGAAGGCAGCCATCTACTACATCTGCTACACATCTGGTTTTTCCTCTCTGAGATTCTATTTATCATTATATACAGTGGTTGAACCATACTTTGAGATCCTTGATACATGCCATCTATTGTTATCCAGTTACCTCTGTCAGTTAAATGTTAAAACATGCAAACTGCTAACCTTTTGGATGAGCACATGTGTGGTTCCTCACTCTGGCTGTGCATCTTTCCGTAACGTTAAAAGGGAAACTACATCAGTGTGATGTAAATTTCACTTTGAGCATATGTAAACCTCTACTAAAAACTAACTGCAAAACAAATGGATGAGGTAGTCTTTTTGCTGCGAGTTTGTCCTTTCTCTTTACTATAAACTCAACTGAAGTATGTCAAAGTCCTGAGAGCAGATATAGACTACCCAACATCAGAAAGGAGGCAGGTTTGGGTGTTGCAGAAATGCTGAGTCTGTTTTCAGTAACAGAGCTAGGTACAGGCAGTGCAAGAGGAACCTGAACAGACGTATCCACCACCTCAGGGAGTGCCTAAACCTCACCAGCAGCAGCTGAAGCCTGATCAAACCCACCTGCCTGATCAAACCATATAAAAGGATAAACATTTAAACAGTTTGTCTAACTTGGCACAGGACAACTGATAAACTCAGCAAGCAACAAGCACCAGATTTTTCTAAATTGCAGATCTTTGTTGCACCACATTCTTGTCCAAGAACCTACTTAAGTAGAACAAAAAACTCAGTGAAGACAGAGAAAACAGGAATGCAACTAAAGATTTTAAAGAAATAGCTTTTGAAGAGAATAGTTGCCTTCAGTCTTTGACAAAATGTCCGTAATAGCAAATATAGTTCCTTCTTCACTAGCCAGTTTGTACAGAAAGAGCACTTCTATTTTACTTATATTTAGCCTCCCAGTCACCAGTAAACATTTACTTCCTCGGCCTGTAGCAGAACACGACTGCAAAAGCAGGAGGTAGACAAGACAGAGTAGTTAAAGAAAAAATAAAATTGTGTGAAAACAACGTTAAGCATAACAATTAAAAACATACTTTACCTGAGGCATGTGAGGAAACTACTTTGAGATCTCTTAAAGGTCTAAAAATCTTCAACTCCACTTTATCCTAGACAGTAGAATACAAGAATAATAGTTTTTACCTCTGATCCTTCCTTCTCTGTCTTGAAACAGGTTGAGGTTTAATCTCTCTCTGACTCCTTTGTCTCAGATATTGTTGATTGTGTTGAAATTAAGTGAAAGCCACTACAAATGGGAATTTCACCTCCCTTTCATATGAAGTGCCACTAAATGACTCCATTTTAATGTCCACAGTCCTGAGTCAGTCAGGAGCAAATTTTACACACCACTGAAGTTGTCTTTGAGTAGTGATCTCATAACTCCTGAGGAACTTTAGTTATCAGAAAGTTCAAATCTGTGGTTAGTAAAAATATCTGAGATTTTATGTATGGCTGTCATAGGGAAACATTAATGGTCTCTTGATCTAAACCTAGTGTTTGAAAGAATTGTGGACATGTTCCCAGTAACTGATACTCCTCATGTAGCAAGTTTTGCTTTTTGGGAAACTGGAAGATATGAAGTCTATATTTGCATTTGCCAGTCTGGTAATATCTGGCAAGTCAGCTTTATTCCTTACCACTCCTTCAGAGGCAGTTCAGGTTTAGCCCAGGCTCACTTTAAATTTAATTAGGATTCTGGTAACATTAAGGTGTTGCCATAGGCAGTGATTAGAGATCCTCTTTCATTGTGATTAGAAAGGGATGACTGTATTCCTAAAATCACAGAATCACAGAACATGCTGAGTTGGAAGGGACCAACAAGGATCATCAAGTTCAGCCCTTAGCCTGTCACATGACCACCACACCATGTGCCTGAGAATATTTTCCAAATGCTTCTTGAACTCTCTCATGCCTGACGTCGCCACTTCCCTGGGGAGCCTATTCCAGTGCCCAACCACTCTCTGAGTTAAGAACCTTTTTCTAATATCCAACCTAAACCTCCCCTGACACAACTACAGAACTCAAACCCTGTCACTGGTCACCACAGAGCAGAGATCAGTGTCCATCTTTTCTCTTACACTCATGAGGAAGTTGTAGACTGTGATGAGGTCTCCCCTCAGTCTCCACTTCTCCAAATGAATGCCCCAGAAACCCAAGTTAGACAATGCAAGTCTTTCCTCTGGTTTTGTAGTAGGGGCAAGTAGTTAACTGAATCTGTAGCAGCATTCCTGATGACAATACTCCTAATAGGACAGCCTGACTGGCTCAAGGCTGTTTCCAGCTCAAATACAGGATTATGCACAAATCCCAAAGCCCTTCTCTGAACTCTCCTTTAACAATCTACAAAGGAACACTGGTCCATGTATTTTTAAGAGAGGCCACTTAGCCCTCCTCATCAGACTAAGTAGGTGTCCTACGCATGGAGAAAAAGAAGGCTTCCAGTCCCCAAAGAAAGACTAGTCCATAGAAAGAAAGACGTCCAAGAAGCCTGTGTTGGATTTCAGTTAAAGTGCAGAAATAAAAGTTTTGTAGAGTACCATCCATCACTATAAACAAGGCCACAAGTAATAATACTCATGTCTTCACTGCCTCACTCCAGGTTCAAGACCTATGCAGAAAATTCCTTTTTCTCCCTCTGTCTTCTAGCAGAATAGCTGATAGCAGCATATGAGTTTTATTCTTCCTGTAAAGAATCCCATCTATTATCAGAGATGTTTTCCCTGCCAAACCCAGGGGAAATTCAAGTGCAATTCAATTTGTGAAAGGAAATGGGCTCACCCAGAAGCTACAACCTGATAGGATTGTTTGACAGGGTATTAGAAAAATCTGTGTGCCTCAAAGTATCACACAGTTCTGGCTGTCTAGAGGACAGTGAAATACTGTCCTAGTTCTGGTCAGCATAGGGTTAAAGTTTTGCAGTAGCCAAGAGGGGACACGGATAGGATCCGGAGGTCACATCTTTTTCCAGGGACAGGGGTCCTTTCCAATCGAGGCAGCATGGCAGTGGTTTGTGTATCACTGGTTTTGCGTGGTGAACATTTCATGTGTGAGTCGTTTGCCTTTCTTGTGCCCTCTGTTATTAATATTGTTGCTTTAACTGTTCATTTTCTTGTTTCATTGCTCTTTCCTGTAAATTCTTCTTATCTCAACCCATGACCTTTACTTTTTGTGCCTTCAATTCTCCCCTCCAGCCTACCACAGGGAGACGGGGAAGGGGTGGGAGGAGTGAGTGAGCAGTGCATGGTTTGGACTATTTCAGTGGGAACACTAAATCAGGGAACATCATTCCTAAATCATAACAAATACTTACCTTCAAGTATTTCACAGACGTTTGATACGATCTTCCTCATTAATGAATTCAGACTTCACACATCTTAACAAAAGGATAACATTTAAAGATTCAAAGAGAGCAAGTAGCAAAAGAAATTATTTAGGTGAATAATTTAGGTCTGAAATTATTTAGGTGAATCATGTTCTTTAATTAATTTCAAGGTCCATTGAACATAGGCCTGCTAAATATAAAATCCATGCAAAAGACTGTAAACCTTTTTAAAATATCTACTTAAGCAATACCAGGAGTCTGATAGCAACTTAAATGTGAAAAGTAAGTAACATCAAAGTTAGATCTTGGTTCTCTTCCTTATTGACATCCACAATCAGTTCTGCCGTGTTTTATGACTGTGAATTTTAGAACAAAAATTCTGAGAACTTCTCTGGGAACAGAGTAAAATTTAAGATTCTAGCTATACATATGACTTTCATAATTTTCAGTGGCATAAGCCTATACTAATACTTTCTTTCATTGTAGTTTTCATGTCCAAACACACCATCTTTTTCAAAGCTTCCCTCTCATTACAGAGGCACGATTATGGCCATCTATCAGCCTCTGCTCAGAGGATGGAACGCTCTCTACAAGAATGATGAAGAGCAGCAGCCAGCACATGGTTGTTAACGGCAAGGCTGCAGCACTCTAAGAGGGAGAGAATCCTCATCCTTAAAGCATTTTGTAGAGATATTCAGAAATTGATATCTCTGAAACATCCAATGTAACAAAGTGAATTTGATCTTCAAATGTACTAGGTAAAATATGCTGATACACACATTTTAAGAGGAACATTTTTAACAAGTAGAGCAACAGAGAGCATTGGATGGACTTTGCTAGCTAGACAGGGCAGAGTCTAGGGAAAAGAGGTCCAAAGCTCTCGTAGTTGTGACACGAAAAGACAGTTACAGCACAATGATCTTGATTTATTCAGTTGAGTTTTTTGTTCCAGTCAGAACAGGTAGTTGCACCTGTAGAAATGAGAGCCAGCTCATGACAGCCTCTCCACCTCCAGTACCTTCAGCCTTTACTCTAAGCAGAGAAAGGGTTTATTTTTCCTAATGAATTGTTGGAAAACTTCCAAAGCAGCCAAAACCAGACCAAAAGTATCTGTAAATCATCTCTCTTATCCTTAGATTAACCTGGTAGTATTGAAGAGAGAGGAACTATAGTGTCCACCTTTTCCCCAAGTCTCCTATGGAGAGACTGTGCTGTCAGAGCAGCATGTTAACTAAAAATAGAGGACTAAAGAAGATGAATTTGCTCAAGAATTTGCCTGGATTGTTAAAACCAGTGGGAAATGCTGCTTCAGAGAGATACTCTGACAAGGAAAACCACTTATGCAAAAACATCAGAATTTTCTAGGGAAAATGTAATTTTCTGCCAGGAAAAAGAGATGCATTTTTCTGTCAGGAAAATAAAAATTCTATCTTTGTGATTGCCCACCTGGAGGAATTCTATCCATTAAATTCACTACTCCCTGGAAGAAAGCAAATAAGTAAAAGCAATCCCTCAGGAAGCCCCAACTTTCTGCAGACACTGTTGTCTCCCACTCAGATATTGGTTAAAGCCCTAGGTTTCCTTTCACATTTTCCTAATTTCCTAACAGATTTTTTAATTATTACTATTTTTGTTTCAGAAAAAAATTTTATAGATATACAGGTAACGTTTCATAAAATCTTAAAATCCATATTGAGTCAGTACAGCAACATCTTACAGGAAACAGCTTTAGGAAAGGATCTACTACTACAGAAAGCATAGTAAATTAGTTTTTATTGAACGTATTCCAGGATCTGCTCAAAAGCCTCTGGTTACTGAGCAATTCACAGATGACATTATTTCCACCCACATGGATTTGCACCAATGCGAAAGGTTAATTTTCATGTAAATTGCACAGGCAATGCAATGTCACCCCTGAAGCCAAGGAGGAAATAAGAAAATGCAGGTGAAAGGTATCATCTGATGGAAAGTATAGGGCAGAAACTAAGTAGGACATTGTAGTTTGTAAAAATGCCCTGGAGATCAAAAGACTTCTCTCTCCCTTGCAGAATTTCTCTTCCATGCCAACATCAAGGTTTCCAGTTTCAGTGCCCATAATTTACCTTCTTCCAAGAGCAAATCCCAATTTCCTGAGCATTTATTTTGCTTGCTTTGTACATTTTTGTGAATGGGATGCTACAAAACTTATGAAAGTGTAGTATAATGTGATGCATTTTCTGTTTCTTCTACAGCAAAATGATGGCATGGAAAACCATGCTGTACACGATCTCAAATACTTAGCCTTTGAAATTAAATTCAAAGAGGAGGAAAGTAGGTTGTGATGTTTATCCTTTTCAACTTTGTACATCCAGGACTAAAATGTATCTCAGCACAGTCTGAAGAAGATGTCATGCCTTCATTTAAGAGGCAAAATCTCTACTTTCAAGATGCTAAAACTCGATGCTTTGAATGTAGAAGAAAATAATTATAGTGAGAGTCACAGACACCAGAATATGTGCAATCAAATTTACCTCTGAAGAAAGAATTGAGACAAACAGCAAAGTGAGAGCTCTGCAAGCAAGAAGAGGAATTGTGAGTAAGGAACACAAGAATACCAAATACCAAATAGCAAACATCTGCAAGAAAATTGCTGATTTGAGGCTGAGCCATGTCTCTGGCTAAGCCAGATGGTTCATTAGCAAAAACCCTGGGTAGATGCCAAAGCAGCTTTAACTCTGCAGTGACCAACACCTGTATCTATCTATTGCTCTCAGGAGTATTACAGAGACAGGGCATTCCAGAGCTGTGTCACATAGTTTTGTTAATATTAATGCTGGCAATAGTGGATGACTACAAATTCTATCCTGGTAGGATAAACAGCCATATCTGACATGCATGGGGCCTAGGAGATAAGGCAGCAGATTATTTCTACACATATAATAAATGTGTTGCTTTGTAGAAGCATCTTACTGCCCTTTGCTATTGTGCATCCTTTTATAACCTCTTCTCACCACCCACCACATTCTAGGGGAAATGTGGGGTTCGCACAATGTCCAATTTGTTTCCTTTTTATTTCTCAAGGCACCAGGTGTTCTCTTTCCATCTGTGCCTTTACCTTTCTCTGTGACACAGATATCAGCTATAACAAATGCTTGATTATCCTTGTGACCAAGGCAAACAGTCATTTTTAGTATTGTAAATATAATACATGCTGTGGCCAAATTTCCAGTTGCTCCTTGCTCTCACATTAGTCTCAACTGTGAGTGAATGAGTATGTTTGAAAATTAGGCCCACACATGGTCATACAAATTGGGCATATATTTGGGCATCTGCTTTACAGCAAGGGTTGAGTGGGCAGAGAGATAACTGCCCACTTTCACATCAAAAACATTAGCTTTGTAGACTGAACATTAAAGGTCCTCAGAACACCTAAGCTTTGTATCTCCAGGACCATCTCTGTGGAAATCACATGATACTTCACACCACCAATTCTGTGAAATAAGTCTGTATTTGTACCTTCCCGAGGCTATATTGCAATGAAAAGAGCTGTGGAGTGAAGGACAATGGCAGTAATCTGTAATTACGACCCTTTACCCAGTATGATGGGGTATATAGTATCCATCAAAGACAAGGAAGTGCTTAGGTAGATACTGAGTCAGGCTTGTAATTTCCCTACCAGGTAGCAAAGGCATCCTTTCAGTGGCTGGATATGCTTTCTCCCATGTCAATAGCTTTGTGTTTAAGGCTATTATTATATTTAAAAGTATACTTAGCATTATATCAATATAATGCAGTCCTTTCACCTTGCTAGAGGCATCTGTCTGGAGTATAAATAGCTTGGAAAATCTGGCATGATCAGCAGTGATGCTGTTCTCTTTCTTTATTCACCACTTCCAAGAACCTAGCTACAAACCACCCAATATAGCTAGCCAAACACACAAAAAAAATAACATGTAAATCTGTCTTCTTTGTCTATTTGTGACAATGTCTGCATTGCATCTGGACATTATTCCATCATGTGTTTCATGTGCCTGTTGCCTAGAAGCCTGCAGTGCGTTAGGAAGCAGTTTTGTCTTTTAGGTTGGGAGGAGGGAGGAGTTGCCTTTTAAACTTGGAGGTTTTTTGAGAAGGGAAGCAGGTGAGGATGGCGAAGCCCCGTCCCCGGCGCTGTGTTGGGCCAGCCTCATTCCCGCAGGAAGGGAGTGCCCCCCAGGCTGTGTGGGCCCCCACCCTGGGCTGCATGGGACCGGACCGGACCGGGGCCAACCGGAGCCAGGTGGGTACAGGGGGCTGTGGAGCCTCCTGGCACATCCTGGCGCCTGAGGAGCCACCCCAGGAGTAGAAAGACCAAATTTCCTGCTCCTTTACCTTCATCTTTCTGGTCAGAGGGATACACTGAGGTCCCTTGGTTAAAAAACAGTCTTGGATAACTAGAAGGTGGAAAACTAGAATATTTAACGCTTCATCAAATATGCCTTAGAATTGTATTTACATTTACCTACCAGAAAGCTATCTGGGTTAGAACATCACTGTCTTTCTCTCAGGATATGGGATTCTTTTTCATTTCTCATTTTTGCATCTTATTCAGCTCTTGTTTTTCACTAGCTGCTTCTCTGGGTTTTGACCTTAATTCAAGGACTTTTTTGTTTTTCCAGTGGAAGTGCGTAGATGTAAGAACAGATGCATCTGCTTCATCCTTGAAAGAACACATCCTTAACTTCAGCACCACAAAATCTGAAGGTTTATAGTGCTGTATGGTCCTTTGATTTCCTATTTACACTTCCTCTGATAGTTTCTGTGATTAGGCACAGCTTGGATTTGCAGAGATAAGGTACTACATAAAAGCCTAGCTTTTCTTCCTTCACAATGCCTTCAGCATTTCAGTATTTCAGATAGATCCTTCCTATTTTCCAAACCTCCCTGTGATACTTGAACTTTATTGGAATTCTGTTCCTTGCCTCTGTCTATACTCTTGAGAAATTTTTCTTTCCCAGGCAGCTGCACTACAGGGCACCGACACTGCCTGCTTTAGCAAGGGTCTCCTAGAGGCCACAAGTCCTGCCAGCAAACCTGCTTCAGGATGGATTTCTCTTTCTTTAGGTCCACAGGTCCCTGCCAGGAGCCTGCTCCACCACAGATGTCCCACAAGATAACAGATTTTCTACCCAATCTGGCCTGCATCTCCTACATGGGCTGCAGGGAGATCTCTGCACCCCCTTGGAACTTCCATGGGCTGCAGAGGCACAGCCTACTTCACCATGGTCTTCACCATGGGCTACAGGGAAATCTCTGCTTTGGCACCTGGAGCACCTCCTCCCCCTCCTTCTTCACTAACCTTGATGTCTGCAGAGTTGTTCCTCATATTCTAAATCCTCTCTCATCTGCGTACAATTACAGATGAGCAATAATTGTTTTCCTGCTTAAACATGTTACCACAGAGGTGTTACTACCTTTCCTGATTGGCTTGGCCATGGCCAGCAGTGGTTCTGTCTTGGAGCTGCCTGGCATTGGCTCTGTCAGACACAGAGAAACCTTCTGTCAGCTTCTCACAGATGCCACCCCTGTATCCCTCACACTACCAAAACCTGGCCACACAAACCCAATAAAAACTCAAATAGTCTTGTTGGCTGCAGAAGTTACAACCTTGCTGCTGCATCCTACACAGAAAGAAGGGCGTCAGTAAATGACACTGTGCTTATGGTTTAATTAAGAAGCAATCTATCATGTCCTCTGATATATGTCTAAAACACTCTGCCCTCTCAGTAGTTGAGCATGATGGGTTGATGCCCTCGGCACATAGAGTTGGATGTTCTTTAGAACATCAGATGCCTCTTTTCTTATGCATGATACAGTTAGTGAATCAATCAGTAAACATTTCTTTGTGCGATCAGCTCAGGAAATAGCTTAGTTTCACTATTCATATTTTGGAATAGCACACAGCATAATTTATTAGGACCTGCAGTCATGGTCACATATATGACAACTGACTTGCAGCTCTGAGCCCTCAATACATATCTAAAGATAATCACCAGTAATTGTCGTGTTATTACTCCCCTGACATGCTAAGGATGTTTATTCATGGGCCTCCACCTGTCTTCCTATCATTTTGGCCCTGCTCTCAAGTCAGTAGATCTGAGTCTGTGTCATCAAATGTATTTCTCGTTGTCATTATAGAATAATCATTTGTGCTTCCATCCATTTTCCCTGAGCCTTGATCAAAACTAAAGTCCCTGTTTAGAGCGGCCATAGATTTCATGTGCCAACTTTTTCCAATGTGGAGATAAATAGAAAGCCATCACAACGCTATAGTAGAGCAACTCTCTGGAACCCTATTTTTGTTTCATGTTTCATGACTATAATATTTCAAACACATCTATGTAACTTTGGCTCTTTGGCCCATCAGTCCTCATCTCCACCGTACTCTCCATCAGTTTCATGCCACAATCTGTTTCACAGTTTCTCAGTTTTTTAGTCAAAATCTGAAGCTGTTATTCTTCTCTTGTTCATTGCTCATACATCAGATTCAGGACAGTCATTTCACCTTAAATACCATTACTACTGTTGTGATGTTTTTCATTCCATCATTTTTAGAAATACAGGACACCTGATGCGGCACTGGAGCTGGCCACAGTAGAAGCACCTTGAGTGCTGAGATGCCAGGGAGACTGATGCAATCCTCTAATCATGTATTTAGGTTCACATTGCATCTTTAACCTTTGTCTCCCTCATAGGTGGAAGAAAAGAAAGAAGGACAACATTGATTTATGGATTTTGAGATATAATTTTTCTTAGGTGATGTAACAATGAAAAAATACAAGGTTTAATAAACTAAATCTTATGCCTGTCAATCAACATTAGCATAGTGATTTCATATCTAGAGAGAACATACAGTTATTTCCTCTCTTTTAACCAGTAATAAGATGGAAATTAATCTATTTACAACCAATGTGCAAAATACTTCATCGTTCTACAAAACTAATTACACGTCTGTCTATTGCAGCAAAGATAAATTCAATTAATTGAGAAAACAACCATGGCACAAGAAGGTCTTACACTAAGTAGTGAGTACATAAATATGCAGAATTAGGCATTGTTTGATCAATAGTATCTTTATCAGTAGTACCCATCAGAATACAGAGTTGAGATCCTGCTGGTAGGTAACATATATGTCCAGGGACTTGATTTGGCTGCGTATAGTAGTCGACAAATATTTTCAGCAAAATGTCCTTCACACATACTTCTATTGCCCTTCAACTGCACAGTACAGCAATAAAGACTACAGTTAGAAGGAAATGTATTCATATATAATATTTATATAATACTGTATGGTAAGGCTTTAATTGTTCACTAGGATGCTAATATCCCTGATATCCACTGTGCACAGCAAAAAGAATATAGTGAAAAATGTCATTCATGTGCAGACAGGTGGAAATTTCCGCTTGCAACTATTAGCTGAATATAAGCTTTAAACATAAAGACCCTCTTGTGTTGTATTTCCCCTTACTAAGAAGACATCTTTGAATAACGAACAAAGACAAACTTTTCAAAACTCAGAATATCTGACGATCAACCCCACTAGCCTAATATTTCAATGGTTATGCTCTACAATGGAGTAACTGATCCCTGCAAATGTCCAAGACCACATTGGATGGGGCTTTGAGCAAGTTGGTCTAGTAGAAGGAGTCCCTGGCCATGGCAGGGGGCTTGGAATTGGATGATCTTCAAAGTCCCTAAACCATTCTATGAACTTCTACTGATATTTCAAACACAAATGCAGTGGATCTTCCTGAAACAGTAGCCCTCATCTGCAAGAATATTTTTTCTGTAGAAGCTATATAGTTATCGAAGCATGATTAAACTTTGTCGAGGATCAGATTCAGATGCAAAAATAGGTCTCTTTAAATAATCTTAGAGTAAAAAGCCAAAGCCTCAAAGACTGGAGCCCAGAAGGAACAAAGGCATAACTCTCTTTGAATCTGATAACTGCAAGCAGACCACATCACTTTTTGGTTTCACAGATAAGCAAAATCAGCCAATCCATTTGAAAATATCACAAGATTCTAAAAGTATCGGCACAACTCTCACTGATACTGAGACAATGAAAAACTAAGTTTCTAAAAAGACTCCACCAGTGAACAAATGGAGATTAGTCCTTTAGTCTGATAAAACCAACAAGACTGACAACACCTCTACCAGTATAAATGGCACAACCTGTTTTAGAGTGGAGACTGTGGACATATTTAATATTCCTGGAAAATAATAAATGTTTTGGCTTGTTTTTTTTTTTTTTTTTTTTTTTAAAGGTATGTGATGAAGCAATGGGGCCCTTAGCATTGCTGGAACATTAGAGCATTACAGGAGGTCAGGACATCACTGCCCAGTTTTCTTTTTCTTCAAATTCTCTTTCTTCAAGACTCTTAATGGAAATTTCAGTCGTATTATTGGGTTCAAAGGACAACTTGTTATATCATTCAACCAGTCTGCTTTTTCAGGAGACATATTCCCAATTTTATAATGGTCTGCAGCATTGTATGAGGCCAAAATGGTAGATCGTGTCACAGTTATATTGCTGTTATGTTCCCAAACTCAAAGAACCAGCTTTTTTCTAAGATTTTTACAGTCTTTGCTCATAATAGATATCTTGGGCTAGCTTTGTCTTACTATTCAAGTTTCATTCCCCTCATTGTTACACTTCCAGTGTGAGAATCTGGGTACGGCTGTCAGTGAGCTGCCTTCATGACAAGTCTTTGCACCCGCACACAGGGCACTAAAAAGTTGGTCTAACACAGTGTGCGGCAAAACCAAAATTTTCTCTTGCTCAATTCCACTTGCAGTTGGAAAGACTGTTCTCATTAAAATGTATTTCCTAGTTTAGGAAATAAAAATGTTTGATTGTCAGATCTTAAGCATTTTAAAATTTTCTGTGATCTACATGCTCTTGCAACAATTTGTCAAAGACAGATTATTACTTGTAATTATATAATGTATCGGAAAACAACTAGGGGCAAAATATCTCTTAAGATATTAAGAATGTATTATTTAAAAAAAAAAATAAAAATACTTGTGTGTTTAAGACAAAGAAAAGGCACATCAGGAATCCCAGCTTCTCACTCAGGTTCTTGGTGACTTCTTCAAATGCAGTTTTAGTCAGGTTATTTGTGCACTGTTCCAGAGAACTTGCTCCCTGAAGGGGTATTGGCACCCTCCAACAGCTCACCTGTTCTGTGTGAAGGGTGATGACAGCTAAATGTTGGTATCTGTGAAGACTGGCAAGAGCTACTAAAGCCTAATCAGCAGGCAATGCTGACTGACTTCCAAATTCTACCACTCCTCAGGGACTACAAAGTATGTGAGTAAAGTATGAGGAGATGAGTCTTTTCATTCAAGGTTCTCGAGCCTACATCATCTTCTGCAGGTACTTTTGATCCAAGATCAAGACAAAAGTCATCATTTATGACTTTAAATAGCCATTAAATAAAATGGACAAGTCATCAATGGAGCTAACATTGGAATTCAAATTTGGTTTTAACAAGTCAAATGTCCTAAGTATGGCCAGAGAACCTGATTTCTTCTGGAAATTCAGAAACAGTCCAGAGGTTTTATGAGAACCACCAAAAACTTTGGATTTAGGCGCTGAGTTTGAGAGCTGACTCTTCAAGGAAACTAAGGGGGAAAAAAAAAAAAAAAAAAGAAAAAAAAAAAGCAAGGTCCATAAGGGTGCTTAAAAGCTAAGTATTCTTAAAATAGGTCTAGTGACCTATACTATGTGTTTATATGTCTTATGGGCAGACATTCAGAAACACACTTGAGAGGATTTTGGCTCTTTGATACTTTCAAATATTTCCTCAAAATGAAAATTAGCATTTTTACACTCCACAAATGTTCTAAATGTTAAGTTATATATAATGTTTCCCAGAAGGACTGAGGCATTATATGGTATTCAGGGGCTCCTAAAACTTTTTCTAAGAGATGTTAACAGTAAAGTGGACCTTCCTTGTCTCAATTTCAATATATCTATGCACATTTATATGTAAGAGAAACAGTCCAGCTGAATCCAGGCTCAGAGAAGGAAGGGGAGGAGGTGCCCCAAGCACCAGAGTAGAGGTTCTCCTGCTGCCCATGGAGGAGACCAGGGTAAAGCAGTTTGCTCCCCTGCAAGCCATAGTAGAGCAAATATTCACACTGCAGCCTGTGGAGGACACCATGGCTTCTTCAGTTTCTCTCACTTTTCCGTGGCTTACAGCCACACGTGGATAACTATGAGCTATCAAACTTCTGCTTCCACACACCACTATACATTTTTAATATATTGTTTTCCAATTATATTACTCAATTCTCCAATGTTCTGTTTTCCTTTCAATGCTGGAAAAGATAAGAAATATAGGTGTATTACATTCTCATGGACATTCTTATAGGCACAATTGCCTGTAAGATTTCTGTATTCATAAATTAATAATAAGTTTTTTAAGTATTCTGACACACTTCAGACTGCTCAGCTTTTTAGCTCTAATGGTATGTCACAATTCAGCACCAAAAATTATCATATAATTTATAAAAAGAAACTCTCAATTTTAACTGAACCATGATTTTAGCACCCTTTTCAGCATTTGCAACAATTTCCTATTTCTCATATGAAGCAATCTGTAGTAATCTGTTCAAAATCAAGACACTTCTCATTAAATTACTATCAATTTTATCAATATAACCTTTCAGTTACCTATAGGTCATCAAAAGGATGTGGTTAATTAGAAAAAGGTTTGCAAAATACAAAGATTTGTGAAGAGCTCCAAAGTGATTTTCATCCTAACTCATGGTGGGGGCAAACTGCTGAAATTTCAGCATTTCCTATTGAGCAGGATTTCAGTGCTTTGACTATTCTACTGACTTAGCATTTCTCAGGAACTACAGTTCCACGACGGTGTTATAGCATGCATTGAGACTAATGGGCTTAAGCATTTAAAAAGTATTCAGGAAATGCTATTGCTCCTGTAAGATATATTTAGAATGGTCATGATCAAAATTCAGTATTTCTACATGCAAGCATGTGACACTACGTATTAGAGGCCAGAAAGAATGACAGTATGTGGGATCTTCTATCTGAAAATTGTAACAAAGGATTAGTAACAAAATCATAGAATAAGCTCTGTGATAAATTCTTTTAGGGAATCATCATTAGGGTGCTGTGATTCACATTCATGCAGTGACCCTTTCCATTGTACTGAGTCAATAATGCATTTCAGCACGGGGCCATAAATGTCAATTCTGTCAAAATCAAACATAAGCTTAAACAATACAGGACCTCAGAATGCCTGAATTCAAGCAAAAACCTCACGTTGCTAGGACATCAGAAATGGCTATGAATTCTGTTTCTGGGTAATGTCCCTGGACGAGACAGGTGAAATTCCTCACTTCATGAAATAAGGCAGCGGAGGGAGGTCTGTCCTTCTAACAGGGACATTCAGAAAATTTGCGCAGATGGAAACTGATAGCACTTACCCGCTACCTTTCCACTACAGTCCTCCAAGTACAAGGAGCTATATGACTAGGGAGCTGGGAGAAAATATACCAAACAGATTAATTACAAACTGGTTACGCACAGCACCAGTTTCACGCCTTCTCACTTTACCACTAGAAGGCTTGGACACATCAGCAGATCTCAGTTCCTGCATCCACTCTTTCCTGATAACAGCTACCAACATGCTACATTTCAGCAGAAGCACTTCTCTCTCATTCTCTCTTTTCATTTTTTAGTTTAAATACAAGTAAAGAAGCAATTGAAACTGACCTAAAATGTTGGGGCTAATGAAAATCATGCAGATAGTGAATGTCTGAAGACTGGGTTGAGGATTTGCATGCATCATAGTGGAGCCACTGCATACATTTCCATAACAGTTAGTGATGAATAATAAAACGTACAAGTTTTAAGTTTTTATTATGCCATCATCTCTGATTTAATATTCTTTCTGGTGCATTTTTTTCTTCTTTGTTCACAGTGCTCCTTCGTTCATTATTTAGTTCAAATGATAAGCCTTTCTCCACCTTTGGGAGTTTTATTTATATGTTTTTCCCTTCCTGATGCAAAATAGAAATATACATTAAGAAGACATCCCAGGGGTGATTAGAGTCATTCATATGCAAAGCAAAAGGAGTACTATCTGGGGAGGACTACTGAGCTCATATCACTGTTAAAAAAACCTCATTTTCATGCTTTTTTTTTCCACCACTATGCCCTCCAAAAAGAAAGCTCATACATGCCAAAATAGATGAAAAAAGAAAAAAAAGGTGCTACTTGGTCAAGGTCTTGAAAATTCCTTCTCTTTAGGGAATGATGGTAATTTGTATTTTAGCATTTACTAGGGAGATAATCAGTCCTTGGGACAATCTGGTACTGTTGTTGCTGAGCGCTAGCAGAAGTGCTATGAAGTCTGATCCTTCCATTCTGATCCCAAAGATAATGTGTACCTTTCATTTCAAAGCAAACAAAACCAAAATTTATAGTGGAAATTATTATTTCTGTTATACAAATGAAGATCAGTGTAATAAAGCTTCAGAATAAGACACAGTTGCCTACTTGTCTTTTAGACAAAATTTTACATTCTCCCATTAAGCACTGCATACCAAATGGAAATTGAGGAGGATCTGAACTGCTCTTAGCTGTCACCCAACCAGAGAAGCTTCCAAAATTCCTTCAGCAATATATTTCATCTTTTAATTCTGTGGAACACAAGATATTTTTCAATAAATGTCACAAACATGACTGCGTGACTTGGTCACTGTCAACTTGCTTTATTTTCAGACTTTGGGAATTATGCAGCGATTCCCTAGAGTGCTCTGGGTGCTTAATTTTCTAGCAGAAATATCCTCTTGTTGCCTGAATGTCTCTGACTAAAAACGCCTAAGTGTCAGTAATACTGAATTATTTAATGTTCAACCTTTACTTCTGCTTATCTCTTAGTGTAATTCAGAGACATGATGCTCTTCCATCAGTTCCACTCACGGAGCTTTTTCCAATACATTTTATTTGGTATTTACCTACTGGAGCAGATCTGAGCAGATCAAGGGAAACCTTCAAATGTTTTGAGTTAGACCAAAACTGTTTAAAGATAGCCTTACTGGAAGACTTTCTGTGTCCTTCAGAAGCCACCCCAGCCTTTGCAAACTTATTATCTTATTTTGTTCTAAATACATTTAGATATCAATGTTGTGAACTGATGAACAAGCTGTATTGGGCAAATATGACTATTTTATTTTTAATGAATTCTAAGCCTGTAGTTTTGACAGCTTTCAACAAAGGCTTAAACAATTATGAGAGCTGCCAATTATAACAACAGCTGGAACTGGAGACTAAAGAAATTAAAAACGAATACAGATTTTTATAAGGGATGATTTAAATGTTAAAAATTCATTTGATAAATAATTTTACCTTTTCAGATGCATTTTGCTCAATCTATCCAAAAGGAATCATTTAGATTTCTTACATTAAACAAACAACCCTTTTTCTTTTTCAGCATCTACAAAGCTGAAAAACAAGAGCTAAAAATTATATCCCTTACTGAGGTGTTCTGTTTGATTTATTTGACCTGCTTTATGTTTATTTCAAAACAAACAAAGCACCTTAAAATGTTATCAGAGATGACCTGAATTACTTGTTCCTTCCCCTGCTCTTGCATTTTTTTTCAACTCAACTGAATTCAGAAAATAAAACACAATTAGTTGCAGAGACAAGTTATAACTCTCAAAAACCTAGAGGTCACAGCTTCCAGTTCAAGATCAGACCAAAAGACAGCTAGCAGCCTGCTTGTATCATCCATTAGATGAGAGGAAAGAGCCTCACTCCACATATGAATGGAGAATACACTCTTTTTCCAGTTCTTTCTACTATCTCACTACTGAGCTTACCCAGGTACATCTCTCACTTCAGGGATTTGTTTACCTTAGTACACCTTCAGTAAATTCACAGATGATACTGAGCTGAGCCTGGATTATTGGCCTGCTGGAGGGCAGGAAGGCTCTACAGAAGGATCTGGACAGTTTGGATCAATAGGCTGCAACTGTATGAGGTTCAATAAGGCAAGTCCCACACTTTGTCACAATGACCCCATGCAGTGCTGCGGGCTGGGGGCAGAGTGGCTGGAAAGCAGCTCCATGGAAAAGGACCTGGGGGTGCTGGTCGACAGTGGACTGCACCTGATCCAGCAGTGTGCCCAGGTGGCCAAGGAGGCAAATGGCATCCTGGCCTGTATCAAAAACAGTGTGGCCAGCAGGACCAGGGAAGTGATTATCTGTCCCTGCCACTGATGAGGTTGCACCTTGAATCCCGTGTCCCATTCTGGGCCTCCCACAACAAGAAAGGCATTGAAGTGCTAGATCAAGTCCAGAGAAGGGAAACAAAGCTGGTGAAAGGCCTGGAGCACAAGTCTTATGAGGGGTGACTGACGGAGCTGGAATTACTCAGCCTGGGGAAAAGGAGGCTCAGAGACGACCTTATTGCTCTCTACAACTACCTGAAAGGAGGTCGTAGCCAGGTGGTTCAGCCTCTTCTCCCAGGCAACGAGCAGCAGGACAAGAGAAAATGACTGCAAACTGCACCAGGGGAGGTTCAGGTTGGACCTTAGGAAGTTCTTCCCTGAAAGGGTAGTTAAGCATTGGATCTGGCTGCCCAGAGAAGTGGTGGAGTCATCATGCCTGGAAGTGTTCAAGAAATGACTAGATGAGATAACTTTGAATTTAACTCTTTCTGGATTAAATTAAATGAGACGCTATTCTGCAGAAAAGCACTTGAATCAAATTAACTATTGTTCAGCTCTTGGAAACATAATTTCAGTGCTCATAACTATATAATAATTACTCCAAAGTAAAAATTCTTGGAATGCATTCAATGTGGACATCTGACAGCATTTCACCATTTCAGCATACAGACCTTGCTCCCTCTGGACCACAGTCCAGACTGTAGCCATTTGAAAAGGGCATTGGAGGGGGAAGAATGTAAGAAACTCCACTTACCTGTTTAGTAAAATTCCGTTTCCCTTAAAACTGCGGGGAGGGGGAGGGGGCCCTTGCTCCAGCTGCTCTCCTGGGACTTGGGGAGGGGGAGGAGGGGGTTGCTCTCCCTGTGCCCCACTGGTTCCTAGGCTGAGCTGGGGCTGGGACGGAGCGGGGCCTGCGCCAGTCCCGGTCCCCTCAAGGCCGGGGCAGCGGCGGCTCCTTGCCCTCTGGGCTCCCGGCAGCGTGGGGCCAGAGCAGGGACGGGATGGTCCTTGCTCCTGCTGTTTTGCAGGGGCGCGGGCCAGAACGGGGCCGGGGCCGGTGTCAGCGGCTTCTCGTTTCCCCCTCAGAACCGATGGGGATGGGGCGGCGGTGGCTCCTCACCCCCTCCCAGAGCGCGGGCCAGCGGCACGCATGGCCCCAGGGCTGTCTCGTGCTGTGCGTGGTCCCTCAGTCCCAGCTGAGGTGGCACCGGCGGCAGCCCCGCCGCCAGCCCAGAGCCGGGACGGCCTCTGTTCCTGCCTCCTTCCCCCCTCCCTGCAAAGTGCGCGGCCCAGGACCATCCCTCCCTGTGCGGGCACGGTGGTCTCCCGGGGCGGGTGGGGCAGTGTACGGGACGCACGGTCATTGCCCGGATCCCTGGCACCAGCGTGGCAGCCCCGGGCCAGCCCCGGCCAGGAACCTGAGCACAGCTGCCGCTTATGGACAGCGACAGGGAGCCAACGCTGGCACCATACTAGCGATAGAGGCGGCAGTGGCGCTGGGGTGTTCCCCGCGGTGCTGCAGCCATGAAAACAAGATGGCGGGTGGGACTGAAACTCATGATTTCTTCAACGGGAAAACACCGGAACCAAGGCGGGGCCTGGCCTCGCTGGACCAATGGAGAGAGAGCCTGGGCAGGAAGAGGGCAATGAGATCCACGCGAGAAGGAGAAGGCTTAAAGGCCAAGACAAGGGCCTGCCCCGCGCTCTTCTTCAGTTGCTTGAAGGGGAGGCACACAGCTCCGGTCCCCAGCGCCCAGAGGCCCCACGGCGTGATTCCACCCATTCCTCTCAGCACGAGAGCCATTTCCAGCTTGCAAGCAAGTAAACCCTTCGGAGAGGTGGTGGGAGGGAGTTGTTTTAATTTCTTTTTGTGTTTTTCAGAGAGCCTGAAGGGCCGAGAAGTGCTTCCAAGGAGAGAGGGAAGGGAGAGAGATCACTTTTCCTACCCTTCCCCACTGCTTTTTCTGCTAGCCATCTAGCTGAAAGCGCAGCTCCCTTTGTCCTTTTCTCCCTTTTGGTTTTTTTTTTTTCCCTTTTGTTTTTTTTTTTCCCCTGAGTGTCAGGTGTTCCTCTGTGTAATTCTGGGGTCCCTGTGGGTTATCCCTACTTCCCTAATTTAAACCCCCTGTAATAAACTGTTCACTTTCTGCTAATTTTGTTCAGTTTTCCATCACCTTTATTGAACCTGCCCCCTAAACACTAAAAAGTGGATTAAACCACCACACAGACATATCAGCTAGCACGTCAGGAGAAACAGAAAGCTTTGGAGTCCCTCAGGTTCTTCACGGAAGTGTCTGAGCCGTCTTGCAATTGGGTTTCATAGCACTAAATATTCATTAGGATGAATTCAGTCAATCCTTATGGTATATAGAAGTGCAATTGCAAGGTATTCTATAGGCAATTTCTGTAAGTAATTTTTTATTGTAATTTCCATTACAACTGCAAATAGAAACTTGCTTGTTTTCATAGCAGTCTCCCACTTGAGCTGTTACCATGAAGTATGTTTTCTGTCATGAACTACTGAGGACAGCATAGGGCAGATGGGATAGGCCATATAAAATGTTTTAGGAAATGGATCCTATTACCAAACACATGTTAAAGTTTGAAGAAAGGGTGTGGCAAAATTACCTTGCAAAAAGGATGCAGAGGAAAATGGATTACTCCTAATGAGATTTATTCACTTCCCCCACACACACTTTAAGTCAAGACTTAAAGCACCATAAAAAATAAGGCAATAAATTAAATACCAAAGGGTGGTATCCAAAGATTTCTCTGTATATTTGTCCATCAAACTGCAGTTGAAAACATACAGCTATCTATCCAATTATCAAATTATTATTTGTCCTGCTCTCAGAAACGTAATTTTTGAAGGAATTCCTAACAATGTCCTTTTGCTTTCTAATGTCATTCATTGCTAGTTTAGGCTATAGCTGGAAACATAATTTGTTGATTAAGCAAGGTAATTCTGGAGTGTTCACCGATCTGATGCATGCAATCTAAATAATTAAATGTTTTGTCCCTCCCAATGAGAATGCTTTCCAAGTACATGCCTAAATCAAAAAACACTTGGTCCTGTTGTGGCTATGTACCAGGGATGCACCAATGCTTACAAGATTCACCTTGTACCTTGTACAGATTCTTCTGAATTTGAATACAGTCTGCAGAAAAAGAATAAATATGCCTTACAGGACAAAAAAAAATAGTCTATAACACCATATTTTAACAATAGATCACAACCCTCAGTAGGAACAAATAAACCATAAAAATTTTACTGCAATTGTCAGAAAAAGAAATATCTCTTCACAGGCACCTTCTTTCTACAAAATCAAATACTACTAAACCAACTGAACTTTCCAAATAAACTCTACAAGCTCATCTTTGTTTTAATTGATAAAATAATTTCAATTTTTGTAGATTAAAAAAAGCAAATGTGTATTTCCCCTCTCACTCCCTGAATAGGGAATTAGTTCCCTTGAAATGCCAAGATACAATTGTCTACAAAATCCAATCCTATATGATAGATTTGTTGGAAAAAATCATATTGGTTATGATAAATAAGACTATTTTTTGTATCTGTCTCCTCTTTCTCCACCAGGAATAGTGAAAAAATAAACAACATCTCTCAGCCCACCAGCTGTAACAAGAGTTTTTGATTTTAAAATAGAAAATTAAACTTTCTAAAGTTAAATAGTTTCACACCAGAAAAAGCCTTTGCTTTGTTATTAACAGTACTGGAGAAACGCATTCAAGATTTTCTGGTATTCCATAATTCCTATTTACTAATATGCGAAAATTACCACACATCCTCTGGGATGTTCATTTACTTCTACTGTTAATGCAAAAAAACTGCAGGCCTATTTATCAATCCACATGGTAAATAGCCAGTGCTCAATCAACAATCCCTAACTAATATTCACAATATTTCTCTGAGGTTTTATTTCATCTTACCATCAAAAATTAATCCAAGAGAGAAAAAAGGGGTCAAGATTTCAATAGATTCATTAGTAAAGCTATTAGTAAGCTGTGTCTTCCTGACACTCACAGCTATATACATTTCTCCAGATGCCCAAGAGAGGGCTAAGGGTTATTACCTTCCTTCTTGCCAAATACCCCATCAAACTCAAGGATGAACTAAAAATCAGAAAATTTCTGTATTATTTTGGAAAAAAGTAAGCATTTTTTCTCCTGTTTTCCTCCCTAGCTATGGAAGCTTAACTGCACTCATTTCTCTACACAAGCGTAGATGAATGCTAACTCCCCACGTCACATTTTTGAGTAAATTACATGGGTAATGGTCATCAATAGAACAATGAATAAGAATCTGAATTAAGGAGGGAAATTAATTTTATGTCAGCAAGAAGCTTGTTTACCTCCTACTTTCTGGCAGCACCACATGTGCACATTCTTCAAAATGATTCAACCACCTTCTGGAAGCACAAGAACAGGCCATCCCCTACAAAGGGAAATGAAGAAGGCAGAAGAACATGAATTGTCCTATGTACTATCAAAATTGGGATCCCATTGCAATATTAGGAGAAAAACCTGAACACAGATGGAAGCTGAGCCTGTAAAGAGATAATCCATCAGAAATTATAATATTATCAACATCAAATTGGAAAAAAAAGGAAACATAAAATCAGGAGTATTGGCAAACCCTTGAAAATGCTTCAAAAGAAGTTTGAAAGTCATCTTGAAAGACATTTGCATGGATTATACAATGCAAATATTCCCAAAGTACATGTAAAATAATGAAAAATATTAAGAACACAAGCAAAATACTTAAAAGATTTAATAAATTGGAAAGTGCAGGAGAAATTAAGCTAAAAACAGCCAGCTCACATGATGAGCTACAAGTTGTCTAGCAATGATTTGATGGTGATGCTAGACTCAGTACTCAGCTTTAATTCAATCCCTGCCTTACCAAAAGGGTTTTATTTTGTATTTATGGGCTTACTGCTACTAAAACTCATGTAACAATGTATACTTACATTGCACTTTGTGACTTACAACAGAAGACTCCTCATCTCAACAGTCTCAAAGGTGAGAAGGGACATCCTTTGTGTATGAGGGCCTGGGAAGCATTTGCACTGAAAATGCTTACAGCAGAGAGGAATGCTTGGTATGGCTAAACAGTTTTGGGCAGAGGATCTTGAGAGGAAAGGAGCAAGAGAAGTCACTTGTAAAAGACCTTGTAGGGAAGGAAAATCCTGAAAATGCCACAATGACTCTAAAAGTAACAAGGTTAATTTATTGGTGGTTTAGTAATTGTCAGGCTTCAATGAAAGCCACAGAAAACCCTTAAAATTATAAAATGAGCCTCTTTTAAAGAGGTTGTCATGGCTGAAAAGCAAAATAATAGACTAATGGGACTAATTCTACACCCAGCAGGCCTGGAGCTGAGTCCCCACAGAATAGAAAGGTAGAGAAATCATGTCACATGAAAGAGAAATTAGAAGAACCGAATATTCTGCTGGGTACTGTCAAGCCAATTGTGGACTAATGCACATCTCTCATTGCTGTCACTAATTTAAACGGGCTGAACATTCAATTACTTTCATTAGTTATCTTTTTAGCTGAAGGTCAAACACATGAAACATTACCATTTCTCCTGTACATGGAAAAAACCCTATGTGCCTACATTTGGTATGTAATATTGCACTTTATAACTAGGACATTTGTTTTTAACTGGATTTGAAGGACACCTCTGAGGAAAAGAAAGCAGAAAATGTTTTGGGGACAATCCCTATCTAATGAGTAGGGACACATATCAGCAAGGTAAGGAAAGGCACACTCCCTCCCATAGAGCTTCCCAGTATGGACACACTCCTGTGTCAGGGCTGGAGTCACCAGTGAGCAGATCTTTAGTGTGGATCTTATGATCCCCACTCAATGCCTTCAAGGTAGTTTTTAACAGCCCATTACATCTTTCAACCTTCCTAATGGCTGGTGCATGATAAGGAATATGAAACATTCATTTTCATGGTACCTAGCCCAGGTGGTGACTAGGCTATTCTTGAAATGAGTCACATCGTCTGACTCAATTCTGGGATCACCTGTCACCACTAAACTTGTTTTTTAAGGCTCAGAATGGTATTCTGGGCAGTGGCATGAGGCATAGGGTACGTCTCCAGCCACCTCGTGGTTGCTTTCATCACGGTGAGCACTTAGTGCTTACCTTAGCAAGTATGTGGCGGTGTGATGTAATCAATCTGCCAGGCCTCTCCATACCTGCATTTAGTCCACTTCCCACTGTACCACAGGGGCTTCACCCTCTTAGACTGCTTAATTGAAGCACATGTCACACTTGTGGATAACCTAGGAAATAATGTCCATAGTTTAATCCACTCTTTGGTCTCATGCCCGTCTACAGGTGACATCCCTACTCTGATGGCTTGAGGCATCATGAGCCTATCGAGCTAAGAGCAACTCTTTCCTCTGCTGCCAGTCTAGATCCACCTGTGACACTTCAAATTGGGCAGCTCAATCTGGTCATTGTTGTAATGTTCCTCATTGGCTCAACTCTTAAGCACATGTGCTATGTGGCAGACTCTCATGATCAGTTTCTCTACTCCAGCAGCGATGTCTTGCCATATCTCAGAAGCCCAGATGGGTTTCCCTTTGCGTTGCCACTTGGCCTTCTCCTACCTATGTAGCTATCCAACAAAGCATTGGCCACCATCCATGAGTCAGTATAAAGGTAGAGCTTTGGTCACTCTTCGCACTCTGCAATGTCCAAGGCCAGTTGTACAGCCTTGTGCTCTGAAAATTGACTTGGTCTACCTTGTACTTCAGTGGCTTTTGCAACTCCTCATGTGCGGCTCCACACCGCTGCTTTCCAGGAGCCATCAGCGAAGAAAGCATAACACATGTCACCACCTGACAGCTGGTTGTATGGTGCAGCAACTTCAGCACTTGTCACCTTCTCTTCTTCATCTTCATTTGCTAGACCAAAGACCTCACTTTCAGGCCAGCTGGTGATTATCTCCAAGATCCCAGGGCAATTAGGGTTTCTGATACAGGCATGCTGCATAATCAAAATTATGTACTTGCAGGCTGTTGCGGAGTATTTGCAGTTTCTGAGGCAGATCTCTGGGCAGCAGCCCTAGACTTTAGGGCCAATGTGGTGGCTACCCAAGAAACCTTTAGCCTGTCCTTAATAATAGAATAGACTGTGATGAACATGGATATCAAAAACATTGACAAAAAAGAATATCCTTTGTAACAAAAAGGAATTTAACCTCTCCAAAATTTGCAGTATTGGTCCCAAAAGTAAATGAAGTCCTGGAAGGAAGTACCTCCCTGTGTCCCTCGCCTCAAGAATTTGTAATTAACCACAAATCTCCAGGAATAGTTACTTAGGCCATGATAGTTCTGTAGCCACTTATGAGCATTACTAAAGAAAATTATGGGTGTTAAATTTGCCAATTCCCGGGCCCCCTGTATGAATTTAATGGTGATCACAACAGTCTTGGTAATCATGCCTATGTCAAGGCAGTGATCCACAAATGGAAAAATAAGAGACAGGAATATCTGCCAACTGAAACAAGGCATACCAGAAAACATGGTGATACCTCAGGGGAATTACCTTATATACAACACTAGAAAATTAATTTCTCAAGAGCTGTTATCCCCTTCCTACCTGTACCTCATGCCTCACATTGGGCACCAAATGATGTCTTGGTTTGAAGACAATTACACAATTTAAATCTTAAAGCACAAAGAGGCACAAAAATACAGGAAAGGGAAACAGCTCTTTTATTAAATATAGATATAGATATAATGGAATACAGAACAGTGGTAGTAAAAACAAAAGAAAGAAAATCCTCATGGCCACCAGTCTCACGGCCACCACTGCCGCAACGAAGATGGCAGACGTGACCCTTGCCGAGATGCAGTCCAGGCACTGGCTGTGGGCAGATGCACTCTCACCAATGTTCCAAGTTGAAAAGGGGAGGAAAATTTTGTGGTCAGTAGCTCTTTTCGTCCCAAGGGGTCCAAGCTCCTGTTAAGCAACATCAGCTGTGCTGTTCACAGGGCACTGTGGCGAGAGAGAGAGCGAGCATCCCTGCTGCCTTCTGCGCCAAGAGCAGACAAAGACAAATAAGCTCAAGCGCACACGAGTGAGGCAGTTTCTGCTTTTGATTCCTGACAGCTGCCATGCAGAAAAAGTTCCCATGAGTCCATTGGCTTTCCCTGCCCTGACCAAGCTGGGCAGCAACATTATGGGCCAGGGCTCACCATCTGGATGCATCCTAGGGCCTTGCCAGCACCGCTCTCTCAGGGTGTCAGGCCCCCTACACAGCACATGTCACAGCTCCTGGGCTCAAGTGATCTGTTGCCTCCCCAGCAGCTAAGATTACAGGCACATGTCCAGCCCTGCCCATTGGCACGCCCCCCCCCCCCCCCCCCACATGCCCCTGCTCGGTCTCCTTGCTCCATGCCAGCGGCGGGCACAGAGCCACCACCCACCCCGTCATGGGGGTGGGCTGGGCTGGCTGGGGAAGCCAGTGCTGTGGGGACCAGGCAGGGATTGGGCCAGGATCAGGCTGGGCGCACTGCCCTCCCACCATGGCCGCTGGCAATGAGGAAATTTTATATATGTCTAAAAGAAAAATAAAAACAGAAAAGTTGTCTAACCACAACAGATGCCTAAGTGTAGGTAGCTAGGGCCTGGCGAACGGAAGATGTTGCGCTGTAACGGAAAGACAGACCCCTCTCCCCATAGCCAGTAACATGTAGCTGCGTTCCTTGAAGGTACCAATGGTATGTAAGCAGACAAGATAAGAGCAGAAGAGATAAGACTATATATTGTGGTACCTTGAAGCAATAAACGCCATTTGCCTTCCACCACACTTGTGTCTGAGTGCTGATGGCCCGAACAGCCTGGGGTTGGCTGTCGTGCCGTTCCTGAGATAGGTCGCCATGCCGCTCGGCTTGCAACACTAAGTCATGACAGTACTTAGAGCAACACTATAAAAGTCAATGCACATAATGCCATTGTGCTTCTCATAGTGCAAAACTAGCAACTGCTAATCAAGCCAAAAGTACTGGGATTAAGTAACACAATATTTTTCTATAACTATTTCTATAACTCTATAACTAAGAAGTTTCCCATGCCATTATCAAACTTTTGTTCCTCATATAAAACTACCCTGAAGTCACTTTTCTCCTTCCTCCAGAAGCTCAATAGTTTAGTTGACCTTATTTTTTTAATAAGTGGGTCCTGTCCTTAACCACTTCATGTTTCCTCAAGGACAGTTACATAATGGTTCACTTGAATTGTGCTTATTACTCCAGCAACTGAAAAAGGGCATGCCATGGTAACCAGCCCACAATTACTTCTGCAATCTCTGACAGCACTACAGTTGCCATTGCTATGTGAATGGGATGAACACATTTACTGACTGTCTTAGGGGAAAATCTATACAATTACTGTGTAAACACACATCATGGTCTTCCATCCTAGATTCAAACCCATTCAAAACACTAACTGAACTAAATATTTGTGATTTTTCTTCACTGTTAAGATAAAAAAGAGAGATGCAATACAGTCTAGGGCTATAATAGTGTAACAGCATACATTTTCAGACTCAAATAGTACTTTTTTTCACTATTTGTCTCTCAGTCATATACAAATGTTTCTCGGAGACATGCTGCAGACTGAATCAATGCACCATTGTGGCAATGGAATCGGGAGTGGCACCTGAATGCCTCATTTTCAAAAATATAGATTGCTCCTAAAACTTCTGAAAGGTGCAATAACCTTCCAAATAAAACAACACAGATCCTAGGTAGCTCCCATTTCTATAACTAGAATGTGTGTCACTACTAATGCTTCCACACTACAGAATTTCCAAAGTATTTGCAGATGGTTTAAAAAAACTCCAAATTTCAAAGCAATACCCAGCGGGTATTGTACAGAATTTCATTTGGGTTTGCTTTGAAGTGAAGACCTTCAGGCATGAAGCCCAGAGTTTCCTAAACCTGAGTGAAGATTTCAGAAAGTCTGACTGAAGTTAGTAATAAAAGCCAAGGTTAGGCAAGCTGTAATCAGCTCAAAACATTGGTATGACAATGCTCTAAAACCTAAAAGTAAAACACTACTGTGCAAAGTGTAAACTTTCATATAAATCCAGAGTGATTCCATGGAAATAAGTCTGCTGAGTCTGCAGCTGGTCAGAGCTGTCATATATGGCTTTATATCATTCAGGGAGTCAACAAACTGACTTTAAAAAATTCTAACAAGAAAGCAATAGAGTTGCTGAGCATGACAATTGTTTCCAGTTCAATAAGATGAGGGAAACAAAAACAGGAGACCTGTGGAAGCTAAGCCTAGCATCTACATTGGAATGTTCAGCAGATAGCTTTTTGGAATGCTGCTGCCAAAATGTTTCTAATACAAAACTCCTCAGAGATCAGCTTTGCAAGCCTTGGCCAAAGAGGTGGCTATGTCCATCTTCTATCAAGCATCAAATAAAGCCCTGAGAATCGGCAAGTGTGCTCATCAGCTGCAATGAAAGAACTGTGGTGTAGCCAGGCCTTCCCTCCTCCCAGGCTCCTGTTACTGCTTGCTCACAGACTCCTGTTGGGGCTGTGTCTGTTTCTAGTTCTTCGGCAGAGCACAGAAAGGCAGTTTTCCTCCTGCTAAGCAAATAATACACGCTCCCTGCTTATGCCTTGGCTCTTCGCACCAATATCCACAGCCGGCAGGACTGAACCCAAGTTCGTTCATGGTGTGCAATACTTTGGCCTGAATGTTGGCACCCTAACGTGCAGAGGATTTATGGTACATGTGTGTGCATAACAGAATCAGGTTGCTATTCCAAGAAATTGGACCCAATCTCATCCCAACAAAGTTTGTGGCAATTTTCCTAATTAACGCATTAGGAACAGTCCTTGGGAGCTATGCTGAAACATAGTTTCCCATTAGCCTCCACAGGACGGCAGTTTTACAATGTGACAATTATTCAAATATCACTTCATTGTAAAAAATTACAGATTTAAACTGTGTCATGGGTTTTGACATTTGATAAATTCATGATACATTTTACTACATGATCCTGCTTGGGTGTTAATGTGCAAAGTCTCATAAATGCAACAAAATACAATAAAACTTTTGACTCAAGGTATTAATTAGGTGATTAAACTGTCACACAAGATTTGTTTGTCCTCTGTAAATTAGTCGCTCAATCCTCACAATTTATAAGTAGAGAAATAATGAAACAAAAGGCTTGGTTCACTATAAAAACCACCAAGATTTTGCACAAGGCCAAAGCAGCCACGGAAAATTGATTTTTCACAGTCTTGAATAGGCATTGCTTTGTAAAAAAAATTTTACTGAGTGAAGCCAAAACTCATTATAGCTTAGACTATCAAGAACAATGAGCGTTTTCTCCATTATTTTTAATCTCATCAACATCACATTTTAATCTCATGTATTAAAGCAGGAAGAGCTCAAAGATGTATTTGCATTTTATTACTCAGGTAAAAGAAGATTTTTAGTAAAATGTGGATTGTGGGAAAAGGAAAATGATTATGCAGTATTTCTCACAGGATAAACTGTGGACAAAAAGTAGGTTTAAGGTAAAGTGAAGCAGCATTTTTTGTACAGTGTTCCACTATGGAACTCATTATCGTTGAACCTAAGGACAGCCAACATATAAATAGCACTTGACAAATTTGGGGTACAGGACATTGCACACAGCATTCCAGGTGCTGCTTAAGAAGACTCTTGACTAGTGATCGCTGGAAGCTGGGAAACCCTGAACAATATAGTCTTTCCTCAGAATCTGTGGGAAGCAGGTTGCACCACAGGCTTCCTGAGATTCCTTCCATCCCTCTATACACGTGCTTGTCTTACACAGTTAACATCCTGGCTAGTATCAGAAAAAAGTTGGAGGGCTAGATGGACATTTGGTTTAAGCTAGTATGGAATATTTTACACTGTGTTGATAAGAAAACTATGTCACCTGATCTATGATATATTAAAGTCAATAGTCTTCAGTAGCTTCTCTTGTCACTGAACTGATCCAGATAATTTTTCTGGGATTAGCACGAAGAAATTCATCTACAGAATACTCCATACACCTTAATAATAATAATGTAGAGGCTGGGCAATATTCATTTTATAATTGGTACAATTTCGAACCCATGCAAAAGCCACCAGCTGCTCACCCAGCTCTTGGCAGAGACCTGATCTCTTGGCGTTACAGTGCTTAAATACAGAGTTGCAACTTGTGATCACCTAATCTGATCTGCTTTTCACAGAGGCCATTACCTCTATTCTGAGCTATGTAACTTTGTCTTTGACTTAAATACATCTTCCAGCATGACATCCAATCTTAATTTGAAAATAAGAGATGGGGAATCATGTATTTCAATGATTAATCACTCTTTCTGTTAAAAATGGGCATAGAATTTCTAATTTTAATTTAGCTGCTGACAGCTTCCAGCCATTGCTTTCTCTAGTATTCAGAATTTTCTTATTGTGAATATGATCACACATTTTAATGAGGTCACCTCTGAGCCTTGTTTTTAATTCACTAACATGCCAATTCCTTTCTTTCTCATGGGATGAGGTATTTTTTACAGCTCACAATTCATTTCAGTAGTTTTCTCCCTTGCTGTTTTAAATCTTGTAGCCATTTTAAAAATATAAACATTCCACTCTCGGCAGAGAAGAAAGACATCTTCACACTCCTATCAGGAATCTTTTTATTAATAGGCATTCTACCATTGACTGGAGTATAAAACTGGATTCCTTTGGATGAAATAAAGTCATATTAGAGGACTGACAGTTACAACATAATTTTCTTAATATACAAAGGTTTAGTTGAACATCCAGATTCCTGAGTAAATAAAGCAAATTCTTAGTGAAACATGATGAATGTCACCCATGGCCTTTCAAAAGTCAGATTATCACCTGATCTCAGTTTCCATAACTATAAAACTGGAACAAAATCCTGTTAACCCTGACATATCAGTTAAAAACAAACAAACAACCAACAACAAAAAACCCTGTTGTAATACTGTCACAACAATTCTGTTTCTCACTACAACCGAGATTTTCAAACAACATGCCATATTAATGGGGTTGTTCAGCCTGAAGAGAAGGCTCCAGAGTGACCTTATGACAGCCTTCCCATACCTAAAGGGATCTACAAGAGAGCTGGAGAAGAACTTTTAAAAAGAGCATGATAGGACTAGGGGGGAATGTCTTTAAGATGAAGAATGGTAGGTTTAGATTAGATATTAGGAAGAAATTCTTTACTGTGAGGGCAGCGAGACATCGGAACAGGTTTCCCAGAGAAGTTGTGGATGCCCCACCCCTGAAAGTGGTCAAGGTTTGGATGGGGCTCTGAGAAACTTGGTCTAGTGAAAGGTGACTACACCCATGGCAGGGGGGTTGGAACTAAATTATTTAACTAATGGAACTAATGATGAAACTAATGATCTTTAAGGTCCATCCCAAGCCAAATCATTCTATGATTCTATGAAAAAATAATTTTATGCAACAATTCTTTCTTTTATAGGGTCTAGTCAAAGCAACTTCTTAGCCTATAAAACCACCATATACACAGGAAAAGCTTTTGTCTTAGCACTACAGTGGTGAGGTAGATGACTACTGAGAGTGAAAAAAAAAAAAAAAACAAGGCACAGGATGTACTTTATTAGTTCAAACCTACTGAATTTTGCAACTTTTTAGCTGACGATCTCTCATTTTTGAATCACTGCTGTCATAATTGGTATTTAATAATGCCAATTTAAATGCATTACTGAATTACACACACACAGAATTACACACACAGAGAATTAATAAGGTTGGAAAAGACCATGGAGATCAAGTCCAACCTTTACCTAGGTTAACAAAAAAAAAAAAAAATTGAAAATCTGAGCTTTCCAAAATGTGCCTTATTTACTTTTGAAATTATTCCTTTTTAGCAATAGAGATACATAGTTTCTCAGAATTGATGGATGCTGAATTCCTTTTGCTGTTAAGGATTCTTATCGCCCTTTCAGACAACTGAATTTCTTTCCATTTGTGAAATCTATTACCAGTGGAATGACTGAAGTAAAATCCAGTGACTGGAATCAGAACCGTTTTGGCAATACAGGAATACTTCATTGATCTGTATTAATACCTAGGGATCCCATTTTTTAAAAGAAATTGCATCTACTTAGACTTAGGAATTAGAATTTAAGCAATATAATGAAAAACCTCACAAGGAATATAAATTCATTATATTCATACAACAGATTTCTGTGAGATACACTTTAGCTTGAACCAACTTGATCTTTTGATTTTTGGAAATGTCTTAAATAAATATGATGATATTATATGTCTAAAGGCTGATTAACTAGAGAGACTGAAGAAAGCAATGGCTGGTACACCATTTTATTGAAGGAGGCACTTTCCAGATTTAAAAATATGTGAACTGACGACATCTTATTTAATGGAGTATTTACTGCACCTTCAAGAGGTCAAATTAACAAATCTGTACACAGAATTAAACACTACTTAGCAGGATGACATTACATCTTGGTTCTTTGCAAACATCTCCACATTTAAAATTTTCATGTCCATAGAGCGGCCTACTGAGAGGCATATGTCCTGTCCTAATGAAGCCAGAGAGCATTACTCTTTAATTTCAGTAGCTTATGCTAACCTATGTATGAATATAGAGCTACTTGGGAGACACATAAATTGTAGGATCTGATCCCTGATGAAGAACACTGCTAAAAATCAGATGCAAAAGAATACTTTGTTTCTTGTATAAGTTAATTTTAAATCATTACTATGATGAATATGTAGAAAAATAAATTTGTTATTTTTGCAAATAATATAAATCTGCATTTTAATATGTTCAAATACAAAGGTATAGATCCAGAAATCGGCAACCTAATGTAACTGAGAACAATAACCTGGAAAGCAGAGTCTGAAAGGTATCTGCAAATCCCAGTGGAGAAATGGTATGAACTCTTAAAGGTAGCTGTATTATGGCTAGAAAACCCAATAAAATTTTTGAATATTCTAAGAAAAAAAAAAAAAAGAGGAAGAGTGGAGATGCAGTTTTGGCTTGTTGCTGACGTCATTTTAGAATAATATGTTCCTACTACGTTTTTTTTAAAATAGACAGAAATGGAATAAGAAGAGACACAAAGCTAAGGCCTAAGGTAAAGCCTTAAAGTAAGAAACTTCACAGACCAGATCATCTTGGTTTTTCAGGAAAAGGACTGAAAAGAGACTGGAAACAAAATCACACAGAAAAAGACATAAATAAAATCAGAAGATGGACTCAGAAGGCAGAGAAATTAAAATTAAAAGCTAAAAATTTTTCAGAAAAATTAGTGGATTTTTTGTCTATTTGGGAACTGTGTATTTATTTAATATAGGAAAGGAGAATTTCTGATTTACTGTTCTGTTCTGTCCACATGCAAAGTTTGAAATGTAAGTGCAGCATGGATTTTAGCTAAAGTAGATCAAAGTTTTCTGGCTTACTGACTCCTGTTCCCAGAATTTCATTGCTAACCAGGCATCTAACTAGCATTTTAGAAGATCTACATCCTGAGGGATAAAATGTAATTATTGTCTGACTGTTCATTCTATAAATCCAAAAAGCCTAAAGTTGTCAGCTTGAAAGTCATAGCTCTATGTTTGTAGTACCCTCTACATATTGCATGATCTAATGTCAGATATACACCGCTATATTTTAATGGAACAGCCCAAATGAAGATGAGCTTACAGTATTAGTATTTTTGGTTTTGTGAGCATCAGTCAGCATCAAAAAATGTTAGTTATAGAGATGTTATAGAATACTAAGGACAGCAAAACATTTTGGTCTAGCATCTGGATTTTCTACTACAAATCATGATACAAATGGGGTATTCTAAATTTTGAAATTTTGGGTAATGAAATATTTATAATTCTAAAACACACTTCACTCTGAAAGCTACCAGTCCTTGGGAGCAGAAAACCTATAGCAGTCCACAGAATACATCTGTGGATATAAATAGGAATACATATTCACCTGCTAGTGTAGCTTTATATGGGAATCTTCCCCAGAAAATGATTGCTTTGCTCCTGTTTACAACCTCATTTAGTCCCTAGGAACTTCCTTCAATCACCTCTCTTTTTCACCCTTCAGATAAGAAGAGCTTTCATGTGTTGAGTGAAGCTGTAGTCTGTAGATTACCAACACTATGACCCATCAAGACTTCTCTATCAACCAGCTTCTTTGAAGGAATAAGGTTAACAAAGTCAAGTGCTGGATTCTGCACCTGNCTAGTGTAGCTTTATATGGGAATCTTCCCCAGAAAATGATTGCTTTGCTTCTGTTTACAACCTCATTTAGTCCCTAGGAACTTCCTTCAATCACCTCTCTTTTTCACCCTTCAGATAAGAAGAGCTTTCATGTGTTGAGTGAAGCTGTAGTCTGTAGATTACCAACACTATGACCCATCAAGACTTCTCTATCAACCAGCTTCTTTGAAGGAATAAGGTTAACAAAGTCAAGTGCTGGATTCTGCACCTGGGATGAGGCAACGCCTGAAGTTCCTACTAACTGGGGAAGGAGAGGCTGGAAAGCACTGCCATGGGAAGGGACCTGGGGGTCCTGGTCAATGGCAAGTTGAATATGAGTCAGTAGTGCCCTGGAAGCCAGAAGGGCCAACCTTGTCCTGGGGAGCATTAGGCAAAGCATCACCAGCCAGACAAGGGAGGGGATTGTCCCGCTCTGCTCTGCACTGGGGTGGCTTCACCTTGAATATTGTGTGCACTTTTTGGCACCACAATATAAAAAATATATTAAGTTATTAGAAAGCAACCAACGGAGGGCAACAAAGATGGTGAATAGTCTTGAGGGGAAGCTGTACAAGGAGCAGCCAAGGACAGTTGGTCTGTGTGGTGGTTTAATCCACCTTTTAGCATTCAGGGGGCAGGTTCAATAAAGGTGACGGAAAACTGAATAAAGTTGTAGCAGGGGAACAATTGATTACACGGGATTTGAATTAGAGAGGTAGGTAACCCACAGGAGACCCCAGAATTATATTGAGGGACCCCCAACACACAAGGAAAAAAACCCACAAAAACACAAAAAGGGAAAAAACAAAAAAGGGAATTGTTCCTTTTAGCCAGATGACTAGTTGAAAGAAACTGGGAGGAAGGGTAGGAAAGGGTGTCTCCTTCTTTTCCCTCTCTCCGAAGGACTTCAGGCCCTCCAAGCTCTCTGAAAGACACAAACAGAGGTAAAAACCAACTCACTCCCTCCCCCTTTCCGAAGGATACTTGCCAGCAAGCTGGAAACGGCTCTTGTGTTGAGAGAAATGGGTGGACTCCCGCTGTGGGGCCTGCAGGTGCTGGACACTGAGGCTGTGATCCTTCTCCTCCCAGCGGCAGCCAAAAAAGAGAGAGCGGGGCGGGGCCGTGCCTCGACTTTTAAGCCTTCTCCGTCTCGCGTGAATATCGTCGCCTTCTTCCTGGCCAAGCCGGCTTCCCATCCGTCCAGCCAGTCGGGCCCCGCCTCAGTTTCCGGTGTTTTCCCGATGAAGACCCACATGTCTCAGTCGTTAGGCGCCATCTTTGTTTTCATGGTGGCAGCACCTCAGAGATGCTACAG